>MKYW01000016.1:2112594-2312670 GCA_015776835.1 Aphidius ervi | reverse complement strand
AAAAAAAAAAAAAAAAAAAAAAAAAAACAAGAAATAAATACTAATAAACGTCAAAAAAAAAAAAAAAAATTAATTAATGGTTTTGTGTATTTATTTATATTCATTACCTGTGTTCAAAAAAAAAAAAATTATTCCTTATTTTTTATTTAGGAGGATCAATAGTAATTGGCTTTGCAGATAAATGATTTTGACTGGATTTTTTCTGCAGTTTCTATTCCGATGAATTTCGATAGCTGATTTTAAAATTTAATAATCATTTTTTTTTGCATCTTCTTCTACAAATTCTGACAGTGAAAACTATGAAATAAAAAAAAATTGGTCGTCAAATAAAAACCATGTCTGTTTCTTAGATATACTTTTGACTGATTTTTTTATGAATTTTCTTGATGTTAAAGTTGGATTGTTGACCTTGAGTATTACCCAAGATGTTCTCAGCATTTCTTTGTGAATTCTTCAAAAGTCTCTGATACAGAAAAAATTCCTATGAAAAGGGGTAGGGGTGGATTTTTGTGGTTTTTAATTTTTTTAACTATGATGGGGTTAAGCTATCCTCGTAATTTTTTTTTTAATAATATGTCTAGGACCTAAGGTAGTTTAGAAAAAAAAATTATAATTTTTGAAATGGTCAAAGGGGGATAGGAGGTGAATTTTCACAATTTTCAATTTTTTTCACCATGATGGGGTTGAGCTATCCTCGTAATATTTTTTTTAATAATATGTCTAGGACCTAAGGTAGTTTAGAAGAAAAAATTATAATTTTTGAAATGGTCAAAAGGGGGTAGGGGGTGGATTTTAGTTTAATTTTTTTTGTCTTACACTTGAGTAAATAATCAATTACTGAGTTTTATTTTTTTTTAAATAATTAGCTTAGATCTTAGACAATTAAATGAAAAAAATTTTACGAGGATAGCTCTATTTTGATAATAATTGATTGTAGGAGTCAAGGGCCGGGCTCAACTCAACTCCTATGTTCCTTGTACTTTTAATTTCGAGACGCTATTTTAGTCTATTTAAGCTTCAGCGTCATCCTTTATTTTCCAGTTGAATTAGGATATTTTTCGACAAACCTTCAAGTCGTATTAGGAACATAGATGAGCAAGAAAGTGTCCAGAGTTTAGGGAATATACTTCTGCATATTATATATTTCTAATACACTTGAAATATTTTTCTAGATCTTGTCCAGGTTTTTCTATAATTTCTCCAGAATGATCAGAATATTTGGCTTGTATATCTACAGACAGACATTGTCAAATCATTTTATTTCCATCAGTCAGCGTTCAAAGTTTCTTGCATAAATAATTTTGAATATTGACCTTGAAAATTAACAATAAATAATCAGCTATTACTAATTATACTAGTTGCTTTTTATATGTTCACAGATAAACACTGTTTTTTTTTATTTTTTTATTAGTATACATTGGGTCGATTAAAATGCAGACTTTCATATATAAATTAAATGAAATTTTCAATCAGTATTAATTTTTGATGACACTCGATTCAGCCGCAGCGTAAAAAAAAAAAAAATTGTATTTGTATAAGGTCAAAAGCAAGGGGGATAAAAAAACGTACGGATTTATAATGCGCTGATGATAATGCGCAAGAGTGGGAGAAAGAGGCGCGAAGGCATTGCCGAGGGTAGGTGAGTTGAGCACCTAACCGATTTTGAAACAGTAGTACAACACTATCGTTGGTCGGCCAATGTCATTGCTCACCGGTTCATAAAATAGCATCTTCAAAAATTTATAAATAAATGTGTATTTAAAAATTAAAAAATAATTAACAACTTGTAAATTAATTATTATTTATTTAATAAAAAAAATTTATAAATTTAATAAAAATTAAATAATAAATTTTACAGTAAAAATAAAACAAAAATTTATTTATTGTTTTAATTTTTGTTTATTTTAATATATTTTGTTCAAGTGAGGATTGTTGAATAAAAAAAAAAAAATTATAATAATGAAAAATAAATGCAAGAAGGTGTTCACAAGTGTTTAAGTGAAGTTGGGGGGGTTGATGTGTTGTATGTATCAGGTGAAGTGTGCTTCGTGGTAGTCAAAAAGATTCTCAGACTGGCACGAACAAGTACCATAGCTCAATTTTTTTTTTCTTTTATATTATTTTTTTTTTTAATTTTATAACAAACTCCTGAGAAGCTTATACAGTGAACTTTGAGTTATTGTCTATCTTAATTTTTCATTCTTTAAAAAAGGAAAAAAAAAATAGGAAAAAAAAAAATTCCACATAGTTTTTTAGTCAAAACGTTTTTGCCATATTTTACTTTTCCATTTCTTAATTCATTTTTTTATCATTTATATTTTATTTTCAGCTCTAGTTGTAATTTTACATTATTATTTTTTTTTTTTTCACTCTAAAAGAAATTTTATTTTGGCTCTTGACTATATAGCTCCGGGTAAATTTTTTAAAAGGGGGTCTCAGTGAATTTTGAGTAAGTGCCCTTCTCTGCAGCATAATATTACTCACGTTCACATATATTTCTTGTCTACATATATCGTATATTACTCAGACCCCCATCATTCCATTTTATTCACATACATGTGAACAAGCACCATACAAACTCAAGTGTCAATTTTCTTTTTTATATATATATATTTTTCCCTTTGAATTTCTACGCTCGAGGGAATCATGATGATCATACATGTACACACTTGAAACTCAGACGAATTATTTTGATCGTGCTTTCTTAACAAGTGAGTGAATTGTAAGTCATTCTAACGCTTTGCATTAATATTTTTTTTATTTTTCTTTATCCCGTGCATCATGAAAAATTAAAAATAAATTTCAAGTGAATTTTTTTCCGTGTGTAAAGAACGATGGTGTCAATAAAAAGACAAATGAAAATTTAAAAAAATCAAGTAATTTATACATTTTTTTTTTTTTTTCTTCATGAGAAATAAAAATACAAGTTATCAATCGGGGAAATGAGTTTGACGTGGACGAACATGGACAAAATTGAAATTAAACGGAAGCTGAGGATATATTCGGAAACGAACTTTGTAATATCCTTAATTTATTAAAAATAATGAAAAAATAAAAATAAATTTCATTCAAAATAAAATAAATAAATATATTTTATATTTTAATGTGATAATTAAATATTTTATAAATTTTTTTTTTTTTATTTTATGCAACGTTGTGTTATAAGTTTAATTTTTTCTTTTTTTTTTTGGAAAAGTGTTTTTTTTTATTTTTATGATGTTAGAGCCTTGAATAGTGAGTGAACGAGTCATGTCACGTGCTGAAATTATCTTGGCACGCTTCGTGCAAGCGTTACAATATTTTTTATCATTTTTTTTGATAATTTTAATTGTAACAAAGTGTACAGTTAATGCCAGTGAATTTCCCGAGAGAGAATGTTGTGATCCAATATATCCAATACCAGAACCAACCAGTAAAGCACCCTCAGTACCAACACCAACTGGAAGAAGTGGTAAATTTATTTTTTCAAAATTAATTCATTATATTACTCTTCTTTTTTTATTTTTTTAAAACTTGTTACATTTTTTTTTTCTTCTTCTTCTTCTTCTTCTCTATATCTATCTCTATATCTTTTTTTTTTTTTAAATGTATTTTCAAGTTTTAAACGATGCGAATTGTTTAAATTATTTTTTTTCATTTTTTTTTTACCATTGGCGTTAAATGAGCTTTTTGATAACTTTAATAGAATCTACAAAAGCGTAGTTTAAATTAAGTTTATTCAAACTTAAACGATATTTTCTATAGTTTAAATGTATATTTTTTTAAATATTTTTTTTACATTGAAAAAAAATGATATTAAATTATTTTATTATTAAATTTTGTCGAGAAAAAAATTAATTTTTACAAAGGATTTAATTACAGTAAAAAAAATTTAGTAAAAAATAAAATAAAGCTCTTAAATAAATGATAATTATTAATTGCTTTTTATTATTATATTCATGAATTTTTTGTGAGGAAAAAAAATGAATTGTCGATGAGATAGACATAATCGATGAATTTTTTCATTCACCACGTGTTATATGGCTGACCTAATTTAACAAATGATGTATAATATTGATATTGCAATTTAAAATGATGCTATGAATTGATAAATTGTGATATTTATGTCACAAAATAGTAATAATTTGTTTGAAAAATAATAATAAAAATACTAATAAATTAGATGAAAATAATAAATAGAAAAAAATTAAAGACTAATTTAACAAGTGTTTAACTTTAAATGTCAATGAGTTGTGCTCATTGACGTTGAATCATACGACACAAAAGTACATCATGTGAATTTTTAAATAAGAAGAGGGTATTTTAACATGACCTACATTCACAAACGTATCCTTTTAACCAGGTCACTTTAGGACAATTTTCAAACGCCTGTGGCTCAAGTCTTTTCATCTCGTTTTTATATATTTTTTTTTTTTTCTGTGTTTAAAAATTATTTTTTTTCTCTTTTTACTGACGTCAGAATACTCGAATAATTTACCTCGCTTTTGTATATTTATTTTTTTTATTATTTCTAATAGTTTTCTTTCTTTTTTTTTTTTGTTACTATTATGTATCTGTGATGATATTTAGATCAGTTGTATTTTTTTTTTATTTATACCTGTTAATTTTAATGGTTTTTAATTGGAAATTTTCATCAACGTTTGTGTCGATTCGTTGATTATAATTTTATTCAATGTATATTAATTTTCATATTGAAATTGTCGTGTTAATTTTATTTAAATTATTTAAATTGCGACAATTGAATACTTGTTATCAAGTTGGTTCAATTGACAAGAGGCAAGTTACATTTTTGTTTTTTTTTTTAGTATATTTAATTTTACTTAAAAAAAAATAAAATAATGTTAGTTATATAATTTATTCTATGTAAAATAAATTATAAAATCAATCAAATATAATTTAAATATGTTTTAATAATAATTATAACATGATAAAATAGTTTTTTTAAACTTTTTTATAAATTTTAATTATTTTCATCATCAGTTATAATCTAAAAACTTTGAAAGCTTCTATCGATATCCTTAATTTTCTTTGACAGTTATTTTTTTTTTTTTTTCTTTTTTTTAAATCTTTTTATCTTATTTGACTCAAAGTTTTCGTTGAAATTAGAGTATCCCAGAAACAACAAAAAAAAAAAATCTTTTTCCCTGTCAGATTTTTAAAAGTTAGTTTAAAAAAAATCCAGTGTTTTTAAAAATTTCAGTTAAAGTGATTATAATAATTTACGTAATTTCTTTTTGTAATTAAAATTTTTGAAAAATTCACAAAGAAAAACTTGAAAATAACAAGAATTCTAAAAAAATATTTTAATACGAAAAAATTATTGTTTTTTTTTAAGTTTTCAATGGATTTATTATGAAAAATATATTTTGTTTTCTTTATAAATTTTTATTATTAAATCGAGATAGGTGAATGTGAATGAGAAATATGAGTAGACTGATTTCTAATTAAAAGTTTGAATGAAATTTCATTCTTACAGATAAAAATAATTTTCATTTCTTATAGATACTTTCAACAGAAACTTTTAGATACTCGTTTGTTCTTAGAATGTGTCAATATCACCTTTTTTACATTCACCATTTTACAATCAATTTATTTCTACACGTTATCTTTAGTAAAATAAAATTATTTGTTATATTTTTTTGTCTTATAATCTCAAGGTTTTGTTTTCAAAGCAAAAGTTTTTCAACTGTAAATCGAAAACATGTTTTTGACACTATAAAAAATATATCTCTTCATGTAACTGTTATCTTTATATTTTTTTACTGTGAAATAAAAAAATATTACAACAATTATTTCAAACAATTTTGCTCAAGCGAGAATAAAAATAAAAAAAAAAATTGTATAGAATTTGAGAAAATGGTTTTTATTTATTTAACAACAAAAAATATAAAACCAACTGATTTGTCGATCAGATTGAGGGAATGTTGGAGTGTATATTGTGAAACCAGTAAAAACAAAATAAAAAAAAATAGACAGTAGTATGAGCCGGAGTTCAGTCATACATCCAACTTTAATACCAACAAAGTGTCCAAGCCACGCGATGACTAGTTAAACTTGGCATGATGATTGTTGTCATTGTATAAATTGTTCTTGAGGGTAAATTACAAGTTGACAGATAAAAAAAATAATACAAAAGTATATACTCTCGTCAATATAATTTTTTATATGGATAAACAAATTCAACCAAAAGATATAACCATTTTTTTTGTCGTCAATTTTATATTATATATATTTTTATTTGAAATTATTTATTCAAATTATAAAATAACACACCGATAAAATTTAACCATTCGTAAAATTAATGAATATTGCAATAATAAAATAATTAATAAAATATAAAAACAAATAATTTATATAGCTTAGTGAAAAAGTATTTTTTAATTATTGATTTTTATTTTAATTGAGGATTTCAACCGAAAAAAATAAGTTAATTGAATTTTTTGACGTATTTTTTAGCCAAATTGTAGTAATTGATGGCGTGACATATGACATATTTTTTTTCTTTTTATATTGTTTTCATCGTTTGGCTCGTAAATTTTGTTTTTTTTTTTTTTTTTNTTTTTTTTTTTTTTTTTTTGGTGGTGTTATAGATATACTGTATTTACAAATTGTCAGTTGACGTGACAAAATTGTTGTGGGTATATAGGTGTCAGATTATAAAAAATAAAAAAAATAAAAACAAGGTGGTACTTGGTTGAGGTATACTTATGGCATTGTTTTTATATTTTTTTTTCCAAGTATAGATATTGAATTATCGAACAGTTTATGCGTCAATAAATTCTCAGAACATTAATCTTTAATGAGTTTGTTTAGTTTTTATAAAATTATCAGTATATTAAAATTAAATTATTAATAAATTTGTGAACCATTTTGTTTTATTAATTTAATTGGGACAAGTTAATTTACTTGTTGATAATATTAAAAATAATTCAAACAGAAAAATACAGACTAAAATTATTTAACCATTTGAAGAGGTTTTTTTTATTTATTTATTAAAAAGAGGAAAAAAAAAAAAATTCTGTGATGATGGAAAATGTGATCAATGCTTATAAAAGTTTATGAACATTGTAGAAACACGTTGCAATATTCTTACAACAAGTATGCTAACATTATTTATGAAAACATTGCTGGTGCATGAGTACAGCCGGGATAGTCTCAGTGGGTCGTGCTTTATGGCTCCTTCATTACCTCGACCTTATTAATTTATTCATTCATAGACAATTGCAAAGCATCACTCGACTGCCTGTAGAGAAATTTTTTTTTATTTACTTATTTATTTTCAACCTGATTTTGTTATTAACTTCAACTGAAAAATTATATGTCATATGTATATCTTTTATATTTCAAGACAAGTAACATTTATTTTTTCAATTTATTATAAAAAATAGTAAAAGTATTTGAAAAAATTTTAAATTCAAACTTTCAATTACTTTTCCATATTTATATTTTTTTTTTAAATTTATTTTCAATTTATCGATGAACTTTTGGCAATATCAATATGATCAGTTAATTTATAGGCATTGTTTCTTCAAGTAATTATATGAAAAATATTTATTTATAGAAAAAAAAATATTTCAAATATGAGTATTGTTTTGTTAGTTTGAAAAATCGTATATATCGATTTCACATATGACATTAAATTGAACACACAAATGGGTTGTTTATCTAAAGTGTCCCTTTGATTTTAATATGATCACAATTTTTGATGACAAATTGTTTTGTTAATAGATATATTTTTATCACAATTACATTATAAAAATAAACCTGATTATTCTTTTAGAAATAAAATAAAAATAGGTAAATAATTATTTCAAAATATGTATTTCATGTGTTTATTTATATATAATATAAAAACAATACAATTATTTTATATTTATATTTTTCCTATAAATATAATCATTTTTATGTGAGATAAAAGTAAACTATAAATTTAATTATAAATATTTTCATTCAAAACGATAAGAGGATAGATTAATTATTGATAAAAATATGAAATAAATTTTTATATATAATTTGATGGAAAAATTTTCCATCATTTATTTTTTTTTCTCATAAATAAATAATATTTATAAATTTATTTTTGACTTGAAAGAAGCAATGCAGGTTTGACCAGTAATAAATGAAAGTTTTAGTATCATATAATCGATTGAAAAGAGTTGGGGATTTGATCTATTAGCACTTTGGGGCATCGATCCATTTTTATATTTTTTATTTTTTTCTATTATCATTGAGTGTTTGTCAATGACCTTTTATTCTACTCATTTCTTCTACACTATGAATTATTAATCAACATACAACATATCAACATAAATAAAATAAAAGTTTTTTATTTATTTAATTTCTAGTTTATTTTTTTTTTCACCCCATCAAAACATCTCATTATACTTTTGACAACACTTATTAAATATTCAAGCAAAAACCATTTCAATTAATATAAATTTAATCGATATTTATTATCATAAATTGGAGGTTAAAATTTATTTAAAAAAATTTAATATTTAATATTTTCAATTATCTTTCTACTTTGAATTAAAAATAGACACAATTTTATAAAAAGCGAAAATTATATATTAAATTTCGATATTTATTTTTACAACTTTATAATTTTTTCTTGGAAATTTTATTTTCATTTTCATTAACCTACATATATTCATTCCGAGAATTTCATTTTTATTGTTTTCCCAGTTATTTTATTATTTGAAAAAGTTAACCAATGTCAGTCGTCGAATTACAAGAGATACTTTCATCAAAAAGGGTAAAAGGGTAGTGAAGGAAATAAACTCATCACTATATTTTTTTTTTTTTGATGATTCACTGTACAAAAGAGGGATGCAATCGAAAGCTAAAAGTTTTTCTTCAACTTGATCGAATTAACTCAGCCTCAAGACACTGGGCCTGAGTAGAAACCAGAACATGATCTTTTTTCTTTAACCTTTTTTTTCCCCTTTTTCACTTTATTATTATTATGTTGTTTTTTTTTTCTTTTACTGCTGCAAAATTCGAAGATAGAGGGTGCCAATACACTATTGTCGAAAGTTCCAATGTCTTCATCTACACGTGGCTAAGCCAATTTCATTTCCGCTACAATTTATTTTTTTCATTTCTCTCAATTTTCAATTTCAGTAAAACAAAATATCAGAATAATTTCATTTTTAAAATAATAATAAAATTGACAATATTGTCTACAAATAACTTGTCAATAAAAAACACTTTTATATATATATTTTTTTTTTTTTATATTTTCACAATTACTTTGAGCTTGGAAAAACGTGATCACTTTTAATTTTTTTTTTTTTTTTTTATATCTATCTTAAAGAGCTTTTATATATAAAAAGAAAAAAAAAAAAGTGCATGATAGAAAAATATATAAAAGTCAAGAAAAACGAAAGACAGAAGCCACCTTACTATCAAAACAAAAAATAATAAAATAAATAAGATGTATAAAAATATAAAAAAAAAAAAGTCTCGAAGAGTGGATACTTGGTATATGTCTATATAAAAAAATAAAAATAAAAAAAATTTATATATATGTAGTTGTAGAATCTTAGTTTTCTTGGCGATTTACGAGTTTCGTGGTGTATTTTTGAGAGATTCAGTTGCTTTTTTCTCTCAGCACGTTCAGTTAGAAAAGAATAGAGTGATGTTCGGTCAAAAAAGCTAAAGTGAACCAATAATGAAAAGAAAAAAATAAACTAACGTGTTAAAAAATATATATATACATTTTTTTTTTTTCATTATTTTTATAGGTTTTTTTTACCTCGTTTCGTTTTCTTGCCTGCTCATTTTACACACTTGCCATGACTCGAGTTACGATCGAAGAAAGTTTTTTTTTTTTTCTTTTTTTCTCTCGTAGAAACGTTCCATCTTTTCCTGCAAGATCTAAAGGAACATATGTTCTATCAGCTAATCATGATACACTAGATTGTGAAGAGAAAAAAATAATTTATATCCTAAATTTAAAATGTATAAAAAATGAAAAACAATTTTTGAATGAATTTATTTTTTCTTATGTATAATATTGTCGTGAAATTTTTATAAGTATACTTGGAAAAAAAATTGACTTACTTTATGGTTGACTTACCTTTATATTGATTGAGAATAATTTTAAAAAAATTCTGCGAATATATTAACTTACCTTGAAGTCAACTATTTGTAGAATAAAAGTAGCTTTTAGTTGGCCCACTAGTGGAAAACAAGAAACGATTATTGATTTAACGTCAACTACGGCCTCGTCAGGGTCAATGGAAATTTATATGTGAATTCTTATTTATAGGATAAGAAAAATTTGATAACTGATTGTATTAAAAATATACCAAAAAAAAAAAAAAAAACTCAATATTAAAAAGTAAAATTTTATTTTAAATTCATCGATAAATTTTCGGTGATATCTGCCTGAATAGAGAAATTTTTTATTCATTTATTAATTTTTAAATGTTTTGTTTTTAACCTCAAGTAAAAAATTATATGTCAAGCAATTTCAACTAGTAAGGTTTGTTTTTTCGATTATTATTTTTCAGCTTATTATAAAAAATAATAAAAGTATTTTAAAAAATTTTAAATTCAAACTTTCAATTAGTTTACCATATTTATATTTTTTTTTTAAATTTCTGTATCCATAATTTCTAAAATGTTTAATGATTATTATTGTTATAAAAAAATGCATCAGTAGAAATCCACAAAAAAATATATTTTACTTCTTCAAATGTCCTTTATTTAATGGATATTTTAGAAATACTGTGCAACAAATATTTATTGTAAAAAAAAATATTGAAAATAAAAAGACCAGTAGAAAATTATGTAGTTAAAATTTTTTAAAAGTTGAAACAATTTTTTTTACAATAAATATTTGTTGCCCAGTATTTCTGAAAAATTCATTAAATAAAGGACATTTTGAAGAAGTAAAATATATTTTTTTGTAGATTTCTACTGATGCATTTGTTTATAACAATAATAAACAATAAACATTTTATGTGTCACGTGGTCTAGAAATAAAATAAAAATAGATAAATAATTATTTCAAAATATTTTATGTGTTTATATTTATATAATATAAAAACAATACAATTATTTTATATTTATGCTTTTTCTATAAATATAATCATTTTTATATCAGATAAAAGTAAACTATAAATATTTAATTATAAATATTTTCATTCTCAAGCATAGAAGTATATAACAATCGATAACAATATGAAATAATTTTTTATATATAATTTGATGGAAAACTTTTTTATTATTTATTTTTTTATAAAAAAGTATATTTTTAAATTAATAATGATATTGATAAATGTATTTTTGACGTAAGAGATGTAATACAAGTTTGACTAGAAATAAATAAAAATACCAAATAGTAAATCAGGTCTAGCCCTCTACATAATATCATTACTAATGAAAAACAAAATATATTAAAATAAAGTTTAAATTAAAAAATTAAATTTATTTAGATGCTTGATATTTATGAAGAGCTCCAGGTATTATTTTATATATTTTTACATGTGGTTTTACTTTGCTAATAATACGAGGTCATGTATACATTGAATTACATTGGCAAATAACATTGATAATAATAATAATAAAAAAAAAGTAATATTTATATATCTAGAAAAACAAATGATAAAATTAAAATATGAGCTACATTTTCCAACAGTAATTTTCAACATAATAATTTTAAATGAATTATAATTTTCTACTCTTATGTATTTTATATTATTATTTGATTTATCTTACGAGAAAATGTGTACACACATATCTAAAAATAATGCTCAGATTTTCTGTATATATATTTGTTATTAAACCCTTGGGAAAGTTGAGAGAATCGTAGAAAATCCACCAATAAATATCATTGAATTTTCCTTAGACATTTAAATAAAAATAATAAATAAAAAATTTTCTACTTTAATAATAATTTATTATCTAATTAATATATAAATTATAAAATTCATATACAAAAACAAAAAAATTGACTTATTTCAATAAATAATAAATTATTAATTTTATAAAATTTAATTTAATTTAAAAAATATAAAAATACCTAATTAGTTTTTAATTATATCAGAGTAAAATAAAACAAAAAAAAAAAAAAGTTCATTTATATTATTAAAATATAAGTTTATTCAGGTGGAAAAAAAATTTTTTTTTTTTAGTTTATTCAGCATTGATAATAATAATAAAAAACCATTAAATGAAAATGAGAGAAAAAAAATAATATTTATAAAGTGGTAATATAAAATTTTTTTAAAATTAAAAAAAAAATATAAATTAAAAATAAACATTAAAATAATTATGAGTAGGGTAAAATTCAAGTTGACAAAGACAATAGGAAGATGCAAAATTTGCATAATCTGAAATGCTTAACGAGGCTGATAAGACAGTATGAAACGAGTTCTCACTTGGCTGACGAAAGTCAACCGAACAAGTAAACCAAAAATGAAAGATGTTTGTTGATTTGCCGTTGGCATTCATTAACGATAAAATGAGATGAAATATATTTAAAATAATTGCATATATATACATTGTACATCTCAAGATTTTCATGTGAATTTCATGATCTTCTTTACTTTGTTTGTATAATATACATTACAAATATATAATATTCACAAAATCGTATAGCTAGTTTGGTATTTTCAACAGGATGAAGAACTAAGCAGCAAGGATTAATGTGAACTATGTATCTTACATATTTTAAACTTTAATTTTTTTTTTCATTTACTTAAAACTTTGTCGTGTTTTACTAATAATAAACCACTGTATTCTCAAGTGTATTGTACAAGCGATTGTTGACGAATAAATTTACCAATTTTATAATAAATAATTTACAAAATTCATAGATTATGTTTAATAATTTTATTTGAAAAAAATATGAAAATTAACAGGTTAAATATTTCAGTAGTACAAATCAAGCAATGTCTGACGCATTTTTTTATTTTTATTTTTAATGTACGTTTATAATTAGAGATAAAATTTTATTAAATAACAAAAATAATTAACTAAATTTTTTGTTTATATTTTTTAATTTTACTGTAATTATTTCTCGAGTAATAAATATAAACTACTGTAAATGTTACAAGTAAAGTAAGTTTAACTATAAATTAAAAATCATTTACAAAACTTTATACTGATATTTATTAAAATATATTATTAAATAAATATTCTGTGAATTTACTGCTGGTATTCCTTGAATTTTATTATTATTTTTTTTTTTAACATTCTTTATAATGTAAATAATTCAATAATTGAATCTGCATTTGTATATATATCTGTAGAAAATGAAAATAAATAAAAATTAATATAAATTCTAATAAACTCGAGGAAAAAATAAAAAAAAGAAAAGAAATAAAAAATTATCCATCTGTTGTAATGAAAATTTTAAATCTATTCTTCCTAATATTGTTGAGGGATAACAAAGAAAGATAAAGAAAATAAATATATTAATATTGAAAGGGAGCTTAAATACGGTTATGGACAAAAACTTTTGATTGGATAAGTTCAGTTTTATCATGGGTATCTTATGTTTTTGAGTTTACGCTTGGAAAAATATAAAATGAGTTGATATCTGTATGATTGAGTCAGACCAAGGGGAAGAATATATATATTATATATATAATTTCAAACCCTACTTTTCATTTAAAAACTTACAAATTATTTTCACACAGTAATACAAAAAATGTCAGCTTGAAATACAAACAAGTAATTTTATTCTAAACGACGTTGTTTTAATAAATTATTTTTTCCTTTTTTTTCATTCATTATATTAATCGAGATAAGAGTCATCTGAGTCGTCATTTTAACCTAAATAATAATAATAAATTGTGTATAAAAAAATAATAATAAATAAACTTGTATTTTTAAATTTTTAAAATTGTAAAAAAATATGAAAAACAAATTTATAATTACAAGTTTCAATTTTTATTATTTTTTTTATATTTTTATGTTTTTTTTTTTTTGTCAAAAATTGTGACAATTAATTATGACTTGATAATTTATGAAAAATAATTTTCTTGTTAATTTATAACGTTTTGATATTCATTTAAAAAATATTTAAAATTTTTGTTATTTTTTTTTTCAAGTATTTATACTCTTCATACAATGATACTTGAAAGTTTTAATAGCTATATTTTTATTACATAATTTTTTTTATTAACTACAAAATTTTATATCATTTTTTAAACTTGAACACACTATTACGAATACTCGAGATTTTTTTTTTTATTTATTTTTTTTCTCATTCTGATTTGAAAGAAAAAAATATTATTATTTTTTTTTTTTTCAATTCAGTACTGTCGTATTTTTCGGTATTCATTTCTCATGCTCTATATTTATATTTTTTTTTTTCTTTTTTTGATCATCATTATTATCATTGTTTTTCTCTATTTGCCACCAAACATTTTCTAGTTGAGTGTGGCCATCGGAATTGCAAGCTTCTTCAATCGACTTTATTGCCTCGTTCACGAATGTTGCTTCTCTCGACAAAATTGCAAGTGCTTTTTATTATTTTTTTGTGTTTTTTTTTTTTTTTCTTTAAGTATAAATAAATGTAGGACAGCCATGACAGTTATTTATATACGTTTCGTATAATTTAAATTTATCAAATGACCTATTAAATTACCTTTCTCACGTCGAATTAAATAATCTAAAAAAATTTTAGTCAAATAAAATATTAAATATATTTATAGATAATTTTAAATAATTTTAAACTGAATAATTTGAAGCTTCATGAACTCGATAAAATTTATTACTCAATATAGTAAATATAATGTATAAAAAAAAAATTAATAAAAGCCAAAAAAATTACTAAAAAGAATAATAAAAAATAAATGGAAAATTTTGTTTAAATTATTTCAAACTTTAAATTTAAATAGTTTAAAATTTTATAAATTTAAAATTAATTTGTTAATAGATATATTTTAATTAAAATTATAAATTGAATAAAAAATATTGAAAAAATAAATTAAATTAAATAAAAAAGAAAATTTTATTTTTATTATATCGATTCTAGGTTAATTGGAGAGTTTCTTTTTGTCAGTTGAATTGAATTACGAGGATCTTGTTATAAAGTAAGAGTATATAGAAAGCCAGTTGCGTTCGATGGGACTTGAGCAGAGATAAGAACCCAGTGATGCTGGTTGGCATGATGAATTCTACGGATTTAAAGAAAGAGATGACGAATTCATCCAACAGTATCAATTTGTATTGAAGCATAGCATAACAATAATAATGAAATAGATAAAAAAAAAAATATATATGGGAATTCAAGCTGAGTGATTTTATTTTACTGATGATGAATATTTGAAAAACTTGTTGGAACACAATTCAAATGAAAATAAAAATAAATATAAAAAATATATTACATCAGTACGTAGCAAAATTCAAGACGTATTGTTATTTATTTATTTATTTTTTTTTTTCGAAGATATTGTTGATAATAATATACCGAGAAAATTACTGTCAAAAAAAAATTGATTAATAATAATAATGGTAAAATAAAAAAATATATTATTAATGATTTTTTTTTATACATAAAAAAAAAAGAAATATTTTCTTGACATTTTATTGAGACAGGATATCTGATACGGTCGTCAATAAATTTTTTTTATTTTTTATTTAACGTTTGACTATAGCAGTTTTATCATTTGATTGAATAAAGTAAAAAAATAACTGATTTTTTTTTTCTGGTGTAATTTGAGATTGTCAATTTTATTTACCTACAATATAAACGTTATTGAATATCTCAAGTTTCAAAAATATCTTATTCTTTGTGTATATATACACGAAGCTTTTTTTTTTTTCACCACAGACCGAAAGCTTTTCCGCACTTTATATAATCCTTCTCAATTTTTTTTTGTACTTTTGTCATGTCATTATGATCACTCGTTATTTCGCATTTCCGCTGAAACTTCCTGATGGAGTTTCTTTAAGTCACTCAACTCGTTTCAAGCAGATTTTTTTTTATCCTTTGACAACAACAATAGAAAAAAAATTAAAACTAAAAATCTGGTTGATACAGAAAAATAAATGAGAGTTTATTGTTTGGAAGTTTTTTATATTTTTGTTTTATTTATTCATTTACTTTTACACACATTAAATATTAACAAGATGAATGCGGAGTAATGTGTGTTGCTGTATTAACAAATGTAATCACTTATAAATTTTATTATACAATATGTTGTGAGACTTGCACATAATATTTTTATATATTTCTTTTCACATGACACATGAGTATTTGTGGTACCCTTTACTTTGTGTTTCATTTTAAAATATCTTTCTAAGGTCGTTATTTTTTACTTCAAAAATAATGTGAACTTTTAAAGTAATCTCTTGAAATTATTTTATATACTATCAATTTATATCGTGTAAATAATTATTGGTATTTATTTTATTTTATAGAATTGCTATGCTCAAAATCATCCAACCATTTAGCTAATTAAACGACGTCACAAAGTCTTTCAACTTCTGTTTTTAATACAAAGATTTATTTTGATAATTATTTTTATTTAAAAAATATGTTTTTATATAACGCAAGTTTTGAAATAAATGTTAATATAAAAGTACTGTATATTAATATCAAAATGCAAACAAGATAAAGTACATCCAGTAAAATTATAATTTTAATTTATAATTTTTTTCGTCCAGTGAATTCACAGTGCTTACGTGTTTCCACCTAATTAACATTGCTTAACATATATACACCAGATAAAATAATATATTATCTTTTTTTTAATTTAAATTATGTAACTGCAATATCAATAATGCACCAAAATAAAAACATAATAAATAAAACAAAATATAACAATTAAAAAAATTTATATTCATTTTAATTATTTTAATTTATTTTAACTAAAATAAAAAAAGATAAGAAAAAAGTAGCTTAGCTAAAGCATACACAATTTTATAGATAAAAATGTAAAAAAAATTTTTTTTTATATAATGAAAAATATTTGGAAAAGCGCCCGAAAATTTTTTTTATCTTTTTATTTTTTTATACATTTGCAATGAATATAAAATAAATAGTGTCAACATGTGGTTTTATATCTCTTCCCTTTTCTCATTTTACATGTTTTATTATACAATTAAAAAAAAAAAAAAANAAAAAAAAAAAAAAAAAAAATTCATATAAATTTATTTTTTATCTTTGTGTTATATCGGTTTATTTACTCTTTCTTTTTCGATAGCTTTTATATTTTTTATATTTTTTATTTCGTTATTTTGATTGTCGTGAATTCTATGTAGGAAAAAAAAAATTGTCATATAATATATGACGAGTTTATACATCTGTCAGTGTGCTTAAAAATTTACAAGTGTCGTTGGTAAATATATAAACAATAATTTTGTGGTTTTAATATTTTTTTATTTGTTTTTCCAACGAGTCAGTTGGGTATTGTTGTGTTTTGATGTATGACAGGTGACTCATGCTCCTTAAAAATTAAAAAGACCACGTTAATTGTTGTTATTTTGATGTTGAAAAATTGAATGAGTTATTTTTGTTTTTTTAATTGTAGTATTTTGTTATTAAAAATAATATTTATTTGTAATTAATATTGAATGCACTCTGTTTGTTTTTGATAATGATGAAGTGTAATTATTATCAACTGAATAATTTTGAATAGAAAAAAAAAAAAACGAGAAAATTAAAGAAAAATTCAATTAACAATTTGATATTGTGAAAATGAAAAATTTTTTCAATGGAAGATGTATCATCGTTAGTATTTTTTTAATAAAAAAAAATGATGGAGTATGATAAAGCAACATTTAATTAATATTTTTTATAAAATGAAATTTTAAAATATTTTATTATTTCAATTTTTAATTTTTTATAATATTTCAACTCTTATTTATCTGAGGAATATAATTTTTTTTTTATATTTCCATTTAAAAGAATATATTTATTTATTTAAGAAAATCAATATTTTTCTTTTTCGTTCAATTTGAAATTCCAAATTAAATATTTTATTAAAAAAAGAAAGGTTCGTATGATAATTAAAATTGAAAATTAATAAATAATAATACTATAAACAGAAAGAAAAATAGTATATAATTTTAATGAATATTATTACACCCATAACTCTTTGTCAAAAATTTTAAAATAAAATACTTGAATATGCAACAAGTGGTTTGATTGCTGGAAAACAAATCGCTCGGTTATATCGGCTGTGCTGATCGAATGCAATATAAAATAATTTGTCAAAAGATATTTTTTATTCTGTCACATTGTATATTTTTTTATCTATATCTCTATATGTTTTATCACTATCTCTATTTTATCTAATCAACAGAGCAAAAGAAAAAAAAACTGTTAATAAAAAAAAATTATTTTTTACGATAAATTTTAATTTTTGTTTGATTCAAATTTCTATTTGACATTGTCTTGTGTTTTATGAATATTTTTAGCTAAAAAAAATACTTATCTCTGACAAGTAGAAAAAAATAAAAAAAATAATTGTCTGATGATCGTAAACAATTTAAAAAAAATAATAATATTAATAATAAAATAATTGATCCAAAAAAAAAGAGTCATAAAAAATTTATTATTCAATTAATTATTTATTAATATTAATATTTATTAATGGTAATAAATGCTTTGAAGTATTAAAATTAAATATATTAATTGGACGATTGAATTAAATAATAACTTAAGCTTGAGGCTTTAAAAATTGTTGTAAAACAACAATGGAATCGGTGAGTTATAAGGGCGATGATTAGAAATGATAATTAACGCTTGTATGATGAATATAATATTATTGAGGAATACGCATGTCTGATTGATCATGCGTTTGATGTCAATATGACATTCCAAGCATCGTTACTCAATCGATTTAATCCTGGTTACAAATTCCATTCGTGCTTGAAATTGTTGTCCATCTGTATATATGTATTTCAAATTCATCCCTTTCAGATCAGTGGCTTATGAATAAATTTCCATAAATAATAATATGCATTATTAAAATTCTCATCAATTATTTATTATCATATTCATTTTTTTATTCAATTTATTTATAATTATCTTGATGGACAAAAAAAAAACATTCAAATTTTAATAAATATTCATTTATTTATTTAATTACAATTTCAATTTTTTTTTTTTTGCTTAATTAAATTGAACATAAGGTGTCTGCTTTTCTTGTTTTTTATTTTTGTAAATTTTCTTTTTTTCATTATTATGTGTGGATAATAAATAATAAATAAAAATAAGAAGAAAATCATTTTGACATCACACACTAATGAGAATGAGTTTCACTTGTAAGTGCAATATATATATTTTTTTTTTTACATTTACTTTTATCTCTTGTCTTTAGTCACATACTTTTCAGGCTTGTGAACCCTTTCTATTCACAAGTCTGAAAACCACAAGTGGCTCATAGTCTAGGTGTTTCCACTTACTTTGTATATAGTTACATGTCACACATGTGGGGTGAATAAACTTCTTCATCAACTACATTTTATATATGTACATATATATTTTATTTTTTCATTCAATTGGAATAACAACAACTTGCTAGAAATATTTTTAAATATTAAAAAAATAAACAATTTAGAATTATTGGTTAATTAAAAATGAATCTAAATAATAAATATTTTTATATTAAGACATGAACTTTTTGATTTATATATTTTTCTCTATAAAAGTGTTTTTTATTTGTATTTTTGTCTGACTGTATGGCTAAGAGGTGAACACTTTATAAACGTCTGGAAAAATCTTTTTCTCGTTTCTGTATAAAAGTAATGTAGCGTGATAAAGAAAACTTGAATGTGCAAGTGTGCTGCTTGTGAGATTGTATACCGAAGAGATTCTTGATGAGTGGCTCATTAATTTACCATGATAATTAAAGCCACTAATTGCCTGGGACATCGACAATAGCTCAAGTGGTTTTTTTTACCCCTCAAAATCAATTCATGAATCAACATTGTTTTTTTTTTTTTATTTACTTTGTGATCTTGAATCTTTTTTTTTTTTTTTATCTATTAACAATGAATGTAAAAAAAAACTCTTTTATATCCATTTTATTTTTTTAAAAGTGTTTATTCAAATAAATTTTATTATTTAGATGGTTTTATTAAATTGTTTTTATTTTTTTTCTGTATAAATTTAAAATATTTATAATTATTAATAGATTTTTAATAATATGATAATAATAGTATTTATTTAATTTTAGAAATTCAACAATTCACTTCTTATTTTGTCAAAATTCAAATTTGAATTATTTTTACCGCTTTTTTTAAATTACTTAATTTAGTACTTTTTTTCGTCACTACCAAACAGCGCTATTCTCAAAAAGTCGAAAATAAAATCGATAATGTCAGTCATCTTGAAATTACTGTTCGAGCCGTTGTCGTGTTTACGCGTTAAATATTTCGTCCTTATTTTTTGTCATTTTTGTGTTACTTTTTAGTGCAAATCAATTATAAAAGTATAAAAAAATAATAGAAATAACATCAGTGATAATTATGAATATATATAAATACTAATACAAAGTGATTACAGTGTTTTTAATTATTATTTTTGTGAAATGCGTTATTTGCCTGCTCACGATCGTCATCCATGTACTTGACCAGCCTCACTGTTGCTCCTTTTTTGTGACTGCTTTTCATGTAATGTATTTTTTATTTTATTTATTTTCTACAATATAATTTAATATTTTTTATCTAATTACAATTTTTTTACCTACGTGTGTTGTCATCTTCCCTTTGAGCGTCATGTTTTTTTTATTTTTTATTTTTTCTTTACGTAGGTGAGACGATACGTATATTTTTTAAATATATTTATTTATTAATTTGTGCTTAAAATATTTCTCATTACTTTTTTGGATGTATGTGTAATACAACTAATTGTATTAATTTGTATAAAATTATAAACAAATTAATTATCCAATAATTTTCATCTGATTTTTTTTTATTTGTAAAAAAAAAAGAACAAAAATTTTTTTTTCTTCATGTTTTTGTTTTTGCGCATGTGTGTACCGGTGCCTCAGATCACCCCAGATGTTTTTATTTATTTTTTTTTTTTTTTACTCAAATTTGAATTGTTAAGAAAAAAACATATTTTTTCATTCTGTTTAAATGTTTAGATGTTTAATTTAATATTTTTTTGATGAGGTTTCATATGAAGTCTTAAAAATAATTTTTTATATATTTTTTAATTTTCTAGTTTTATCAAACTTTGACTTGCCATCCTAGTTTTTAGTTGATGTATATTATAAATATAGATATACGTATACATTACATTTAGGTCGATGTTATAGCTCGTATAAGTACTATACCAAAACTACCTATACCAAGTAAACAAGTATCTTCTTGCATGCAACCTGAAAATAGTTAAGGTTGTCTTTGGAAAGTGAGCCTTGAACTTCTCTTGACCTCTTTTTATTTTCTTTAATATCATTTCTATCTAAAGCTCGTTTTTATTTTTTATTTATATCCTAAATTTACATCATTCTCAAATTTATCATGTCGCTTTTAATTTCACACGTATTTTTAAATAATATATATAAAACAAAAATATTTTCAATCAGTAATCTGACATTATCCCTTAAATTTGACTGACTTTTATCAGCATTAAAAAAGCGTATTCTAAAAATACTTATTAAATTTAAAAAACACAAATGATTATTCTTAATTTTATAAATAAATAAATAAATCCATCCAGTTGTTTGATAAATAAATTCCATCAACTTCTTCATCATGATGTAGAATACAAAATATTTTTTTCTCCGAATAATATTTAAAAAAAAATAAATCTTCATCATTTTAAATGTTCACTGAGGGATTTATAAATGATACCAACACTGGGTCAACTATTATATTGACCCTTTATATATATATTTTAAAATTCCATCACGTTTTATTAGCATCAATCATTTATTTCACCAAAGATTTTTCTGATGCGTGTGCCATATTCACAGTGTATATCTTGACTGAATATGAAAATGACAAAGTGGTATTCTCCCGAGACAAAAAAAAAATAAAAAAAAATAAAATACCCACTGACAAGCAAGTAGGTGTCGAGGGGAATAAAACGACAGATAAAACAANACAAAAAAAACAAAAAAAAAAAAAAAAGGGGGAGAAGATTGAGTGATTATGTAGACTTGCCCAAGGGTCTAGACTGCTTGAAATTGTATCTAAAACTTTAACTGCAGTGAGAGAAATTTGAGCTCTTCATATATCAAAAATATATATACATATAAATGATATATAAATGTGTCTATTGAGTGTCCTGTGAGGCTTTCATGCCACTAGCATTTTTCTCGTTGGCGATTATCTTATCGTACACCGGCGATCTGCCAAAAGTCAGAGAACTGCATATACCTCCAAATAAACTAACAGCTCAAAAATAAAAGGGTGGGTTGTGGATATAGTGATGGTAGTATATAGTTTTTCAATGGTGGTGGTTACTTGGATTGGTTATAATGCCAAGAGTTAAATATATATATATGTATATCAAGGACAAAAAAAGAAAAAAAAAAATTAAAATATATAAAAATAGAGCTGAGTGCATTTGTCGATGAGGACATCGTGTTGTATCGTCAATTTCGTTGAATTCACTGCTGCAGTATACTATATACATTTGTGTAAAATGTGCGCAGAATAATGTAGGCCAAGAGTGCACTGAGGCAGGTCGTTCTCCATTAGAACCCAAATAATATTTCACTCTCGGGAATTTTGAAAAAAAAAAATATACAAAATTTGTTTTGCAATATTTTTTTTCTCTTTGGCCATTTTNTTTTTTTTTAATTAAAACAAAATATAATTATTTTATTTTTTAATTTAAAAAATAATGTTTTAAATTATTTAAAATTTTTTGAAAAATTTAATTTTTATTAAATTATGAATTTAAACAATAGGTAATTTAAATTTTTAGTTGTGGGAAATTTTTTTTTTTTATTTTTTGAATTGTTTTTAGTTAGATACAGTGAGTTGGTTTTTTTTTTTGGTGTTGAATAAACACACTTGATATGCTTTTTCATGTTGATATAAAATAACAAATATATAATGTTTATTTTTGTCTTACACATGATATCATGTGTAAACAAAATATTCACAAAATGTTTGTTAATTAACAATGAAGGGTTAGCAACAGTAAAAGCCCCAAAACTTTTGGCTTTAAAATGTATATTTACAAATAGTTTGTGTATGTTTTCGGTGGTCTCATTAAAGCTCTATTATTATAGCTTATTATAAATAATTAATTTTTTTTGTCTTGTAACTTTACCGTATATTTTTTTATTTTTTTTCTAATTCAAATAGTTGATTATACAACTAGCTAAAAACATTAAATTTCATAAATAAAAAAAATTTTTTTTTAAATCAAGTTTGACCAGTATTTCTATATATTTTTTTTTTTTTTAAATTCATTTTCGTGTTCTATCCATATATACACTTGCTTTTATTTTTAATTTTTATTTCTCTTTTTTGTATGGTGTATATAAAAAAATTAAAAACATTTCAAGATTTTAATTAACTCAAATAATATCTTTATGAAAAAAAAAAATACTAATGATTGAATTTTGAATGTCGTAATTATACAACAATATAACAATAATTAAATATAAATTAAAAAAAAACAATTATAAATAGTAAAAAATACAAAAAAAAAAAAAAAAAGCTTTAAATTTACGAGGTTATACAGTTTATTTTTTATTTAATTTTTTTTTTTTGTGGTTTATAAGAGGGGTGGGTATTGGAGAAGGATAAGTTGAGGTTTGTTTAACCCTAAAGTCTCGACACTCGTGCTTATAGAGATTCCAAGAGAGGCCTGACAGCCACGTTAGCCACATGTACAAATATATATATATATTCACATGAACAAACTAATGTTGGTCTCACGCGTGTATGCCTCCTTGAATTAGCCGCGTGGCTTTTAACAACAAGAAGATGGCTTAGTAGATGAAAGAGAGAGGGTATACAGGATGGTGGTGCCGCAAAATTAATTACCGTATTAATTAACAATTTGCCTTTAGCCCCCGACAAGGCTATCGAGGAGTTCGAGGTAGGTAAGGATTTCGTATAGAGAGAAAGTACAGATTTCTGGCTGTTGTTGTTGTTGTTGTTGTTGCTGATGCTTCAAGGCTCATTGTGTTTATGCCACATACATACACAAACTCCATATCATATACCAAAGTCTTTTACTCTTTTGATTTTTTAATTTATTTTCAAGTTTAAAAGTATATTTAAATTTATTTATTCATCATGGTTTATATATTATTAATTTTCTTTTGTCGTAATTTTTATTCAATTAAATACACACATACTGGGGTAGCTTTTTTTTTTTTTTTCACATGACTGAATAAATATTCAAAAGAGTTATTTATAAATTGATTAAAAAAATTGTTTTCAAAGTCAAAGAAATTTTTTTATTCCTCGTGGGGTTTTTTTTCTGTAGCAGTGTAAAATTATTGTTTAATTTTATTAAATTTTATTTCCGTTAGAATATTATTTGGAATATTTTTTTCATTATTAAATTTGTTTTGTTATTTTTAAAAATATATCAAGAAAATATTAATTTTAAAAGTTTTAATGATTTTTCTAAATTTTTAATCTCGATGATAAATTTCACTCAGGTTAAAACTCAAACTGAATTATTAGTAGATCAAAGACTATATAAAAAAAAAAAAAAAAACTGTGTATAATACTGAAGACACTATGAAGATGGATTATAAGTTTTGGGTGAATAGTTAACGGTGAATTTTAACAAGCTTTCGCGGATTATGAAAAAAGGATTACCAATAATTTTCAAACATAAAAGTTAACATTTTGGGGTTTCAGATTAGTTGTTTGTTTTTTGTCAAAGTTTAATATACTATTGTTGTAATTGTACAAACATGAAAATAATTTATAAACAACCGACAATATTAATAATTTTTTTTCCTCAAAAAATTATTTTAAAAACTTATTAGAAAAAAAAAAAAAAAAAAATTACAGTTAAAATTAGTAAAAAATATTATAAACATTTTTTTTAAATTCTCAAGCAACATACAATAATAATAATAATAATAATAATCATTTTTTAAATAAACATTTCTGCTGTCTTTAATTTTGCTATAAAATGATTTCTAAAAAAAAAAAATAATCTTGTTTTTTTTTATATTTGTTATATTTTGTATTCCATCGTACCAAAACAATTTTCAATTTATTTATTATTTTATTATCATTATTATTAGTTTTTTTTTTAATCGAAAAAAGCAGATTGAAAATGTATAAAAGGTTTCAATCCATGATTCGGGTGAGCTTTATCATCCCTTTTTTTGTTTGTTTTTTTTTTTTATTTTTTATGATCAAACTATTCGCTACACTGGTAGTATCAATTCCCTGAAAATCTAGTACTGTGTATAGATGACTAGTACATGCCGAAAAAAAAAAAGGAAAAAAGAGAGTTTTGATTTTTTCCGGTCTAGGATAACTCGCAGTCTTGAATTCTGGTTGACTGTATATTTTTCACAATGGCGAATGATCGTGGAGATATAAAATCGACGCCCAGTTTGTAGAATTGCACAATGGGGTCGCGAGTTTCTAGTAGATACTGAAGAAGTAAACTAAAGATAGCAGGTACATTGGATGAGTATATAGAAAAAAATAAAAAGGAGACGATTGCAGGGAGCAATGGAAAGCTTTAATGGCTCGAAACTCCAGTGGGTTCTAGATATAGGCAGGTTTTTATCCGCTTCGGTGATTCGGTAATTCGCGATTGCCTTTCTTTCTTTCTTTTATTCTTTCTTTGCCATATTATCTCTACATTTTTTTTTCCTTTTTTCAGTTTTTTCGTTTTACTAGTCACCCTTTCTATCTTTTTATCATTTTTTTTTTTCTTCGACGAACTCTAGCCGCCTAATTTGTCGTCTCTAATCCGTTCGGCAAACGACTCCAAGGCCCATTGAATTTTCCACTCACTAAAAATATATATACATATATTTTTTTCGAATACTTTTATTATCATTTTTGATAATACATTTATTTTTTTTTTTCAACACTTTTTGGTCTATTTTAATTTTAGTTTTGACGTTAGTTTAATTATAGTTTTGACATGTATACACTGTTATTTTTAAAATACAATTTTGACGTCTGTTGATGGTAAACAATATATTGCTGAAGGCAATAGTATAATAGTGAGTTGATTTAATTATGCCAACGAAAATTTGTTATAATTGTTATATTTTGATAAGGCCTTTCGGCGATTTATCATTAATTCTGACCATTCATTATTTATCAACAAAAGTTACAAAATTTTCAACTAGACTTTTTCAAAATGTGACAGTAATTATGGTACTTACTTTGTTGATAATTACACTGGATATTGTATAAATTTAACGACTGTAAAATGTTCAATGTTTAATTATAAATTAAAATTACAATTTCAACGTGATACGTGGTTGTGTTTGAATCATGAATTTACATCTGTCTCCAAAGATAGACCACCAGATAGACTAGGTACTTTACGTAAAATCTAAACTCAAATTCCAAAATCTAACAAAAGGTGCAAGTGAAAATTAGATAAATAGATATAGAAGTATAGTAAAGTTGAATGTATGCACAAATGCAAGCAGTGACTGGAAAATTGGCTCGTAAAGTACACAAAAAAAGAAAAAAAAAAAGAGTTATATTATTTGGTTTTATATTCTAAATTATAGTGAAATATATTCCAGCTTCTTGACAGAGCATTATCTATTTTCACTTCATTCTATTTTTCTATTTTTTTATTTATTATAATATTTTTATTTCTATTTTTTTGTTTTCTTTTATAAATGTCTTTTTTTCTCAATTTAAATTCAAAAACATATACATTTTTTATTTTCATTTTGTATATATTTATTTTTTAAATAATATTTTTTTCAATTGTCAATTTTATACTGTCAATTGTCACAAAATTAATTTAGTATTTTTAATAAAATTATTGGAAAAATAAAAAAAACATTCGTATAGCAAAATTTTAGTGTCAACGCGTGTCGTCATTATCCTAAATTCTAATTATAGAATAATATAATAATTTTTTTTTTTTTTCAATTCTTTTATTGATTTATCATTACTCTACCTATCAAATAAATTGTTTTTATATATTTTTATTGTTATTTGATTTTACCAATTGAATTCTAAAATAAATTGAATTTTCTACTTTAATTTTATCGTTAAATAAATTATCATTATCACGTGAAAGAATTTAAAATAATAACCATAAAGTATTTGAGTTTTTTTTTTTATTTTCTAAAAATATAAAATTATTCCATCGTCAACAAATATCTTTTTTCCAAATGAAAAATATAATTATATTATTTTTTTAACTGTCAAGGTAAATGAGAAAATGTCATTCAATTATGCAAATGAAAAAAAAAAAGATAGTAATTATAATTTAATTTTTATTATATTATTATGAACCGTCATTCATTAAATATATTTTTATCAATTCACTTATTTATTTCTTATATAAAAATAAAATTTATATTTTAATAAATATAAAATTATAAAATGTAATATATTGTAAGTAAATAAGACGAAGATGAAGCCAGGAAATGAGCAAGCTGCCAGAGGGTGACGGCAATTCAAGCATCGGATATCTCGTTTCAGATTATTGCGTACCAAGAATCTATTTAACATCGTCAGTTTGCTCTAGTACATAGCTATATATATTTGAGTTGAGTAGTCGATAGAGCATGAAGCTGGTTTATATATTACCATTGAAATGGCATTGAAAAAAAAAAAAAAAAAAGAATACTATGTAACAGGGTTTGTCAGTTTGTGGGTATATCGTTGAATTGCACGTCGCATTTGTCTTTTTTTTTCAAGTCATTTTACCAATCGAACCTGGAAAATCCACTATGTGCTGGATGCACATACATTCACATGCAGCTTTTGAGATAAAGATTCGATACTTTCTTGATAGATGACTCGGCTTAGTTTCCAGTTCAGCTCTTGGTGGATACCAACCGATTATTTTCTTTTTCTTTTTTTTTNTTTCCAAATATATATATAGAATTTCGATTTAATAAATTTTTGGATTTAAAATGTTACTTTGAATGGGAACAAAAAAAAAAATTTCTAGCAGAGCATGGTTTCGATCCACGGACCTCTGGGTTATGGGCCCAGCACGCTTCCACTGCGCCACTCTGCTCTTGATGTTTGACTGGTCGTATGAAATAGGGGAAAAAAAAATTTAAGGGTTTGTAAATTTTTGCTGGTTAACAAAGCATGCTTGCTTATGGTTTATGGGGTTTAACACAATCGAGAAAAAAGTGAAATTGAAATGATTGTTTAGGGGATATAACTGCTAGACGTGAACTTGTTGTTGAGGGTTGGTTGTCTTGTGGTGTATTGACCACGGTGACTTGTTGTTGGGGTAGAAAATAAAAAAGTTACTTTTGCAAAACTTTATCACTTGTTTAAACAAGAGAAAATAAACTCAGAGACGACAGTTGACTAGTTTGGATTATCGTATCTATACTTGAAATGGTAGTGCACGCAAAGATTACAATCAGTCTGCAGACAAGTATAACAATCTAACTTACTGCTAAGATTTAAATGCCCAGGACTATATATACAAAGAAAAAATATATCTAAATTGTTCATAATAACAGCTTAATTTTATTTATTTATTTATTACGATTTTTTTTATTTTAAATATTTCCTATTTATTTGATTGATAAACTAAAAATAATTTAATGAATTATTTTATTTATTTATTTATTTTTTTTGGTTTATTTGAGGGATAAGAAAATAAACTTATCACTCAGTAATAAAAATAAAGTTTTATATATTTTATCTTGTTTTCAAGTGTGCTTGTATCATTGTACATCTTTCATCAATCTTCAAATTATATACATACATGTCCAGCTCCTCCCCTAATTTTTTTTTNATTTTTTTTTTTTTTTTTTTTACAATCTCAAATAACTACTAAAAGCCCCTAGAAGTTTCGTTTATTCTCCCCTTTGTCTAACTCACTTTGATTCACTGCATGACACTTATTCGTCATCGAGAGGGTCACAACCCCACTTGAACTTTTTGTCAAGTGATTTTCAACAACGAACAACGTCACTCTTCTCACACTTACCTCTTTTTTTTATTTGCCACAGTGTCTATTAACAAAAGACTGTATATTTTTTTGTTTTTTTAAATCTTCAAAAATTTCGAGAACAAGTGTTTTTCTATCTTAAATAATTTTATTATTCAAATAATATTATATTTTATCAGATAATTGTGGTTTACAATAATTTATTATTTTATTTAAACAAATTGATAATAAATTTTTAAATATAAAACTATTCAATCCAAAAATACAACAATTCATTATTAAAAAAAATGAATAATTGTCATTATTAGTTTAAATAGTAGAAGCTTAATAAGACTAATTTTTAATTCAAAAAAAAATCTTCAATAATTGATAATAATTTAAATATTTTTATGTACCATTTTTGAGAACTAGATTGTTAAATAAATTTCAAATTTTACTAGCAATATTAAAAAAAAAATGAACTAGGTTTTCTTTTTTTGTTTAAAATTAATTATAAAAATTAAATAATTTAATAAATTTGAATTTGGAATTATTCAAATCACAACTAATGGGGCAGACAATAAATAAATAATTAAATTATAAAAAGTTTTTATAAATCATTAACTCAATGTATTGATTATATTATCTATTAAATATAATATTTAATAATATTTAATAATATTTAATATAATTAATTAGAAATATAGAGTTAAAGTTTGTTGCAAAGTTTGACATGTATCTTTGGAAATATTTTATAATGATTCAGTATAACGCATATATACATCTTTCTTACATCTTGACAACTCCCAATTGAGACGTAAATATATACCATAACCATAGAGAATATGTATATATAGTTTCAACTTGAAACTTATCATGCATCTCTAGGGAAAATTGAGTAGTAACTTTAAGAGTGTACAATAAATATGTATATAACAGTATTTTTTTTTTTTGATTATATTATTATATATTCTAGAATAATTATAAAACAATAAAATGATTAAAATAATGATTATAATCATTAATGATTTAAATAAAGATTATAAAAATTAATGATTTTTTAAAAAATAAAATATTATTTTTACATTTAAAATCAATTTCGATAGGTGGTTTGTTTTGTTATCACTGTTCATTGTAAAATCAATCAAATTTCGAGTGCTTTTGATACACCCACTTGTCCCCACAATTCAACAACCCCCCTAGCTTTTTTTTTTTTTTTTACTTTTTTTTAATTTCTATCACACAGTACAGAGGTCGCATGATTAATGGTTTTTATACGAGGGTGCCTGCATGAGCACGGAAACTATTGCTTCATTAGAAAGTCAAATGTTTTTTGTTGACCTCAATTTGTTTTCTTTTATGTTTTTTTATATTTTTACCTTCGTGTTTAAATAATAAAAAAATTATGAAAAATAAAATTAAAAGCTAACACGGATTTTTAAATAATGAATATTATATTTCAATTTTTTTTTTTTTTTTCTTTTTAATTATTTTTCTATTCAATGACTAAGATCTTTTTTTTTTTTTTTTTTGTTTTGTCATGTGCATAGTTAATTTTTTTAATTACAAAAAAAAAAAAATGATAAAATTTGGAAAAAATAAATTAAAAGGAAAAAACATTTGTTTGTATAATAATTTTGTTGATAATTTTAGTCAAAAGTAAATTGATGATTAATTAATGTTAATTAGACTTTGTTATTTTATTGAATTTAGTTTGAAACAAAGCATCAAAATAATGAACAAATGTTTGAATTTTAACATTGTAATTCGAAAGCCAATTCTCTGACTATGTTTCATTTGTTAAATTTAGGTCATTTCTAACTGCATTGCCAAAATCTCAGAGGAGTTTATGTCTCTCTGTAATGAAGTGTCATGACTTGAATCATTAATTAGCATTCCAACAGTAAATTTAAACTTTGATTTATACATTTGTATATTTTTTTTCCATCATAATAGACATCAATTTAATCACTTTCTATTTTATTCATTTCATTTTCCTCTGGAATGTTGAAAAATCAAAATAAAAAAAAGCTTTATATTGGCTATAATAGTTAGAAGCAAACATTTTTTCTTCTAATAATTTGTAACAAGAAAATTTTCATAGCTCAACAATTCACAATGTTTTAGATGATTATTATTTTTAAAATTTTCATTTCTTTTAATTTACTTTTGTGTTCTACTTTTGATTATGTGATTGAGATTTTTTATTCACTATGAAAGTAAATAAAAAAAAAAACAGATAGATAACTATAAAAGCTGAAAGTCCAAGAGAGAAAACTTTGTTTCATCGGTCGTCTGTGTGATGAAAACCTTCAGTAACTTGAAAAACTTTAAAAATAAAAAAAAAAAAAATAAAGCCAACTATATATATAGTAACAATTTTCCATCAACTTTTCTGTCCTTTAAATTTCAAATTGGGCGTGGAAGTTGTTAACCGTGGCATTCACAATTTAGACAACGAGAGAAAAATAAAATAAAGTCAAATACTCACCAACGACGATAACAAACTTTAACTTGATACTAAATAAATACAGCTTCTTTTTTATTTTCTCGTAAAATAAAATTAAAAAAAAAAAACAAATAAACAATAAAAAAAAAAGGTTATTTATAGATTACATATTTTATTTTTTTTCTAAAATTAAATGTAACAAAAATTGAGTAAAACTAATAGCTTAAAAATTTAAATTAACTATTTAAATTATAACTATAATAATTTGAATTAATAATAACAATATATATTTATGTTTTTGTTGGTGACAAACTCATAAAGCTGTTAATTAAATTAAATTGTTGTGTTTATATTAAAGCTGTTCCTTTTGATAGTATAAAGTTGACATATCATCGACAGCAGTATATATTAAAGCTCCTTTGTCATGTCCATTTTGTGAAAATAATTTTCAATTTAAACATGTCTTGGTGTACATAAAATTTACCTTTCATAGTAACTGTAGTAGTAAGTTTCAAAAGATCATGTATTTAAGTTAAAATAGCAATGTAACTTGTTGAAAATTTACTTCATGGTCCACCTATATATTTTCTGACATTTCTAAGAATATCATGTTACTTTGGTGTCTCATTTAAACAAGATTCTTTGGATGCATTTGATTCAAGATTACCTGAAACTTGATAACACTCCACTCAGTTGATATGTCTTGGAAAAAATAAATAAATACATCTACAACTTTTTGNTTTATACTTTACTATTAAATTAATAATCCGATTGTTAAAATTGAAAAAAAAAAAAAAAAGCTAAATAATTATTAAATTATTTATTAAACAGTCTTATATATATTTTATAACATAATTTACAATTCAGTAATATAAAAATTTAATCAAGATAATTTTTTGTTAAATAATTATTATAATTTAATTCATGATAAAATTTTTTTTTAGATTTTTTCTATTTTAAATGTAAAAATGGGTCATTTTTTTTTTTTGATTGTTCAATCAATCGTCTATAGTGCCAAAATTAAGGGAGTTATTTTATGACAACCTTTTTCATTTTCACTCAAACCCTTGTCATTATTAATGATAAGAAATCAAGATTCAAGTGAAACGATTATGTCACGCATTGAGAAAACTTTGAGGGTTGTTGTGTTGTTATATATTATTACAAGTCAACTTGATTCGTGCAACAATTTGTCCTCTACTTCTCTTCCATGTTTTGTTACTAACAATTTTTTTTTTTTCATTTTTTTTCATTTCTTTATCAATTTTTGCAATCTTTGTATTTCACTTTTACTATATGTATATATTATTTTCGTTATTTTTACCCTCTTCTCTGTACTTTCTGTGAACAAACTAAAGCGCATCATTAAGACGCGAAAATTGCCTTTACGTGGGTTTGATAATAATCACGTTATAAAATTTTGCACGCAATATTTACTGATAAATTGTTGGTTGTAAATAAAACTTGTATAACTGTTTTTATTTTTTTTTTTTTATATATAATTTTTAATATTTTTATAAAATAATAATGATAAAAGAAATAAAAAAAAAAATGTTATCGTTGAATTTTGAGAGGTAATTAACTTCGATGTCTTTTATTGTAATCATTTTTTATTTATGTTTTTTTGTTTAATGGCTTTCGTGATTTTGCAAAAATTAAATTGAGCCTTATTCTTATTTCTTGATAAAAAAAATAATAATAAAAACTAACATAATCAATATAAAAAGTTGGCTTTAAATTATATTTTTAACTATTCATAAAAAAAAAAATTTATAAGGTCGTTGGCAGTTTTTTTTTTCTCTTTTTTATTCCTAAATAATAAAATTATTATTATTATTATTAACTAGTATTATATATATTTAATATACTCAGTTTATCATAATGCAGTTATACAGCAGTAATAAATTAAAAATTCACATAATTGCATTTCTCATAACAATAGAACAATGCTACTTTTGTAAATTTAGATATTTAGTATGAGATTATTTGAAACTAATTTTGCTCGTATATATTAAATGAATCAAAGATATCATTGTAATAATTTTACAATGATCTAGTTATTAATCCAGTCAAATAATAATGAAAAAATATATAAATAAATAATTATATTGATTAATTAAAATTTATAATTATTTTACAAAAATTTAAAATTTCATTTTGGCACTTTGTCAATAAAAAAACAACAAAAAAAAAATATTTTAAAAATTTTTATTTACATTTAATTTAAAAGAATTAATAGATAATAGTATTTTATTTTAATTTTCATTATTGTATTTTTATTGTAAAAAATTAAAGACGAAGAAAAAGTTCTCGTTATGATCTTGATACTGCTGATACATTTAGGCATCAAATTTTTGTTGTTCCAATTTTTTTTCTTTTTGATTTATAAAAAAAATGAGTATATAATTTTTTTTTTGTTTTCTTTTTCATTGTTGGTAGGCTATATTTAATTTTTTTCCAATTCGAATTCAGATATATTCAATAAGAATATAAATGGTATTTGTACAATCGTTAAAGTTGGAGGTTGATTGATAAGCCGATTGCGTGGTGGCTGCCAAAAGGTTTTCAAGTTATAGATCTTTGTCCGGTTGGTCATTACTTGGCGAATTATATATACACACACTTGGCTCGTGTTACTTGCAAATTGTCCGATGATATTATGAAAACGTGACCGACAAATTTTTATATTTTTTTTATACTACAACAGTTGAATTTTCAAATCATAATAATTTGTGATGTAAATTTTTGCAAATCACTTGGTATAGTATCACTTGGTAGATTATAGATTTTTTTTTATTTTAAAATTTTTTTTTAACATTAATTAGTTAACTGATAACAATCAAATTTATGAATTTGGGGCTTGAGGTTATTAAAGTTAAATTATCGATAAATTAAGAAAAAAAATAATCTAATAATACACTTGATTTGTTTAAAAAAATTCATATGAGTAATTATCAAATTTTGTTCATTAAATTATTAATTTTTTTATTAATCAATTTACGGGAAAATGACGTCTTATAAAATTCCGGTCACAAGATTTAATCATATTTATTAATTAGCTCTTGTTATAATTTTGGAAATAAGCTAAAGTTATTTTTAAAATCTAAAAATAATTATATTTAACACAATTATGAATTAATTATTGACAAAATACTCAATATCAAAATCATATAACTGTAATTTTTCCAATTTTCTTTAAGCTGGCATTTAAAAAGTATTTATTTTTTATACTATTATCGCTAATTTATCTTTTTTTTATTGATATTTATTTACATTTTCGTTGGATGAAAAAAACATCTTAGCTTAAATTTAAAAATTCATCAGACAATTTATGATAAAATATATAATTTTAATGTAAATACTTTGTTATGTATTTTTCTCACCAAGGTTTAAATTATTTTTTTTTTTTTGACTTGAAAAACTTTCTCGATTCCATCGATCAACTGGTAGACTTTTATAAACCACCCTTTTACCACTGGTACACATATTTATCCTCCTCAACCAGCTCACTTGTCCTTGACGATCACCGTGAGTTCCTTCAAATATAATGGAGGGTAAAATATATAATCATCATCATTATCCCTCGCAACATAATTTACCAGAATATTACGAATCATTAACCGTCATTTGTTTAAATAGCTTCAATGATAAATTTATAATAAACGTTATCACTCATCCAATAAATTAAAACTATCTTTATTTTTTTTCATAACAAAACAACTTCTTCATTATTTTTTTTTTTTTTATTTATATTTTTATGACAATAATATGGAAATTTTATTTAAACTATTTAATGACATTTTTATAAATAAAAATTATAATTTAAATTTATTTTATTTACTTTGTTTTTTATTTTTTTTTTCTTCACTTCTTTTATCCGCTATTTTTTACGGTTTATATACATTTTTTTTTTATTTGATAGTTTATGGGTATTTACCCACTAGAATATGTCGACGTAAAAAAAAAAAATCTAGTCAATTTTTTTTTGCATTGAATCGTTATTCATATATCAAGTTTTTGTTATTTCAGTAAATTTAAAAAAGTAAAATAGCTTTTAGTAGAATTTTAAAATATTTATAATATATTTGTTTTTATGAAAGATTTTCTTTGAAATAAAAAATATATATATTCTTTGTTATTGTGGTTTTTTAAAAACTTATATCGTTTTAGTTTTATGGTATTATTTTTTTTTTGTTTTTATATGGTTTTTTTTAAATATATGAGAGGGTATTATTTGGTTTATTTTGTTATATACGATGTGATGCGAGTCATTTTCATCCACAAAATTAAAGAAATTGAAGTTAATTGTCTGTCTCTAGAATATTTCTTTGTTACGAATTTATCTATTTCACAACATTGAACTCGTTTATCATGTCTGACACGATTAAACTCGTATAAAACTTTTGTTGGTGTTTTTATATACATTTGTTTTTTTTTTCTTTTTGTTATAAAAATTTTCTAATGAAAACTTCATTGTGTATTTAATGATATATATATATTTTTTATCATGTTATTTAATTTACTGATATTAGTTTCTTGTTAATTTTATTTTATTATAAATGAATTTTAAAATAATAAAAACTATTTGAAAATATATTTCACAAATCAAACAAAACAAAAAAAAAAATTGTTGAAATATTTTTTAAAAATAAATTAAAAAGAAACAATTTTTTAATGTATTTACATTATTATTTTATTTTTATTTTTAAATTCATTTAGATAACAATAATATAGGTAAAAAAAGTTGATAATAATTTTTTATATTTATGCTAAAAATAATCTTTAAAAAAAAAAAATTAATTCTTCTATTTTTATGTTCAATAAAAAATTTAAAATAATCTGATTTTACTTGACGTCATATTTATAGTTGATAATTCGTGAATATTGATTTTTTTTTTTGTCTGAAAATATTGATTTAATTAACTGGATTATAATAGCAATAAAAAATATTTTACATCAAAATGAAATGGCGAGTTAATGTTAGTTTTTTTGAGATAAAAAAAAAATGTATATTTGAATAGTTACAGTGTGTTTTACAATATGAGCATACTTCAGTGATAATTTTCCAACCAAAAAATGTAATAAATGTTAAAAATGAAATCATAAAATATTTAACAAATTAATTTTATAATTTATGAAAATTTGAGTTAACATACTTGTCATTTTATTGAATAATGAGGTGATATAAATAATATCATAAAATTTTTAACGATCCTTTATATATTTACCAATATTTCATTTTCGCTTGTAACATCTATGACCATTTAGGGTTGCTTTACAGCTGAGATTAATTTTTCAAGTAAAAATTACCATAATAAAAATTATGCATGAAAAATTTTCTGGTCAGGTCCCTGTGCCAGCGTGTCGTCACATTATTGGCATCGGCATCTCGCAAACTCTCCGTCATCTCACATAAATCTTTGAAAAAAAAAAAAAGTCTTGAAAGAAAAATAAAAAAATAAAAAATATTCAAAAGAAAAAAGCTACCAAGATTGCAGTGTGAGACAAAATGATGAGAGTGCAGAGAAAAACCGATAAAATGAAAATGAATAAAACAAAATTAAAATTTAGGAATTTTGCCTGAGAAGAAAAGATATCAAAAAAGTTTTCTTGGTGAGCCCGCATTTGACAATTTTTCGTGCCAAAAAAAAAAAAAATTTCCATCGAATATGCGAAAGAAAGTATAGGCAATATAATTTAAGATCAAAAAAATAAAAATCTAGAGATGTGTTTAAAGTACCTGACAGCCCGAGAAATTCAAGTTTATATATCCTTTCAAAAAAAATCGACAGATTTTTCTTTCATTTTTCGTGAAAAATGAGCGATAAACTGGCCAAACTGTATCCAAGCCACAAATCGTTTTTTTTTTCTTTGTTTTATTTTTTACTTTAAATCATGAAAATATATACCTATATAGCTTTACAGTGTATCAACTAGTTTGTCAAACTTTTGAATATTTATAGCTTACAAATCTGATGGGTAAATTCACCGTAGTTTATAATATCGATTCTCAAGGCATCCAGAAAATTGGAATCACTTCAATTACATCAGTCCCGTTTCAAAACCAATATATACATCAACTATAATATAAAAAAAAATATATACCCATAAAATTATTGAACTTGTTAAATTATTTCAACAAGCCGAAAAACTTTTAGGAGAATTTAAAAAAATAAAAAAAGAATAACCAAGTTATAATTTTTATTTTTCGATGTATATTTGTAATTGACTTTTTATTTTTATCAAGAATAATTGTCATTGAAACAATATATATCTATGAATAAATTGTCAGGTAGTGTAGAAAAAAAAAAAAAATAGAATTATATAAATCCCAAGGGTTTCATTCGCCTCTTTCACAAGAGCATTAGATCTTAAAGTTTCACTGCAATTTCAGGATATGTGGGTTGACAAGCACCTGAACGTCTTGAGGGAGTTCTTTCAAAATATCCTCATCTTCTTCTTCTTCTTCTTCTTCCTTTGCATTTCTTACATCAATGCATTCACTACAATACCTGTGACTTTTGTACAACTTACCTTGTCAAACTTGTAAAGCCACAGTTTGCCCTACAGCATTGTAAAGCGCAAGTCACTAACTTGTTCAAGTATTTTTTTTTCCCTCTTTCACACTGTTTTTTTTCTTTTCCTTTTTTTATTATTTTTTTCTTTTCTACATAACGACGATGCATTGCCAACGATTATTGTTTTGTTTTTTGCCTGCAAAGTAGTGAGCACCCACTCATGCAATTTTTTTTTTTCCTTTTATTTTTTTTGGAACTGTGTGAGGTTTTGTTGTTTTTTTTTTTTTTTCTTTTTGAAGCTTTATATGTATGCCTACTTGTGGCTTTTTTTATTTTTGTAACAGATAGTATAAATTTTTGCATTAATTTTTAAAATTTATCTGACCACGTTGTTCTGGTTCTTGGTCGTATCATTAGTGAATAAGCTTAGTAAAAGACTTAAGTTATAACGATACTAATCTTCTAGCACAATTACCCTAATTTTCTTTTGTTTCTATAAATTCAATGAATTTCAATTATCTCATTCTCATTTTGTATTCAATAAATTATTCATATTTTCATATATGAATATTGAAATTTTAATTAGTTTTACATTTGATCTTGTGGCCTTGTTTTTTTTTTTTTTTTTCTTTGAGAGAAATGTTAATTGATAAAATGTAATATTAGTATCAAAGTTTTAATTTATAATTATAATGGTAATTTGATTATTATGGTTATGCAAAATTTATTATTAAACTGACACAAGATCAATTGGATAAATTTGAAATATTTTTTGACTATCTTTTTATTCGAGGTCACACATAAAATTTCAATGATTCTTCAAAGGTTTATTTTTTATTTTATTTTAGCTTTTTTTTTTATGTCTTTTGGATACTTGTCAATTCTCATTTCATTTGACCATTTTTAGTGGATATCTCTTTGAGCCCTTTTCTCTTTTGATATATTTTTATGGTTTGTTTTTGTTTAAAAATAATAAAAAAAAATACGTTTGAAAATATTGTTGAAAATCAAAACACGTTTGAAATATATGGAAAAAATTTATTCTCTAGATTTAGATAGACTTTTTNATGTTTTTTTTATTTTTTTTTTTTTTTTTTTATAGAAAAGTAAAAAATATTTTTCTCAAATTTAACTGTGCTTTGTCGTTTTGACACGTATGCAATTTGGATTTTTCTGAGCTACTGTATACATTTTTATTTTTTGTATCCTTTTTCTTGACACATTGTGCATTGGTGTCAAGATGTCAATTCAAGACTGATGCTTTTTATATTTTACAAAATTGCCAAATAAAATTGAATGAAAGAAAAATATTTTAATAAAATATTTCCGGTACATATATAATAAATTTTATATTTTAAAAACTTGTGTCAATTTGTGAAAAAAAAATTTTTAAATGAATATATCCGGCACATTAATTATTACTTGATTTTTCAAATACTAAAAATGTCAATTACAAATTAATAATTAAATTATTTTTTCATAAATTATTTTTATCTGCAGTAAATTCATCGAAGCAAATTTATTAAATATTACAATCAGTCAAACATTAATAAACCGTAACACAAGTTATTTTTGAAAAAAAAAAAAAAATAATAATATTAATGATAGATTTACATCTATCCATTTTCATTAAAATTTTCACTTTATTACAATTTTTATGCCACTCTATTGTTATAAAAATAAAATGAAAAAAATTTTCAATAATTATATAATATTTTCATTGTCGATTTGACATAAAATTAATGCTGATAAGAGATCATTTGACATTTTCAAATGTTCAACACAGCCGGAGGCAATTGCAGCGATAAGCGATAAAAATTTACCAACATTTCCTAATTAGTTTTTTTTGTTTGCTTTTTTTTCAATATTTTTTTTACCAAAATTTTTCATTCAATTTTTTTTTTTAGGATATAAAAAAATAAGAACTTTCTGTAAATTTTTGTAGGTATTATATTGAGTTATCTGTGTCAGAAAAAAGATGAGTAGTTATCGTAACCTTATCGAATATTTTTTTCGTGCTTTTTCTCTCTTACCTTGTCTGTTTTTTTGAATTTCTTAATTTTTTTTATTCTTCTCCACTGAAAAAGCATGCTAAAGCCAATTTGAATCTCGAAACTCGCATGGGGATACGATTGGAATAGTGTGTCTTGTAGATTCCAAAGTTGAATTGAGACAGTCGAGATTGCTTTATAGCTGAATGAAGAATAAAGAAATGGTCGTGTCGTCAATATCCACGGGACGTAAAAACTTTTCTTGCCATTTTGAGGTTGCAGATTTCTTTAAATCTATTTTTTTTATTTAAAAAATGAAGTCTGAAAATCCAACAAAATAATGTGATGGAAAAAATTTGAATAACAAAAATGAATGAATAAATAATTTTCTTAAACAAAGAAAATAAAAAATAATCAAAAAAAATATTATTTTAAGAGCAACTTGGGTCAATGTGTTTGTAAAAAGATTGATAGGCAAAAACGTTGGCCAGTTTAATTTACTTATCCGGTTTTAAAGTTAACGTCAAGATGCTTTCTTTTCGTGATTGAAAAGTCAAGTTTTTTTTTTTTTTCTTTTTCTCTTTTATTTCAAGACAATATCTTTACACATTATCTAAATTGGCTATTATACTTTATTTCACTAACATATTATAAAAACAAAAGCCCGTTAAATTTACTTGCTGATTTAAAAAGGAAAAAAATTAAATAATATTAATTAATTTATCATGCTTTGTAAAAGCTGTGTACAATTTTTTTTTTTCTATCGTTATTCATCTTTCATGATTTATCAGATTATTGTAAAAAAAGTTTTGGAAAATTCAGGGAAACAGAAAAAAAAAATCAAGCAAATGAAAATATCGATTTCCCTACATCATCGAGTCTTCCTGACAATTTTCGACTAAGAAAGATAAGATTGATCTGACATCTGCTCTGATTTTAGAATTTCGTATATCTTTTCTCAGTATTTTTCTCCCTGAAAAATCAAACTTTTTTATTCAAATTTTTTTTTTTTATATTATTTATATTCATCTTGATAAAAAGAGTATCCACATTGATGAGCCAAGACGTTTCATCAATTGGCTAAAATATCCAATGAAAGTCAAGATAGCTGACAATTTTTTTATTTATTCATTTTCTTTTTTTTTTCTCAACGATTAAATAACTTGCATAATCTTCTTTCAACTGTCTTTGAAAAATTAAACTTGTATTTAATCTTAAAGTATTATTTTTTTTTTTTTAAATTTTTCATAGTCAATTAATATTTCAAGTAAAAAAATATATTCCTTGTTTTATAATTATCGTTAATTAAATCAATTGAATCTTGAAATTCATGCACGATTAAATTCATCTTTGCTCTTTTCTATCATTTTATTTTTTTGTTTTTTTATCGCTCAATTGAAGGACACAAATTCTCTCAGTATCTGATCGTACTTTTCAAACAGTTTGATTACGCTTCATTGAATTGAATCCTTTGATATAAAATTTACAGAACATAAAAGTAGGACAAAATACGGTTGTGCTCAATCAGTGGATAAAAAGAAAAACTATATATATTTTCTACTTTTTTTTTTTTTTTTTCTTTTTTTCCCATTGATTATGTACTACAAGTTTATTGAATTTTCTTCAAAGTGATTCAAGTTGAATGTTATATATCGTGAAGATGATAACTCACTCGTAAAATAAAAAAAAATTTGTCGCAAGTCAAAAATATTTTATGTTTATTCAGACAACATATGCAAATATTAACAAAAATTATTCTGTTTATTTTCATTATTTACGTAAACTAGATTTTTTTTATTCTAAAAAAATTTTTCATTTATTATTTCTTCACATAATTCTGTTTATTTATTTATATGATTTTTTTTTTACATAATAACTTATTAGCATTTATCAAAAGAAAAAGAAAAAAAAAAAAAACTTCAAGTTCGACTTTAAGGATATAAAGCTAGGAAAAAAAGCTACTAGTTTTTTTTTTTTTTTTCAACTTTATAATTTTTCTTCTTCACTCGACTATTTCAAGATGAAATAAAAGTTTTAAAATTTACGATATAGATTTATATATATATATTTATAAAAAAAAAAAAAAAAAAAAAAATTTCAATTCGATACAATCTCAATGGACTTTTCCATTACTATAATTTTTTTATTTTTTTTACTTCTATATCCATGAGAGTACTTTAATGAGATTTTCGTTTTTTTTATTTTTCACATGGCTGCTTTTTAGTTGAAATCATTCGACAAGTAATTACGAAATGCTTCTCGTTTAGCCTTGAGTATACATAAGACAGTTTCATCTGTATATCTAGCAACATAAGTAAATCAAGGTAAATGCATATTTCAAAGTTCAAATCATCTTCATAACCGTATGATATTAAATCACATAAATTTAAAAATACTAATTAGATATTAAAATAAATTCAATGACATTATAAATTACTCTATAAATAATTTTAAAAAAGAAAAATTTAATTCTGCAATTGAATATTAAAATTTAATTGATATCCTCAAATGTAATTATATAAAAAACTTCTTGATGGTCGTGCAGTATGAAGGGCTCTCAAATTATACATAAATTTATTCAAAAATAAAAAAATAAAAAAATCATATTGAAATACTATATTGAACTTTGAATTAATAAAAATACGTTAATTAAATTATAAACTATAAATATCCAACAATTTTTCCTAATTATAATTTTAAATTCAATAAATATTTCAATGACTAAAATAATAACGTGATTAATATAAACTGTCTTATGCCAGGTGTTTAATTTTGAATTTTAATTTTACGGGATAATATATTTATGTCATCATGTGATATATTTTTTATGTATATGAAGTAGATTTAAAACCACACCAGTAATAAGGTTTTTTAGTACGATCGTCATAAAGAACTTGTGATAAAATCGATCCTCGATATCGTTGTTGAAAACCTTCTGGTGCCCAATCATATACGCAAACTTTTATATACACTTTTGGCATCCAAGCAGCAGTAAATACATAAATACTTAAATATATATCATGACAATGCCTGTCGTGACTTGTGAATTAAAAATATAAGTAAATAAAAATGTTGGCTAAAAGAGAAAAACAAAATTGTGCAGAAAAAAAAGTTAGTTAGAAAGAGAAACGTCAAGGGACCAAGTTAAAAAAATAAAATAAAAAATAAAATAATGCAAATGAAAGTAGAAACGGAAGGTGGTTGAACAGAGTGCGTGCATGAATTTTTATGTTGTCAAGTTGATTTTGTGTGGGCATATATGAAGAGAGAGAGAGAGAAAGAGAGAAAAAAAAAATTAAAATACAAAAAAATAAAAGTCATTCTACTCTTGGATTATTGTGCCTTGAGACTTTACGACAAATCGATTCAGTGCTTTGCAATTAAAGTCAACCAGAAAGCGTAGCGTGTACACACGGGCTGTGTGATTCTTATCTACTATGTGATTGGCCGTTTGCGGTAGTATTTGCAATATAAGTACTTGCAAGCTCTTTGGGGAGAATTTTTTTTTGCTTTTTTTTTTCTTTATTACAGTAAAGTTACATTCTTTGCAATTTTCTGACAATGATGGCGTTTGAAAAGAAATTTGATAAAAGATTAAATTACACAAAATTGAAAGACATTGAAAAAATAATAAAAGTTTAAATTTAGAGAAAAAAAAAAATATATATATTAAAAATTTTTTAAATATTATATATGTTGTTATATAAAATTATATTTTATATATTTAGAAATATAATTTTTCAAAATTTATAGCACCTAGAATTTTGGTATGTCTAAAACGTAAATTGACGGTAATTTTATTACGTTAAATTTGGTTAAATATTTGTGCTTGAGCTATCACAATGTATTAAATGTCCTTGGATATAATACATTGCATTAGGGTAAATGACAACATGCATCCTCCGTAATTTAACAATTTGCCAATTTTTAAATTTTAATTTTAAGATAAATATTTCGACTAAATTTTGAATAAAAAAAAAAAATTATTGTGATACAAAAAAAATACTAGCCCTAAATTATCACAAAAAAAAAAAATATTATAATTCAATTTTTCGAAAAAAATAGACATTTTTGAATATCAACATAAATTTAGTTAATTGTTTTTGTTATTTAATGAATTTTTTTTTGAATATACACAGAATAAAAAAGAAAAAAATTTGCTTGACTTTTGTTTGACTTGTACTACTGAAATTGGTAAAAAAAAAAAAATATAAAAAGACTTTAATTTAGAAAAAAAAAGTAAAGATAAAAGCAAATAGTAATTTTCATGATTTTCAAAAATGATTAACGATAAGAGATTAGACTGTGATATTTTATTTTTCGGATGATAATAACAGAGACATTATGTTAAAATAACCAGGTATACAATGAGTAATTGTAAAGCCAAATCATCTGTACGCTTGATAACATTTTATCTAGATAAGCAATGCTTCAATAGTTCGCAAGTCTACACATTGAAATTTCATGATGAATCGATAATTGAAAATCAGTGTTCCATGTATCGACCTAAAATCGATATGTTAACATTCTATGACCTGGTGAATATATTCCTTTATTTTTCGTCTTTATATATATACATATATTTTTTTTTTTATTCACATTATTATTATGATATCGTACGTGGTCATTCAGCCGAGTTACAAGTCTCGTACAATTTGCACGTTGATATACTAGGCGTTTGATATTTTACGTTCGCGTGCATTAAGCAGATTTCATAATAACGGTAAATCACATGATATTTCACCCTTATAGCGTGACACTAGTTATCTTGAATATATATATTTTTATAAATATATTTTTTCTCTCTTAAAATAAGAACAAAAAATATTTACATGTATTTTTTTTTCACACAAAAAGAAGAAAATTAATTGGTAATTTTATTTTTTGCAAAATAAAATTGTTCTTTATATTTTAATTATTATTATGGGTAAAATTAAAAATTAGAAAAAAAATTTATCGCTATGATTTGTGAAGAAATTAAGAAACTATCTATTTTAGTATATATATTTTTTTTTTTTTGGACGGTGTATTTTATTGCTTTGGGAGCAAAATGGATTACACATTGTGTCAAGTTTTATCCAAATTAATTTACTCTGTAAATTTTTTATTTTAAGCCGAGTTAAATCTTTAATACGAAAATGGAAAAAACATGTCAAGAATTACTGATAAACACAGTAAAAATTTATAAAATGTAATAATTTTTTAACAAGTTTGTTTTAAATATAGAAAAAAATATATTGATAAGTTTTGTCATGATTAATTTATAAACGAGTTTCAGTGTTAAATTGGTCAACATTGTACAGTAAAATAACAATTGAAAAAAATAGATAAAAGCTTGATGGAATGTTTAGTAACATGTCTCGTTGAGTTTATTTTTCAAAAAGAATTCAACATAAACTAAATGATAGAATTACAAAAACATTTTAGGTAACAAAATAACTTGTTATTATTTTATTGTTACTAAAAAAAGCTTTCATCAAGCTTTTAAATTGCAACTTTTTTTTATTTATTTATTTCAGAAATTCATGTGATATTGTTAGTTATTCCACGAAAAAATTTATACATAAATTTCAGTAAATTTCACCGTAATCGAACTGACAATAAATTCCGAAAATACAATATATATTTTTTTTTTTTTTACAATTATAATAAATTATTAATAATAAAGATACACATGCGACTAAAATACAAAATTTTATTTTTTTTTTATTCCATTGGTTTTCTTGCCGCGTGTTTTTCGCATGATGAAAAAAAAAAAAAATAAAATCAGGCCGAAGATGAAAACAAAATACAGATAAAAAAAATGAGAGTAGAATGAGTAAACGAGGATGGATTTAGTGAGGGTCAGTTTGGGTCTAGTTATTGGAAAAAATTCACGTATAATAAATATATATACGAAAAGAGAGAAAAAGTGTTTTTTGAGCCAAGAAAATTGCTCAATGTTATAACAAAAATAAAAAAAAAACCACACAAGACTAACTAAACTGAGTTACGAATGACTCGTGATATCGGTTATCTCGTTTTGTCTTTTTCAAACAAGATTCACACCCTTCACTTTGTACATATATATATTTTTTTTTTTTCCTTCTCACCACATTTATAAAGCCCTGACCTTTTTTTTTTTTTTAGTTTTTTTTTTTCCGGCGTAACTCTTGCGACAAATGTTCTGCTTTTTTCTTGGTCGTCATGGTAAGCTCTATATTAACTGTGGCTATTTTGTGGATACCGATGACCTCAATCAATCACATACGATCTGGATAATTTTATTGAACAGATACACTTGTCGAAAATATGTTTAATGATTACATGATTAAACGAACTTACCTGTAAGTGAAGTTCTATCATGATTGTATGAAGCGCCTCTTCCGAAAAGATCACCAGGTAGTACTCCTACTTTATACCGATGGCACCACATGTTTTAAAGCCTAAAATAACTGGCATGTATACGACATCTTGTTAAGCGATCTTCATTCTTATTTAAAGTGTTATTGTAAATTGGATTAAGGGTAATTATAATTATAGGGAAGTGAGATATCACAGGGAGGGACTGATCTTTTCGGAAGAGGCGCTTCATACAATCATGATAGAACTTCACTTACAGGTAAGTTCGTTTAATCATGTAATTGTATTTCGCGCCTCTTCCTCAAGATCACCAGGTAGCTGTTTAAAGTCAATTTATCAATAACTGAACTCGCTATTTATTATCAGCATAGGAAAAATTTTAATGTATTATTAATATTATTATTATTTTTATTATCTTATTTATTTTTCACAATATTATCAGAATATTGTCACAAAACCATCATTATTGATTATTTTATTTATTTAATTATTTATTTATTATTTATTTATTTATTTATTTTTTTTTACTTAATATTGCTACTGCATATGATTCCTTATCTGTAACAATTGGACGGTTGTAAAACCTTGCAAAAGTTTGGGATCTTTTAGACCACCCAGCAGTCTTTAATATCGAGTCAATATTTACACCTTGGTCATGAGCTGTTGATGTTGAAGCATGACGTGTACTGTATGCTGTAAATTTTGATGTATCAAGACCACTTTCCAGTAAGGTGGATTTAATCCAACGACTCAACGTTTGTGTTCCAACTTTTTTATGCGGTTTTCTTGTTGCAACAAATAATTTATTCTCGTCATTTCTAACTTCTTTTGTTCTTTTTAAATAACATTTAATAGTAGAAGCAGGACATATGCTAATATCCTCTTTGTAAAATGGTATGATTAAAATTGGCTGGTTTTTTCTTGGGCCTGATGTTTTTATGTTGTCCGAAATTTTTATTTCTAAATTTTCACCAACCTCAGAAATATTTCTAATATCAATCAACGAGAGTGTCTGCATTCTATGACCCGTCACCAGAGCCAGCAAGGTTGACAATTTTTTCGATAATTCATCAAGTGAAAGCTCTTCATTTGGTGTTAGTGTACTTAGATGATCAAGTACTATTTTTGGATCCCAAGTACAATCATACTTGGCTCTGGATGGTCGTAGTTTGCTAACACCTTTAAAGAATCTTCTGATTGATGAATCATCACCAAGTCCATCACCTTGTATCAATGCCAGGGCTGAACGATAGCTGTTCAGGCTGCCATATGATGCACCAAGGTTGTATTGATTATTTAGAAAATGAAGGACATTTGGTACCTGAATCTTAAAAGGATCCATTTGCTGATCAGTACAATATGTCCACCATTTTTTTAAACAACAATCGTATTGTTTAATTGATGATTCAGTGAGTGAAGAAACCATGATGTCTGCTGGCTCTGATGGTATCAGTCTTAATTGGAATGCCTCCCTGAGATAATTCCTGCAACCAGGGTAATCTTTTTCCAGAGAGGATGAGGTTGCCTGTTCAAAGAAGTTAAAAGATTAACATTTGGTAAAAAATATATAGGAGGTTGATCAAGCATTGACATGTAAACTGGATACCAAGCCTGGGCTGGCCAATTGGGAACTATCATAATCCCTCTACATTTTTCAACTCTTATTTTTTCAATAGTTCTTAAAATTATTGAAAAAGGAGGAAAAGCATAGAAAAAATACTTATTCCAGTTAATTGTAAAGGCATCAATGGTCAAACAACCAGGATCTTTCTTCCAGGATATATATTTTTGACACTTGTTATTTGTTCTTGTAGCAAATAAATCAATATCTGGTGTACCAAAATTCAAGGTTATTGTTTCAAAAGCTGATGTTGATAATGCATATTCTGTTTCAGGTTCTAGCCTTCTAGACTCAACATCAGCTTCTTTATTATCTTTAGAAGCAATATAACTTGCATATACCCATATGTTTCTTTTCTCACACCACTGCCATAATTCTTTTGCTAATTTTGCTAGTTTCAAGTATCGTACACCACCTTTTTTATTTATATAAGCAATAGCAGTAGTATTATCAATTCTTAACAAAACATCACAATTCGTTAAATCTTTAGCAAAACATTTAAGGCTTAACCAGGCTGCCATTATCTCAAGATAATTTATATGATTGCTTTGTTCTTGTTCAGTCCAATGGCCATTTATTCTGTCTTGTTGACAATAGCCCCCCCAACCAGACATTGATGCATCTGAAAAAATTTCTATGACTGGCTTGAATTGGCTGATTTTATTTTCAGCTTTATCTATATTAATATACCACCAGGTGAAATCATCTTGTAGATTTTTTGTTATACTCATTGTTGCTTCATAGTTATCACCATTTTGTTCTAGAGCTAGATATCGTGCTCGTTCGAAATCTCGTAAATAGACCCTACTGTATTTTAACGTTATACAACACGAGCCCAGAGTACCAACAAATGAAGCAAATTCCCTTATTTTACAATTTTTTAATAATTTAAATTTATTTATTTTATTCTTTATTTTTATTTGCTTTTCTTGTGGAAGCTCTACTACCATTTTTATTGTATCAAAAATATTACCAAGAAATTTGCATCTATTAGATGGTACCATGTGGCTCTTTTTTATGTTAATTAAAAAACCTAATTGTTTCAATAAATTACAAGTGACATCAACGCTTTCTTGACATTTGATTTCTGTTTTTTCAATTAACAGAATATCATCTAGATATATCACTGAAATATATCCTAGACTACGTAAATGTGAAATAACAGGTTTCATTATTTTTGTCCAGACATAAGGTGCTGTACAAAGACCAAATGGTAAAGAACAAAACTCATATAGTTTACCTTGAAAATTGAATCTCAAATATTTTCTGTATGTTTTGTGTACTGGTACTAAATAATAAGCATCTTTAAGATCAATACAAGCCATAAAACAACCTGGAGATAACAGACGTTTAACAACTTTTTCATCTTCTAATTTAAAATGATCTGTTACCATGAATTTATTAAGGTTTTTTAAATTTAAAATTAACCGAGATGAACCATCAGGTTTGGGTACTAGAAATATGTTTGAAATAAACTGATTGTTACATGGTGTTGCTTGATGAACAACACCTTTGGCTAACAATTTCTTAATTTGCCCAGATATAGCTACAATTTCATTTGATGACCACTGAGGGTCTAAAGGTGGTACCCTTTGTATAACTTTTGATACAAATGGAATTTTATAACCACTGATCCAGCCCAGGATTAATTTATCACATGTTACTTGCCTCCAACACTTTACAAATAATTTTAGTCTACCAGCTGGACAACTTACCTCTGTTAATCTTGTTTCTTTGCTGGTGTTGTCTTGGACTTTTGATAAGTTGCATGCTGACGAGTCTGATACTTCTGTTTGTTGAATGATTTGCGATAATCCCCCCTCGTGTTGCGAGATGTTTTGTATGATTGTTGACGACGAGGAGGGGCCCTGAAGTTTTTTGGCTCAGTTGAGACAAAACTTGTACTTGAATTTGCATTAGAATTTAAATTTTTACTTGTTGATTCAAGTACTTTGGCTGATTTTATCATATCTTCCAACTTATCACCAAATAACCACTCATTAACTGGAGTTGTGTTTAGGGGTTCTTTTAACGAAGCTTTAATATTTTTCATTATTAAACTTCGACGAATATGAGTTTCCTCATATTGTAGATCTGCCATAAGACGCATGATTCCCCATAAACTTTCATTTAAATCTTTAACCTCTGCTTTGTTTTGATCATTTTTTAGATCTGTAATCTTCTGAATTACATTTAAAATGCCAGCTAATGATGCAGTGATACGAGTTTGTTTGTCAATAATACGAGAATCTCGATTAATTATTGTTTCTTGTGTTTTTTTAAAACTCGCTTTTAATTCTGGATTTAATTTTGGTGGATCCATAAAAAGACAATTTTTTGGAGATATAAACTTTTTCAACAAGGTCTTTCTATTATCAGTAGGAAGACCTTTTTTTATAACCTCTTCAACACCAGCAGCTATTGTTGAATGGACAGCTGGTGCTAATTGTCTCTCTGGATGTATCTTTTCACTGATAACCTCAAGAATATCAGCATCTAACTCTGCTTCTTCAGCTTTATCAGAGACTTTTGATGCATCACCAGGTGGCTGATTACCACTGTTATTTTTATTTTGATCTGGTTTTGGACTCGTTGCTTGTTTATTTTCTTTATTGTCATCAAGTGTTAGAGCTTGATTATTTGCATCATGCTGAGTTGATAATACAGGTTTGCCACTATCACCAGAGCTTCGAGAGGAACCAGATCCAGTTGAACTGTCACTGGAATAATCATAATAATAACCTGGACTACGATCACGACTATTTCTCGAATTACGAGATTTGGATCTTCCACGATATTGTCGATCCTGATCATAACTGTCTTCTCGTCCACGATAAGCTCTTGATGGCTGATTGTGATGATAATCACGTCTTTTTTCATAATAATACTCATCATCAGAAGATGAACTAGACCTTCCAGCACCTGTTAAACCATTATTTCATTATTATTATTATTTTTATTTATCTATTTTCATTTTATTTTATTTTGTCTAGCTAGCTGGGGTTACACTATTTTCCATGGTTGAACCATGTCTTCATGGTTGGACCATGTACATATTATATTGAAANAAAAACACAGAAATTGGTTTTTTTTTTTTTTTTTTTTTTTAGTTGGACTGATATATATATATATCTTGTATTACGTGCATTATTTATGGAATAATTGTCAATATTGGTTGAACCAAGAGAGACGCACGTTCTCGTTCATACATAGTATAAACGACCATGTTTAACCTCAAACAAAATATTCTTGTCAGCGTTAGTTGGACCACGCTGTCATATGAACATTTTTAAATAAATCAACTTACCTTTTTCTTTGCGTCGTAATTCTTCAATTTCTCTCTTTAGCTTTTTATTTTTTCTTTTATAATCATCTTTTGATGATTTTCTTTTCTTATTTGACATGCTGATAATTTTCTTTTTTTTTTTTTTTTTGCTGTGGTACGTTCGGCACAAAAAAGAAGAATGAAGATCGCTTAACAAGATGTCGTATACATGCCAGTTATTTTAGGCTTTAAAACATGTGGTGCCATCGGTATAAAGTAGGAGTACTACCTGGTGATCTTGAGGAAGAGGCGCGAAATACAATTGTCGTCGTGGTGAAAAGAATTTCTAATATTTTTTTTTTATTTTTAATCCAACGTACAGTGATTAATTAATACTGACAAAATAAAAAATTGTATTAAATATTGATTAATAATATTATAAATAATTTAAAAAATAAATATACAAGTAATTTAAAAATAATATTTAAAATTCAAATATTTGTACAAGTTTTAATTGGAAAAATAATTAAAAAATTTTCGTTTTTTTTTTTTTTAAATAATGGACTGTTAAAAATTCAACTCATTAAAATTCTGACTGTATCAGTTGAAAATTTCCATAAATGACTGAAATAAGTCAAAGTCAAACCAATATTGAAATAAAATTTATTCAAATCAAGGAGACAAATTAAATAAATCTCTGTTAATTTTTTTTTTTTTTTCAATTTCATTCAATTAATGTTATACAATTTAATAAAAAGTTTATGTCATTATCTCTCAATTTGTTAGCCAACAATATATCGATTTGTGCTTTTTTTTTGCTTTTTAAATTATAATTACAGAAGTATTATTATTTTTCAATTGAAACAGAAATAAAGAAACATTTCATTAACTGGATTTAGATGTTTTTCCTTTTTTTTTTTTATTCTATTTATTTTTATTTTTTTGTTGTGCTTAAGTAGTCTCTTGATAATAAAACTTTTTGAGCTTTTGTGTGAGTTTACAGGTAAAAAATAATGTAGCTTATATTTTATGAATTTTTACTGTTTAAAAAAATTTATAATTAATTGCAGTTTTGAGAGCTTTTTTCATCGAACTTTCATTACTAACTTTGAAAAATTTACAAGGTTGTTCATTTTTTTTTTTTTACTGTTTTTAAATATTTTAGTTTATAGTATACTACGAGAAGAGAAAAAAAAATATATCTTGCATTAGTTATGAATTTTTTTTTTTACATAAAGTTTTCGTCTGTGAATTATCATTTTATTTATTAAAAAATGAGAAAATAATTTAACAATTATAAAATAAATGCTTCTATTTTCCACATTCAATATAAAATAATAAATTTTATATTGAAATTTTAAGTGAAATATTGAGTACTAAATGAATTTTTAAGAATTTTTTTTTTTTTTTTAATTTTTATATTGGAGTAATGAAGCAAAATTTTTTTCAATGCTGTATAATTTAACTGGTCAAAAGTTTTCAACGTTAATAAAAGAAATGCTTTATCACAAGCATCTTAAATCACAACAGACGGTTTCTTTTTATTATTTTTTTATTTTTTCTTCTATCTGCTACCCTTTATTCTCGGTTATTATACAAGGGTATATTTTTCTTCGGTTTTTTTATTCAACATTTCAACTCTACAACTGGTTTATTAAATCAAACAATTCTTTTCATTTACTCATCTGTTTTGGAAAAATAAAAAAATTTAATTTACTTTTTTTTTTGTTGTTGTTGTTAATTTATTTGTTGATTTAAATTTGTTTAAGCTATTTTAATATTAATTTTCAATTTATATTTTATTTAATTGTTTTTTTTGTTCATTTAGTCATATGAATTTTTTTTTAAATAAATTATATTAATATTTTTCTTTTTAATTTTTACAGGATCAAATATAAAAACAGCTGTGGCAATATTAAATTGTCTTTTTGCTCGACAATTGTGCTTTGAGGATCCTTCTTGCAGTGCTATTTTGGAAATAATACCACGTGTTTGTGGTGCTGAACTTGGTGAGTTGATAATTTATTTTATTATGATTTGAATAACCAAATATTCAATTAACAAAAAGATATTCATTATCAAAAAAAAAAAAAAGAAAATTGTATATTTAAAAATTTATTTGAGAAAAACAAACAGACAAGAAGAAAAATTTATTTAAATTTTTATAAAAAATATATAAATTTAAGTTTCTAACACAGTGATTTATAAAACAAAATTGATATTTGTTATTTTCAAGACCGTAGACAGTATTTAAATACCTCTAAATAAAATTGTTAAAAAATTCAAATGATTTTATAATGTATATTGTAGCCAGAGTAGATAACTTTAAACTTGATTATTTAAAAATCTATCGTGCCTCAGTTGAATTATCCTTCAGACGATGAGAAACTCGGCAAAGTTTATTATACGTTTTTAAAAGTATACTAATAAGCACCGTTAAAATAAAATAATAAATAACAAAAAAAATTGCATCAAGTAAATTTGAGATAAAGAACAAGAAGAGTCAGTCAAAAAAAANAAAAAAAAAAAAAATAGAAAACGTAGTGGTAAAGTCTCTGACAGAGTTGCTCATCGAGATAAATTAATAAATAAAGTTAGACAAAAGTTCACAACGCTTCGGGTAAATCGACGTTGCATTCAAGTTATGTATTATTTTTATGTCTAAACATTGCTATGAATTTTAACAAAACATTATAAATATTATTTTTATTTTTTAACCGTCAAAGTATATAATAAAATTACCGAGTATTCTTGATTGTTTGAAGAATAAAATAAAAAATAAAATACAAGTCTAAATATTTATTTAAATAATTATTTAAAAAACCATTTTTTTTTTTTTTTTTTCTAAACAAAATTGACCCATTGAAATAACAAAATAAAATATCTGATAAAAAATTTAATAAACCATGTAAATAAAATATTGATAAAGAGTAAAAAAAAAATTTTTTTTAAACACTTTTATTTAGTATCAGTTAATCAAAAAGATTATTTATTAATACTGTGAATTTTCACACTATTATCGTATGTTTTGTAATCCTCAATGGTAATATCCGATATTTTAATTTTTTTTNTTTTTTTTTTTTTATTCATCGTCATTATTATTTCTATTCAATACGATCCATCCAACTGAACGAGTTCAAATATCGATTTCTAAATTTCCGGCTCATTTCCGAAGAACTCGACCTTTATATATACACACATTGATAATTCTGTCTCACTTTATTTCTTTCTCACTCTATTTCGGTTTATTTTGAAAGCATTGAAAATGGCCTGAATTTTTATTTTTTTTTATTTTTAGTTATGCAGGTCAACTGGAAGCAACTATTTTGAAATGCACACAGTTTGCTCTATGCTGTTTTCTCAAATTATTTTGTCTCTTTCTAGGGCATATACGATTCGGCTCGTTGAACTTATTGCCAATGGCAATCGATTGTACGCGTCTCTCGTAATTCGCGTTTTCCTGCTGCTTTAAATATATCATGAGCTATTTTGTTATTTATTTTTATTACATGTTTTTTGATATTTATTTTGTTTTTTTCTTTATAAATTTTCATTCTTTTCACGCATTAATAATACTATTCTTTTTTTTTTTTTTTTTTTAGAATATATTTTTTATTTGAGGAAATTTAAAAATTTTAATAAAAAAAAAAAATGACGATTTTTATTCAATTGTTTTATTTGGACACTGAAGGATATTAAAATTTTATTTTTTTCAAATTAATTTTTTATCATATCGTATTTGAAATTTAAAAATAAAAAATATAATTTTATATTTTTTCATATTTAATTTAAATAATTATTCTTACTTTGCAAGTAATGAATTTAAAAATATTTTTTTTTTCTTTTTTAAATAAAATACTTTGAGTTTTAAAATGAAAATTTTATTTTTAGTCATTTGTATATGTAACTATTGAAGTTTTCTGAAAACATGAAATATTATCTATAATCCAAACAGCAAACAGTAATATTATATATATGATACTTTTGGTTTAGTTTCTCTTTGCCAATTTCAACTTTAAATCCCAAAAAGATATTCGCAAGATTTTCAACTCTAAGTCGAGTAATAACGTCTTTCATAAATATTGATAAACCTTGGATTTTATAAAAATAATATAAAAAATAAAAAATATAATTTCTGTCTGCAATGAGTTTGTGCATAATTAATGGTAAATTCAAAAAAACCATCAGACAAGAGATAAAAAAAAAAAAATATTAAATTAAACACAAACAAAGATGAAATGCGGGCATGATAAATAACAAATTGTGAAACTCATTAGGCAATCGTCTGGTTCTATATTTGTATAAAATATTTTTTTATAATAAAATTTTAAAAGTTCACTACAAACTATTGCAGCTGTTGACAAAAATACAACCATCAATTTATAACCAATCCTTTATCAATCATAATTAAAAATGAAAAAAAAANATTGACATTTTTTTTTTTTTTTTAATTGTTGCATCTTAGTAGTACAACTAAAAACGCGTCTGACTATATATTGGCTCATTCTACTTGTATTTTTTCAACTTCCTCACACTTTTTATAGTATTTAAAATTATTTAAACACAATTTAAATAAAATAAATGTAAAATATAATAAATTATTAATTTAATTTGTTTTTTATCAAATTAAAATATAATTTATTTGAAGTTTTTTCTTTTACTTTTATATTAAAGAAAAGTTTTTAAAGTTTATCATTTATGTTAAAGAGAGAGAGCGAACTTTTAAAGCTGCTAATTTCTGGCCAATATTTTACTGTCCAATTATCCTTAACTGTTTTTTAATTAATTGTAATTTTCATAATAATTATAGCTCTGTAGAGCGATTAAAAAAAAATAATGCTTGCCTATATTTATTCATGTTTTCACATGTACGTGCCCATTCATGTATGATATTTTTTGTCATTGTTCTATTGAAATACTCAAAGCCCATGTCGACATTTCCAGTCAATGATAAATCATTGTTACAGAACAAAAAGATGAATAAACACAATAGACTATAAAATAGAAAAAAATGATATTTTTTAAACAAAAAAAGAAATAAAAATAAAAAAAAAAACATTTCTATAATCTTTAATTCTAGTTGAAGTATTTTTCAAAAATTTTCCATCAAGTTTATTTCCTTTATAAATATCATCAAAAGCTGATTACTTCTTTAGTAAATATTAATTATTTATTTTAAAAAGAGCTTATTAAAAAAAAAAGAAAAGTTTTTTTGATGCATTAAGAGACATAAAATTAAAAGAAAAAAAAAAAAAAAATGTTAAGAAATTGTTTGTACATTTTATTTGCTAAAAATAGAATGAAAATAAACTTTTATGAAAATAAAAAAATAAAAAAAAAACAAATAGCGAAATGATGGTTAGATGGAAACTATCCATCATGATATAACTTGTGTGTATACAAAGATTTCAAGAAACTTTGGATTCATCGAAGTGAAAGTGGCGTTGTTGAATTGGATAGAGAATGTTATATTACGAAAGATCCAAAGGATCGGACAGACAAAGTTTTTGATAGAGATGTGAGCAAGGTTTTGTACGTTTATTTGGATTTATGAATCACCGGGTATATGTTACGTATTTCCTATAAACTTTTTGGGGTCTTTGTGGACGAGTAAAATTGTAAGACTAACCTTACTCTGACTCGTAAAGAGGATTTTCACGATACTTTAATTAATTATCATTTATTATTATTTGATGATCACATTTATAATCCGTGTACAGAGATTTAATGCTTTCAAAATTGAACAAAATAACCACTTTTATTATCATAAATTCATAATATTTATTTGTATTTTTTATAAATACGAGCACATCGCCTGTAACCATAATTTCTAAAATGTTTATTGTTTATTATTGTTATAAAAAAATGCATCAGTAGAAAATCACAAAAAAATATATTTTACTTTTTCAAAATGTCCTTTATTTAATGGATATTTCAGAAATACTGTGCAACAAATATTTATTGTAAAAAAAAATATTAAAAATAAAAAGACCAGTAGAAAATTATAAAGTTAAAATTTTTTAAAAAGTTAAACAATTTTTTTTACAATAAATATTCGTTGCACAGTATTTCTGAAATATCCTTTAAATAAAGGTCATTTTGAAGAAGTAAAATATATTTTTTTGTGGATTTCGACTGATGCATTTTTTTATAACAATAATAACAATAAACATCTGAGGTGTCGCGCGGTCTATCAAGAGCTCGTATATGTTACCGATTGTTTATTATTATTATAAAACAATGACCAATCAAATGTTAAACCTTGTCAAACTAGTAACAAAAAAAATTTACTATATGTGCTACATAAAAAAGTTTTTTCTTCAAAAAATATTTATCTAAACTTTTTTTTTTTCTTTTTATTTATTTATTTTTGTATTTTGTAGCTTTTGTCAATTTTACTGTGCGAATAAAAAAAAAATTCATGAATAAATCAAAACGTAAAACACGAGTGTTGCAGAACGACGAAAAAAAAAAATTTATATATTTTTTTTTCTACTGCTTACATGAAAATAGACATAGTTATAGTAAGGGTGTTTGAAAATTTCAATTTTAGAAACTCAAAAGAATTTTTACCCCTTGCTCGAATGTTATATTATTATTATATTTTTTTTTTCGTGAATTCCATTAAACAGCAGGACCTTGTGGTGGCACGAACTACACTTGGTGCATGGCAAGAAAAAAAAAAAAAAGAAACTTACCATCTGGAAAATAAAAAATAATTCATATATTATAAAAAAGTAAAAAAGTCGGAAGGAATTGGTGAAGAACAGTCAGCCCGTTGGATTGTTTCACCTAAAATTTCACTTGAAAATTATTTCTCTCTTTCAGTGAGAGGTAAAAAGTCTGAATTTAAAAAAAAAAAAAAAAATCCAATACTTAAATATTTCAGTGCTCTGTTCTCCCCCACTGCTTGAAATAAAAAAAGTTTAAAAAAATGAAAATAAAAAACAAATTTATATATTCATTAATTTAGTTTACAAAATATATACAACTGATTTTGGAAAATAAATTTTGAAAACTTGATAAATAAAAAAAATAAATAAAATATATATGTTATTTTATTTTCTACGAGCTGGCTTGCTTTAAACTACACAACAAAAACAATCGTATAACTTTTCTCACTTTCGATAAAGAGCTAAAACTTTTCAAGATTTATATATTACACAAAAAAAAATAAAAAATAAAAAACAAATAAAATAGATAACTATGCAAAGTTGGTGTTGACCAACAGTTGAGTTGTAAATCTTTGATTAAAATCTTGAGCATTTTTAAATAATAATAATTTTTTATCAATTTATTTATTACATTTATTATCACTTTGAAAAATATAAAGATAAATAAATATACAAAATAAATAGATGAATCAATAATAATTTAATTTTACTTTTGTTTATAATTTTAAAGTAAAATTTTTTAAATCCAATTGACAGAAATTTGAATATAGTAATAATAATTTTTATTACAATTCAGTTGAATGAAAATAATAATAATTATTATTTAAATAATTGTATTGATAATTTAAATAATTTTAACCTGAATATATTCGTAAAATTTATTATATTGACAGTGTTGATAATTAGAAATAGATTAAATTGTTGTATAGTCATTTTTAATAATAAAAAATATCTGCAAACAAGCTGATGAAGTTTCACATTACAATTGAAAATTAAATGTATACATTTCTAACTGTATGTTATTGGTAAAAGATAGTTTTCCAAGTGCACTTCACTGTATACGAGTTAAAATCATACAGAATAAAGGGTTTAAATATCAAAATAATAATGAGAATAAAGTAGAAATCAGTTATATACATACGATAAAATGAAAACTTGAATATTTTCAATAAAACTTATTAATATACAATGAATCAATTGTAATCAAAGTTTAAATTAACTATTGATATTTTGCTTAAAACTTTGTATTATATCAGATTATTAAATTAATTAAAATTTATAGATTTATTAATTATTAATAAAATTATATTAATTAATTTTTATTCAAATTTATATTTAAAAAAAAATTAACAAGCTTAATTAAAAATATATATTTACCCTAATATTTATTTTTTAAATAATTAAATTTGTTATTTTTTGAATGACGAAAGTCTTTTATAAATATAACGAAAAAAAAAAATAAAAAACCGATAAGAGTGGAAAATACATAGCACTATTGTTCTGCAAGCGTTGTTATATACAATGTGGATATTGTTGTTGCGGCAAAGCCTCTTCGCATCACAATGCTTTACGACAAAAAAAAAATGAAAAAATAAAATAAATAAAAACGACCCACAATAGTATACATCAGGTGTTTTTTTTNTTTTTTTTTTTATATATTTTAATTTTATTTTTATTTATTTTTTATTTATATTTTATTTTTTCTTTATCCTTGCTTTATACAAGGGTGTCTTTATTCATTCTATCTTTGTTGTTCATTCATGCAATATAGCTCGTGTGCTATGGCAGTAAATGAATAACGCCTCTAGCACTAGCATCCTCAGCACTTTACCATGAACGAGCAAGATGAGATGAAAAACGAGAAAATTATTTGCCACTCTCTTTTTCGTATGTGTATACATATATTCCCTTTTTTTTTTTTTTTTTTACCTATTTTATTTATATCGTTTCTATTTTTGTTTATTTTTATTTATTTTTTTTTCTTTCATATCTTGTTTTCGATTTCTTCACTGTTTATTTATTATGCTATTCCATTTGTCATGGCTATCGAAATACGAAATTTCAACATTTCAAAATATGCTGAAATTTTTTTTTTATAAATAAAAATTATTATTTTTATTGTATTCATGCTCTGATCTCACGACTATATTTTTTTTACGTTTTTATTCATTGTGATGTTGCGGTATATTTTTTTTTCGCGAAAGTTTTTTTTTTTTTTTTTTATTTTATTTGAAACGTGTTTGGGTTAGTGTGTTACCCCTCGGGATATGTTATCCACACGCGCACGTGATGAAAACGATTGGTTGAAAGTTTTATTTTTTTTATTTTTTTATTCTTTCCGGGTCACAAGATTTTTCGTGTATAATACGCGTTGCGAAAGAGCAACTGTTTGAATGTAGAGTTACAATAAATGGGATAAAAAAAAAATTCATGGTGATTGCAGAAGAAAAAAAAAAAAAAAAANAAAAAAAAAAAAAAAAAATAGAGAAAGGAAATAGGAGTGTTGAAAAATAGGGTAGTTGGTAGATTGCACAACTGCTGTGCACAATCCATGGCATCTGCGATTTTAAGATTTTATTTCATATCTTTCTTTTACTTTCCATTGAAGCAGTGCAATAGAACTTGAAAGCTTGTATTCCATTTTTCTTTTCTTTCGTTTATTTTGTAATTTTATTTTATTTTTTTTTTTATACTGTCGCTTTGTAAATGTCACATGACAAAAAGAAATGAAAAAATAATTTTGTCATTTTGTCCAAACGACTCTCTTATCGGTCGGCAATTTCCGAGGATGCGCGACACTTCTGTTGGGTGGTACCATTAAAGTGATCGTCTTGTTGCAAAACCTGATGTTTTCAAGAATACAACAACTACTATACACACTGTGTGTCTAAGGACATTTACCTTTAAGTGCATCAACTGAAAAATGTTTTTCTAGAGTATACAAACATTATGGTCTTGTTGGATATTGTCCTTGTTGATGTTAACATGGCTGACTAAAATTTTATATACACAAAAAGTTTTCTAATAAGCAAAATTACTTGATTCTATCGTGGAAATCATTTATATCAAAATAAATATTTTACATATAAAAAATTAAGAATTATGTTAATATCAGAATGCGTGATTTAGCAAATCATTTTTTTCTTTTTTAATAAACAAAAAGTGTGAAATAAAAAATATAAATAAAAAAAATAAGGTGATATGAAAAAGAAATATTATAAATATTTATTTTATGGATTTATTTAATCAACTTTTATTAATTTTCAACTTGTTTAATAATATTTAACAATATTGTTATTTAAAAATTTCATGTGAAGCAATGTTTTATCTTTTTTAGATATTGATTTTTTTTTAAATTTCAACTAAAAATATAGTTAGTCAGTATTTTTACAATAATATATTTTATTCAAATTGAATTTTCATCAATCAATAGTTGCTTTCAATTTAAATAATTAAAGAATTTTCAAAACTATTGCATCAAAAACTTTTCAATAATTATTTATAAAAAAAGCTGCAATAATTTTTTCATTAGTTTTTAATCTGAAAAACCAAAAATAAACAAATCCGTTGAATAAATGAAAATCTTTCGAAATTAACTTGGGTATTGAAATAAAAATAATGGATTTAATTTATTAATAAAAAGTTAAATAAACAAACAAATAAAAAGTTAGTAAAGTTGGTTACTTGTAAAGTTTGACAAGTTGATAGTTACCGAGTCGAAAATAATTTTCATTTATTCAAATGTCCGTTGATATGGCTTGTCTTTAAACAATAATTAAGTAACAACAGTTATAGATAAATGTACATTTCAAAACAATAAAGTTTGACAATAGTTTTAGTCCACACGGAGTTTAATGTTCGATCCAGAATTTGTCCCGTCAGTTTCATTTGGCCACGTTCGCTGACTGGGGAATCCTCTCCAAACTATCAACTGCAGAGACAATCCATGCGATGTTTCAGTTATATCCAAAATCAAAATATATATATACACAAAAAGCTTCGACAAAAGTAGAAACGCCAAACGATTAAGTGTCTCAGGATGATAATTTTCCAGATACCTAATCACAAGTTATACTCAAAATCATTTCAAAACAATTGTTATCATTATAATGGTTATTTTACAAACAATTTAATAAAAACAAATAAAAAAATTTATACATTTCATACTATCTGAATGATGACGATAATAATACATTCACATTATTTCAATGAATTTTGATAAAAACAATGTGTACGTATTTTGTGATATATATGTATGAATATTTATTGGGTCCAATGAAAATCGATGCTATATTTAGTTTGTATTTGTTTGTTTAACGTTTAACCCATTCATTTTAAAACCACTGATTGTACAGGATATTTAGTTTCGTCTATTTCAATGACTTTCCATGAGCATGCATCATGGTAAGCCACAAAAACAAACCACAATGCATGATCGTTCAACAGTGTTTGCCATTTTTAATTCTCATCAATTTTTTATTTATTTATTTGCTACTCTTTTTTTTTTTTTTCTGTTATTGATAAACGTTTTTTTTTTTTTTTTATTTTTATAATTGTTGTATAGGTGTCAAATGGAATTCAAGTAGAACAAGTCAATACATGGTCAGGTGGATTTTTTTTCTGGATTATGTATGTGGCATTACGGTGCCACATGTGCAATTATTTTAAAAATTTATTATTTTTTTTTTTATATAAAACAGTACTCTCTGTACAACGTTAAAGAAATAAAATTTTTATATATTTTTTTTTTTTTTTTTATACATACAATAAATGGAAGAAAAAAAATATAAAAATAATTATTTTACTATTTTTTATTGTGATAGTTTAATCGATAATTTGTAATATCAATTAATTTTTTATTTTTTTTATTTAATAGTTTGAAATTTAATTTAAATCTTGGATAAAAGTTTTGATGGAAGATCCTGTCAAGATGTCTTGTTGATGGTTAGATCCCTCGTCCACAAATGTTTCTGTTTATGAATGGTGCATTGTATGTGTTATCAGTAGAAGGTTAGTCTGTTCATATCAAACAACCATATATGTACATTTATTATATATGAGAAAATTCAACATGAGATGTGGTTAGATGATTTGTCCTACGATTGTTTCAAAATACCATCAACATATTCACATATAATTCTACAGTGGTTATGTCTTTTCACACAATGATTCCCAACTTTTACTGCATATATGCTTTCGGTTTATGGTTTTATTCACGTTAAATTGTAACTGTTATTTTCGTATAGCCATGTTTTATCCTTTTTTTTTTTCGAGTATTTTTAAAGACCAACATGGACTGTTGAGTCACATGTATCTCACTACTCCTGTCAACTTGAATTTCTCGATAAATATATTTTTATTTTTCTGTTTTTTTGTTTTGTCAGGTAGTTTTTTTTATTCTTCAGCTATATCTATTATATAATGATTGCTTCTTCTTCAACTGGAGAACAAAACTTCTATCTTAACGAAGACTGAATTTCTGGTAGAATTATTTTTAACCATGCTGTTTCAAATAACTAGTACCTTGTCGAATTCATTTTCAAACTCATTATTCTTCTCTATACTCAACAAATTTCCACAAAGAAATGACAACAAGATAACGATCTTATTGTTGTTTTCTCATTTGATCCGTAAAATTTGTTTGACTCGAGCAAATTTTTTCTTTAAAAAGTTATTAAGCTAGAATTATCTAAGTCTATCAACAAAAAAATAATTTCAAAACTGCCTTTTAATCGATAAATGCATCCAAGAATATTCCTTCTTCTCATCACAGATCTCTGAATAGTCAAAAAAATAAAAAAGTTTTTTCTTAAAAAAAAAAAAAAAGAAAAACCTAGCAAGTTGTAGAAAAAAAAAAAAAAGTCGGGATTTACATTGGTGAGTTTTCTTACAGTTCAATGGATTCTACAACGATTTATAGAGCTGAGCAAAGAAGATCCAAGAGATTAGTTGAAAAGAGAAAAGAAATACTAAACTTTGAAAAATAAAGTTTTATGAGACAGAAAAGTAAATAAATAAAAACAAATAGAATCAACAATGTTTAAAAAAAAAAAAAAAAAAAAACTACTGATTTTTAAATGATAAATTTCATGGAAAAAAATTCAATGATAATTTAAAAAACAAAAGAATAAAGACAATATTAATTATCAACAATAAGGTAGCCCAAAAATTTATAATTTACATATTCAAATGAGATTAAAAAAAAATCAGTAAACAATAATTATTTATAAATAAATAAAGTAATTCAAAAAAAAAAATATATTATTCCAAGAAATTCAATATTTTTTTTTGAAAATATAATAACGAGTTTTGCGATAGTCATGTCGAGATATAAGTAACGAGGCCAGATGTCGTTGAGGGTGGGTGGGTTAGTCGTTGCTGAATAAAAAAATATAAAAATAAAAAAAAAATGATAAAAGCGAGTATACTATGCTTTACAGTTCCCTTGCCTAACATTTTCAATTCTTGTTCACGTGCGATATTTATACATAATACACATACATTTGCTAAATAAATATATGTGTGTGTGTGGGGTGTATGTGTGTGTGAGAGTCACAGCATATTTTAATTTCATAAAGCCCCGTGAACTCTATACATGTTGGATCCAATTTCGTACGGATCGTGCTCGTGTTTGATCCATGAAATCGACCTGAGCTTTTTTTTTTTTTTNTTTTTTTTTTTTTTTTTTTTTTTCTGTTCTTTTTTTTACAACGTCATGCCTCAATGACAAGTACATCTCTACTCATTTTTCTTACTTGTTCTTTCAAATATTTTATCACAACAATTCGTATGTATTTTACGTTTTTATTATTCAACATATTTTTCATATTGTCTTTTCTACATTATGAATAATATTTATCCTTTTATTTGATATGCACATATGTATTTCAAAAATTTTTAAATTACTTATATAATTTCTCCTTTTTTTTTTTGTATACTCAATTATTTTAAAATTTGATATTTATACTTTTTTAGTATTTTTTGTAATTAAGTTTGGCTAGGGATTATTTTACTGCAGTATTTTTTTTTTTATTTTATAAATACAAATTGATCATTAAAAATAATTTTACATGGTTGTAATTAAAAAAAACAATCAAATATAAAATCAATTGATAGAGAAAAAAAAAATGTATGTCTATTAATCCTCTTGATAAAAAAAAACTTTATTAAACATGACATTCAATTAAAATTGAAAATAAATATATAAATAATAAAAATATTATAAAAAAAAAAAAAAATTAAATTGTTTGATTATTTCAACAACATGAAACGTCGTTAAATTTAAAAAATTCCAAGATATTTATTAGTTACAAAATGACGTTTATAAAAAATCCAGTCACGCTATTGATATTATCATTTTATCTGCAAAATTAAAAATAAAAAAAAATACCCTAAAAGTTATATTGTTTATTAATTTTTAATGTTGACTTTTACTATTTCAATTTGTAAAATTTTTTTTTCATTTTTAATGTTCTTTTTTTTCTTCAAAGAAATGGTAATATGGTTTTTTTTTTTTATTTATGCTTGAATATATTTATATATATTTCTGTTTCGTGATTGAATTTCATTTTCAAGTTGGAAAGAAACCAATTCAATTGTTAACTCTGGATTTTTCGCTTGAGGTCAACCAGGGATTCATCCAATATTCGATTGTGTGTTTATATGCGGAAACATTTCAATAGAAATACATGTATATTTATGTATATGTAGACATGTGATTGAACGTGCGTGCGATGAGTAACAATATTTTTTTTTTTCATACTGCTGAAATCGCGTTTTTTCTTGCTGTGATTTTTTTTCAATCATTCATCAAACCGAAACTCATCAAGCATAACAATACTAAAAAAGACAATGGGTATATCTTACTAATCAACATTGAAAGAAAAAAAAAAAAAACAATTTTTTCAATATTAATTTTATTAAGTACATAAAAAAATTAAATTTTAAAAACTTTTGTGTAATTATTATTTTGTAATAATTTAAAAAATTATTATTTAAATGTAAAAAAAAAATTAATAATGATAATTGATTTATTAAAATATAAAATAAATAGAGAAATGAGATTTTTACCGAAAATGAAATTTTTTTGCAGTTAATGTTTAACTTTAGATAGAATGAACTTTCAATTTTCCTTCAAGATGAAAAGTTTTTCATCTATAGAATAAAGGTATAATAAAACAAAAGGATATAAAATTTGTTAGATAAGTTTAAGTGAGACATTTGAATATTAACAATTGGATGAAATATAAAATTAATTTTTAATATTTATTTTTAGAATAATTTAAAAAATATAAATTAATAAATTTAATATTCAAGTTTAAGAGTTATATAATTATATGATAATTTCATTTGGATATATTATTTTTATTTTACAGTGGCATGTTCAACAGTGACTGTAGCAAAATGTCAAGCAGCGTTAAAAACACTGCAAGCATTTTCATTTTTTCGACCAACATGTCTTTGCAAGGAGCCTCACATGGATCCAGAATGTAATAGTTTTCAAAATTTTCTATTTGATCATCCTTGTATATACGTCATGAAAAAAGGTAAGCAAAAAAAACAAACTAAATATATTTTTTTTTTTATCAAACAGAATTTATCATTTTAAATTTTAAAATTTAAGAGTTTCTAGAAGATGTATTTCTGCATCAGTCAAATCTTTTTCTTTCAAAATTATTTATTAACAATTTCTTAAAATTTAAAAGCGTATTAATATAATTTTTTAAACAGAATTTATTAAATAAATTTCTATTAACAACGATAAATTTTTCGAGAATGAATTTATTATTGAATAAATTTCAAATTTAAAAATGTTTTTAAGGAGTATATCTGTCAAACAGTCAAAATAATATTTTTTTAAATTATTAATTAGAAACTATTGAAGATTAAAATAAATTCTCAAAGTCATTTGGACTATTACATAAAATAAATTTAAAGTCATAAAATTACCAAGCCTCTTACAAAGTCCCTTTGAATTTTTCCAAAAAAAATTTTATAATTGACAAAAAATTAAAAGTATTTTTCAATAAATATTTTTGCATGAAAATAATATAATTTAAAATTATTAAATACTATTTTTAAATATAAAAAAATATATTCAATTAACAACAGTAGATGATGTGTTTAATTAATACCAATAATATTGATGAACTGAATATAATCCGATATTCTAATACAATTATAACAAATTCAATGTGTTTTATACATAAAATTTACGATTCATGAAGCGAGTATATTACAAGTAACACAGAGTATATAATCAGTCGACTGATGAAAATCTGTGGAATATCACAATTTAAAGAGAAATAGAATATTCGGTGCAATAAGGATAAAGATAAAAATAGAGAGAGATAAATTCAGTACAAATAATGTGCATGAAATCTCTGAAGCCTTTAATCTGTTTTTCAATACAGATATACGATTTATTTAAAATACAGCTATACTGTGTCGTTGAATTTGTAGACTAACTAGTATTAAACACATTTATCCTTTTTTTTTTTTTTTATCTTTATCACCTTTCATATCATCAATACCAAATACATCAAATCGTTGAACCAATCAGTATCACTTCCTCTCTTTTATCTCATTTACATACAAGAATAATCCGAATTTTTATTTATTATTTAATATTTGATGTTTTTAAAGCACAGATTATCAACAACTAAAATAAATATTAATAAATAAATAATGTAATTTTATTGTAAACTTAATTGATTTTATTTATTAATATTTATTATTTTAAATTTTCCCTTTTTTTTCTCTTATACAGTGATACTTTTTATTTAGTCCGGAAAATTATAAAAATATAATTTTTTTATTAAATAGTATATTTAAATAATTGTTGAATTATCTTTCATTTAATTCATGGGTTTAAATACGAGTGGAAAATTTACTATATGCTTCATCAAATTAACGTTTCAATTACACTAATTTTACATACAACTTTTTAATATTCAATTTATTTTTCATCAATTTATATGTCATATGTTAATTAATATTTTTTGAAAAAAACTTTATTTTATATTTAAAAATAACATTTAACCTTTAGCTTGAAAATTTTATTAAATTTTAAATTTTTTATTTAATTTTTTTTTCTTTTTCAAGAGTTTTGAATTTTTGTTTTCAAGTGTATTTATTATTATTTAATTTAATAAATTAATTAAATTTCTGTATTTGACTGACAATTTTATGAAATATTAATTTTATTTATTATAACCAGTATGTCGTTGATTATATTTGTCACCAATCAATAATAATAATGGTTCTGGTTTTAAAATTGCATTTAATTAATAATAGAAGGTCAATGTGGTTGTGTGCGTTGGCCCTTCAAAATATATGTATAGATATATTTAGCATCTCTTTTGTTTGTTTTCATTGGTTCAATATATGTGCACCACGTATTTTAATCCGCAATATGGAGCACTCATTGGTTGAACAATCGTGGTTCGTATTAATTAATTAAATCGTTCCGATTCAACTTGAAATCATGTGAATTGTTCAATTGAAAAAAAAAAACTATTGTAATATTAATTTTAAAAAATACTTTAAATATTTACAATTAAATTATTATAAATTATTATTAAAATAGTTGTATTATTTTTATTTTTCAATTTAAGATCATGAAGAGAAGGATTTTTCTGTCAGAATAATTCCTCAGAGTCCAGGTAGAGTTTTCGTCTGCACGAAAAAAAAACGGCTGAACGTTGTCTGAGGAATTATTTTGACAAAAGAAACCTTCTAATAAAATTTTAATTTACACTGGTTTCTATATGTTTAGTTGATAATTAACACTTGGGAAAAACATACGAATACTAGCGGTGAAATTAACAACTCAATTTTCCATACAAAATTATCTATGAAAAATTCTATTCAATATAATTTTCATTTAAAATATTTTATTTCAAATTCAAAACATTAACCTACACAAGCATATACGTTGTAGTATTTTGTGTATACGGTGTAAACTCTGCTTGCTAGTGTGTATCCGCTCACACGCTCACACACAACTACCAAAGAACTTGATTCTTTCACCAGTAGCGCCTCTAAAAATTATGGAACATGAGCATAATGAGCTAATTTTTTTTTTTCGATTATTTACAGACAAAGATACATATCCAATTGATGCTTTGATGACTTGTAATCATGCACTGAGTGTATGCCAACGTGGGAAACCATGCTTCAAACTTTTTGAGGATTTTAAGTCAAGTTGTAAAACTCGTGATGGTAAATGCAGAATGGAGAGTCGGTAAGTTTATAAATTTATTTTTTTAAATATTATTTTATACATATATTGTCGTGATATCATATATCTTTGGATGAGTATCTTGAAAAGAAATATTAAAAGTCAGATTATCGTTTTGGCTTGGTGGGTTTATGACTTAAATAAAATTTATCCTTTTTTTTTTTTTTCTCTATGAATATATTTCAAGATTTGCACACACATTGTATACTTTTGTTAAATTTAAGTTTAACATTTTTATTTTATTATTTCACTCAGTGGAATTGAATGTATTCATTTTGTTTGATAATATATATTCATTGTATATATGCTACGTAAATGTTAAATAAAAAAAAAAAAAATGCATATTTCTATGCTTCAAGTTATAGTGGCTTACTTACGGTCAATGCTTCAAAAAGTTTTTTATTATTTTTGTACGGAAATTAAAAAGCTGCATTGTCATTTTTATTTTTTTTATTTAAAAAATTTTGTTTTTATATTAAAATATTTTTGTTAAAACTATTAAAAAATTATTGTTTCTTTTTTTCTTTTTTTTTTATGGTTTATTAAAATTTATACAGGTTAATATTAAATTGAGATAAATTTTATTTTTTTATAATTCATATTACTTTTAGCATTTAAATGTAACTTGGTACATTATTAATTTTTTTTTTTTTCAAACAAAATAAATGGATTTTTTTATTTTCTTTAATTTTTCAATTTCGTTTATATATATTATTCAATTGACGGTAAAAGCATCGACGATACAAACGGAAAAACAAAATATAAAAATAGATGAATTTTTAATAACTTTTAAAGTTAAATTTTGACATTTATAAAATTTTAATATAAAAATGATATTCTTTTTTTTTTTTTTTACATTATGAATTATGAAATTTTAGATGACTTATTTCATTTGAATAAATTTATTTTGTCTAGATCATATGCCTCTTTTTATAATCAATAAATTTTCATTTCAATTTTTTTTTTTGTATAAATAAGTTCTTTTTCTATTTAATTTTGATTATAAATTTTTTTTTTTTTTTCATTTATCGAAATTGAATTATTGACGTAGTTAAAATACTCGTTGCGATCGGGTCACGTTTGCTCATTCAAAAATCTTTTCATCACATTTTGCATAGTAAAAAATTTATGAAACAGCAAAAATACTGGTTAATGACCCTAGATTGGCTTTTCGAAATCGTTTTTTTTTTTTCTGTAAACTTTAGACAGTTGTATTTTATTTTTTTTTTTTGTTATATTTTCATTTTGTTACGATAAAAAAATATTTGAAATTTTGTGTTATTCGCTTTGCTTATTTTGAAGCAAATGATGATTGACGGACTCGTAAATTTTTATATTTTCCACTGTGTTTTTATTTTTTCATTTTTTTATTATGATTAACTTTTCGATTGTATTAATTACAAATAATATTCATTTCATTCTATCGCATCATAATTAGAAAATGATATTTAAAAAAATATTACAATATCAAATTAACAATTTATAAATTACTAACGTTAATTAAAAATGTTTAATAAATTATATTAATTAATCCATTATAATTTTCTTTAAAGAAATACATTCAATTATTATTTAATCATTAAAAATTACTCTTTATATTTTTTTAAATATATAACTTTTGAATTTCTCGTATGATAAAATAATTGAAAATAGAAATATGAAAACTCCATCAGCACAAAACGAATTCATGCTAATTGTTTTTTCAAAATCATTCTCTTGATACGTCCAAATTCACCACTTCTGTTTTATTAAAATGTCATTCTCATATTCTACATATATACTGTATTTTATCGTATAACACTATCAACTATCTATCTCTCATTTCTAGTTTATTCTACAACAATTTCCTCATTCCTATATTTTATGCTATTCTCTTGTTTAACCTCTTTCTCTTACCCGGCTAAATATAATAGTCTCTTCTCTCAAACGACCCTCGTCCACATGACGACACAATAGTCCGGTGATTAGCAAATTTGTCAACATATGATTCAAAATACAATGAATGAGAAAATTCAGTTTGCTCAATGACTAAATGTTGAAAATTATTCTTTTATCATTAATTTTTTTTTTTTTTTGATTGAAATAAATAATTTCAAATTATCAATAAAATCATAATTGATCGAAATTTAATTACTTATATTATTTATTAAACAATTTATTTAAATTATTATAAATATTTAATTTATTTTGAAATTAAAAAAAATAATTGTTCAAAGAATTGATACACTCTTTTGATGAATAAATTTATTTATTGTTTTTTTTTAAATTGATTTATTTTATTTATACTATTTTCCAAAGCCTCCGAGGTTTTACGAACTAAATTTATTTACTGTGTAATTTTTTTGTTGTTTTTTAACAAAAATTCTTTGATAATTAAAGTGTTAATTAGTCAAAAAGTTTTACGAAATTTTATTTACCTAATTCGAGGTAATTATAAAAATTGATATTTGGAAAAAATGAATAGTTATATTGATACAAATAACTTGAAAGAAATATGAGTGGGTATGTGTTGAGTAAATATATTGAAGGAAAATTAATGGAGCGTTGTGATTCTATCCCGGGCCTTTGCTAGAACCTAGTGTTATATTTGTGGCTAACCCTCAACTGTTGAAATTGACAAATACCGATCAGTAGTATAGAGTTGTTACAATCAGCCCTCCAATCCAAACATCATGGGTCAATCCACTGGGTTTCAATTCCTCCCTGACCCCTTTACACTTCAACCAATTCAATGTACACATAGCCAACTATTGTCTACTTCAGACACAATGATCACGAGTTTCTGACAAACCGAGATACGTCTTGGATCCAAAGCAATTCTATATTTAACCTTTCAAGATATATCTTTAGTAAATTTTGTCATTTAGGAAATTTAATGATATTTGTTTATCAACATTATCAATTTGAGACAATTTTATTGATTTTCTTTTATCATTTATCAACAGAATTTGAATTTCCATATGTTATTTCTACATTTATATTTCAAATAAACTTTAGCAATTTATAAATATTTAGTTTGCCAATTTTAAAACATTATAAACAATAAAAAATAGAAACATTTACTTATGGAAAATAATTTTGGGAATTTAATGGAACTAAATTTGTTGATGATAAACATAAAGTGCAAATTAAGCATAAGTTTAACATACATTTAAACATACAACGTGGCATTTGGTAACAAGTTGATTCAAATATTTACTAAAGTCAGTACAATCATAAAACTTTTGTACTTCCTATTATACATTTATAGTACATAGTTACACTTAAGAACCCTTTAGTGTTAGTTAAATAGTAATATGTGCGCACATACAATTTTGTTAAGTATAGAAAGATGTTTATACAAGTTTATTTTTGTAAAATGTCCTGTGAGATTTACCTTATGACATTAGAAACATGATATATCACTGTTCAATTATTAGAAAAATAATGCTCCAATTTAAATTTAATATCAATCACAATTTTTGCATTGCAATTTTGATATTATCGAAAATATTTCATTGATATTTTATAAATTATAATTTATATTGTTTCAAAATGTTATTCCTATTTTGAATATGTGTTTTCTAAATTTTACTTTAGATAAATTTCATATTTTCTTGTGTGCATATGTGTGCTCAATCAGGATTTCAATATTTGTCTGATTTTGAAACAGCTTACTCTGTGTTTACATATAATTATAGTTATTATTATTTTTTCTTTTTAATTCTGCATTTTTTAATCATTTTTATGGACTATGTTTACTAAATTTATATCTCAGGATTTCTTGTGAAATTTTAATTTTCCATCAATGCTTATGTTTATTTATAATTTCTTTGATCATAAAAAAATAAAAAATAAATTCGTAAAAGAAAATTCATTCATAAATATATATTTTATTTTTAAAAATATATTTTACTTGATGATAATATTTTTTTTTTTTTAAATAATCACTTGGTTTTTCCTGTCGTTGAATTTTTTATACTTACAAAATTTCTTCTCTCGTGAAGTTTTGATTTCCAACCGATGTTTATTTTTTTTTTTTCTTTTTAAAAAAACATCATGAAGTAATAATTTTAAATCATTTATTTCTTGCAAAGAAAGTACAAATTTAGCTTATTTTGTTGCGACATTATTGCTTATTTTAAAATAAATTTATCAGTCAAAAAAAAAAATAATAATGCCAAAAGAAAAGAGCTTATAAATATAAAAAACTTCTTATGCAAAAAAAAAAAAAAATAAATAAATAAATAAATAATTCATTTCAAATTATATTTTTATTAATCATTCATTCGTTAATTAATTTTTTTTTTATAAAAGTTTATTGATACTTTTGTTGAACACTTTTTTTTCCACGAATTTGAGTGATAAAAATAAAAATACTTCATTCTATTTATTAAAGAATGACCTATCTTCCTCAAATACAATATTCGTAACCTCATTATTCAATAAATTTAAATTTTATTTATAATTCCAAAATAAAATATCATTAATTTTCGCAATATTATTTTATATAACAAAATAAAACCCTCAAAAAAAAAAAAAAAACAAAGTAGATTTATTTATTTTAAATGTGAAATTCACACCTCAATAAGTTGAACCACTCTTGGATAACCGCTATGAATGCAAATAGACAAGGTATCGAGAGCTTTTACATTTGCATTGTGACTATTAATCGACGAAGCAACGCGACCTCGTGAATTGTATTGAGCTAACGAGGAACTAGAAAGCATCACGTTGTGTATTTACAGTGGTAACAAGCCTCTCCATTTGTGGTATTCCAGGTTTAGATTTGTATAAACAGCGTTAAAAAAAAAACCTATATATATATTCTATTTTCAACAATTAAATTCAACACTTGACAATAAATATTCTGCATAATTAAATTGTCTCATTTAATCTATCATTATAAATAAATGAAATACAATAAATTATTTATATGAAAATAATTTTTTTTTCTGTTAAAAAAAAAAAAGACCAAGATATATTTTTCGTTTTTATAAATTTTAACTTGACCTACATTGAAGCAATGAATAATTTAGTATCCAATGTAGGTGAGATAAAAAATTTTACACATAATTTTAGCTTGAATGAGATATATTCATATAATCGATTATAAAACTGTTTTTCAAGCTAAGTAGTAAGTATTAATATTCTACAATTTCATCAGATACTTAATAATTTAACTAAAGATAAAAAGGATTATAAATATCCGTAAAAGCTTTTCATATGATGGGATATTTAATGATCATGCTTTTTTACAACTCAATCAATAAATTGAAATATCTAGGCTGGTTTTTCAAATTTTTATCATGTCACCCTATTCTGTTTCATATATTTTACAAGAAAAAAATTATTCTACAGACATTTTATGAGTAAAAAATTAAATTATTTTCTGGTTTCTTTTGATTGATGTTTATGGAATTGAAAAATAAAATTACAAGCTCATAGGTATAACTGTAAATGTCAGGAAAAAAAAAATATGGAAAGTAAGAAATAAAAAAAAAATTAAGATAAGAAATGGAAAAGCGACATGTGAAGAGGGTGACTTGATGAGATATATATGTCAGTAAACTTTGATAAAATGTCTTTTCATTTTTTTTTTTTATTTTTTTGACACCACACTGTTACTGCTGATTTTTTTTTTTTTTTGTTTTAATTACTTTTGCATAGTTTCAATAACCAGCTTTTATCCAAAATTTTCATCTGGAATTTACAATTCACTGAGTTTTCGTATGTGGTTTGTCAGTAGAATAAAAATAAAAGAAATCTTTTATAACTTTCATTAAATCACCATTTTTTTTTTAACAATAAATTTGATATAAATTTAAATTTTTGAATTGTTAAAATTGTTTAGAAATTCAAATAGTTCTCTTGAACATATACATTTTTTTTTTTTTTTTGGGTATTAGCGAGTTGAGTTTATCAATATTTTACAGTATTTTTTCAAGATTTTGATGGAATTATTTTTCACCCTTGTAAAAATGTGAGTTAAAAAGATATATATAAATGGGGAAAAAAATATAAAACACATAGACCAGTTGATATTTATATTCCAAATGAAAAAAATATTCATCAGGATGGTTGGACATGGACCTGGGTAAATTTCAATCCTGGACTCGTCCCATTTATTTTCTTTCATATGCATAATGCAGCATTTTGTTTTTTCTTTTCTTTCTTTATTTTTTATTTTTTTGCGTTGCTTTTTCTTGCTGCTGTGTCCTGTTATAGTGGAAAAGAATTTAAAATCACCAGAGAAGGATTGAAACCATTCGCTTCACTGAGTTTTGTAAATTATTTTTTTTTTTTGTTTTTTATACATTTGTTTTTTTTTTTTTTATTAACACACAAAAAGTCGGTAGATAACACATGCCTAACCTACTTCCTGTTAGAATTAATTAATGAACTGAAAAATCCAAACATCTGCTATCTTGAATATTTAAAAATTTACATTCACTGTGTGAATTTGTTTAAATGCTTTTCATCTAATTTTTTTAATTTAAAACATTTTAAATTAAACAAAGCTATTCCAATTATTTTAATTATATTTTATTATTTATATATTAAAAAAAGTTAATTCTACTTAAATATAATTGATTTTAAAATATTAGAAAAGTTTTTTTTTTTAAATTTATTTGAAAAAGTATTTAAAAAAAAAAAACGTCTCCAATAAAACGTTTAATTTGAAATTCAATTTTATTAATTTTTTAATTTGTTCAATTTAATCTATTAAATTATTAACAATTACTTTAATTTATCAAAATATATTTAACTGAAATTAGTGAATTTTAGTAAATCAAGTATCAATTATTTATAAATGTTTTTTATAAATTTATAGATACATATTTGAGAGATAAAAATATTTTAAATTATTACAATCAATCAATAATTACATCAATCATTAATGAGAGCTTTCTCTTGTCTTTCACGTATATATAATTAAATTAAATTTGATTAGTAAACATAGAAGTAGAATCTCTCATGTGTGGTATTTGTCAAGTACTTCAAATATGGACATGTGCGTAATTATGCGTTGAATCAAGCATGTACTCAGCTTAACTCAACATCATTCAACTAAACAACTTACAATATTCATATATAATTAATGATTATATTATTTAACAATTAAATAATGATAATTATTAAACAACTATGGTAAATCAATTACACTTTAAATAACCTCCAAATCATTAGTGTCTATTTCATCATAATTAAATTTAATTATCATAAAAACTGCTAGGATAGACTTGGGAATTTATTTTTCAAGCAAATTCCAATTATTTTTGTTTTTTAAACACTGTTTTTGGGTTTTTTTTTTCAATTCAACAAATTTATTTTCATTAATTAAATCAATTGCCAATCAATATTAAAAAATACACTGTATAATAAATTTGCTATTTTTTTAATCAGTTCATTAATTAATTATTGAAAAAATCTAAAGTTGTGGAAAGAAAAAAACGAGTCAAAACTCTTTTACAATTTGCCATAAATTAAATATAATTTTATTTATTTATTTATTTATTTGTTTTATTAATTTATTTTATTTAATATTGTATTTCAAAAATTTTAAGCGCTGTCGATAAGTCCAAAAGAGTGTACAAGTTGAATCGAAAAAATTTAAGTAGTATAGGTAATTCTGTAGTCAGCCACTTGCTTGTCTTCTCATAAAACCAGTTGAATTTTTTTATTTTTTTAACTAAAAAATTTTTTGCTAACTAAATTGTGAATTGACTGCAAATTTTTACAAGCTTATTTTTTCTAATTTGTACTAATTATTACAACAAAAAAAACAACATTCGTACAATGTTGTTTTATTTTTATAATAATAATTGAAAAATAGTAAAATAATTTTTGTGTCATTTTGTGTCAATTAATAATCAAGTAATTAATTTGGACTGTCTAATAATATTATAATTATTATTTTTATTAATAATAATGAGGTGGTTGCAGGTGAAAATTTTCCAATGATAATGACTAGATGAATATATGAAGTTATAATCAAGTATCTAGATGACTATAACACCGTAGATATCTTTATGAAAATTAGTTAAAATACATATGCATTGAAGAATATTCTCTGAATATATATATTGATGCAGCTAGTATTACAGGATGTATATGATTATCGTTTATCGATTATTTCATAATCAGTATAATCACTTGGATCAAACTGCTTTCACTATCCCTCCAAGTGTATCATGATCCAAGTGTATCTTAAAACTTTTTAAGATGTGTTATGGATTAAATCATCTTATTTTATCATCATGGAATTATCTCTTTCAACTTTGTACTAGTGAGAATAATTCAAGTAAATGAAAAAAATATATTATATACTAGGTAAATGAATAATGAGCTTACATTGTTTGAACTGAGTTTTATTAACTTTTTGATAGAAATTGAGGCTATCAAATTTGTCGATTGATAGTCTCAATATTCCTTTTTTTATTCATTATTTATAACTTTATTATTTTTCTTTTTTTAATATTATTATTGTCCTTGAAAGAGGATAGAATTTATAATCAAAATTTTTCAGTATAGTACTTGTAATTAAACGTAACAATTTTTTTTCTTTTCTATGAATTTTGAATTATTCAATTTTCGTATTTTTTTAAGCTCAGCTATTCAAATGAATTTTTATTCCGCTGTAAACATTTATGTGATATTTATTTATTTATTCAATTAAATTTTACTTGTCAAATATTTTATTTATCATCAAAATATATGATATTTTGAAGAATTTATTTCAACGATGTCAACAAATATTTTTTTGTCATTTTGTTAATGTTTCGAGAAGGGATTTTAGAACGTACATTTAATCTTTTTGACTCAAATCTTATTTCCTAATAGACATGAAGATTTTTCTTATTTTATTTATTTATTTATGTTATTTTTATTTCTAAAATTCATTTCCTTAAGTCTGAACTTACACTCAGCCGTTATAATTCTGAACCTTGAAAGCTCTTGAAATAATCTTTAAAAAATAAAAGCAAAATAAAATGAGATAAAAGTTTCATGTGTTTATACACCTTGAAATCACTTTTAACTTTGTTTGTTAAAACTTTAGATTAATGTTGTTTTAATAATACTTTATTTTTAATAACAATAATAATGTCTATTTTTGATGATGTTATTTAACATTATTTCTCTACTAACATGTATTTTTTTTTTTAATTTAATTTTTTTTTATCCAATCACAATTTTAGTTAACTGTTAAATTTAAAAAGTTTGTTTAATTTTGTTTTTTTTTTTTCAATATAAATAAACTAGAGGTTTTTTTTTTCTTCTTTTAATATTATTTGAAAAAAAAAACAAAACAAAAAATAATTCAAACAATTTGCGTACTTTATTTTGAAGTATATAAAATATATATGTATATTTTCATATTTAGCATTGAGATGGTTGGGCTTTACGATGGGAAACCGGATATCCGGGGCTTGGGCGGGATCGGAAAGCAGCGGTGGGCTTGGCTTACCCGGAAATCCCGCGAAGTCAGTGGGCTTTCCGGCATGTGCCTTCTGCCAGTGCGGTGTGACTCAATTTTTTTTTTTTCTTTATTTTTATTTTCAAGTCTTATTTTTTACTGTCACACTTGAAAAATCTTCTTTTTAGAGACAAACTTGATTGACAGTATTTATTTATTTTATTTCTCTTTTATAAATTTATTTATTTTTCAATTTATTTGCTTACAATATTTTTCAATTAATTATAAAATTTGATAACATTAAATTTTAGTCAGTAATTAATTTATTAATTTTATCTCTTTGAAGTTTTCAAGTATTTTTATTGTACACACGGTTAAATAAATAGATAAAAAAATTAATCATAATTTATTTATTTATATTTTAATAAATCAAATTAATGTAATTAATGAATTATTTTTTTATCATCAATTTTCAATAAATAATATATTAAAAAATCTACTTAAAAATTTATACAATTGAGTGGTTTCGATTTGATAAATGATAATACTTATATAAAAATTGGTATATATCCGTTTCCTGCAATCGTCCTTGAACAAAAATTGGGTTTGGATTCTTCATGACCTTTAAGAAGCCTTCTTTGATCGCGTTACATCCATACTCGTTTCGGGCTTTATCAAATCCTACCTCGTTTTTCTCCAGATAAGATTTAGATAACTATATTGGAAATCAATAACCGTTTTTATTTTTTATATTTTCTACTGAATTGATACAGTAACTTACCCTGATTTAAATTATACAAATAATTTCAATATTTATAATATTTTATTAACAAAAATATAAGACTTTTTTTAATTTAGAACAAACTCTTAAACGTTCATCTAGAAAAAGATTTAAAAAATATCAAAATAACTTGGAGAAAAGTAAAATTTAGAAAAGCATATATATAAAATAAATGTACCTCAAAGTAATGTGAAGTTTATAATTTCAATTTCATTTTAATTTATAATAATTGTGTTGAAAAATTTGAGTTTGAAAATTATCAAAATTTAACGTATAATTATATAGTGATTTTTAATTTGTGATAAAATTACAAGTCATATAAGTTTATTTATCAGTTTGTCGTGGTAGCTAGCGTAAATGAGTAGGAGTTGATCGGATAGACTAACACCAAGTCCAATGGGATGGTTCTTCCGTTGGGTGTAAAATTTATCACGTGCACCTGGACAAGCGGACACGTAATTAAGCTAGGCAGATAAACATGCAATTACAGAGTTACGAAGGAGACGAAGAAATAAGTTTTGCTGAGTGGTAGTTGTGTATATAGTCAAAAAGATAGTTTCAAATTTTCCAACACACTTAGCAGTGACAAAAAAAAATTTATTTTAAAAAGAAAAACCATAAATACATAAAATAATTTAATAGATAAATAAACTTTTAAATGACACTGATAAAACAAAAATTATATTAATTAATTAACTTTTTATTTTTTAATTTAAAAAATATAATTTCTTTTTTTTTTTTCTTCTTAAATTTAACTCGTTTTTTTTTTTTTTGTTTACCATATCAGCTTTAATTTAATTCTCACAACAATAAGGTTTATTTACAAAAACAAAAATTAAAAAAACATATACAAAAAGTGTAAGTGTCATTGTAAACAACGAAAACCATTCTTGCTATCATCTTACATCGTATTTTCTTATTATTTATATTTATTTTTGCTTCACCGTATGAAAAAAAAACGCGTGTCTTCGAAATAAGGGTAGTAGAATTTCGTCGTGTACTAAACATAAATCTTGAAAAATAAAAAAAAAAAGCGTCGCGAAATTGCCACGGGCCTGACACACCGCTCTGAAAAATATGTCACCGTCTCTTTTTTCCTTCATCGTTATTTTTTTATTTTTAAAAGAGAAAAAAAAAAAGAAGAAAACAGAGTAAGAGAGATGTGTCTTTTTTTTCTTTAGAGTTTTTACTTTTTTTTCTCAAGTTAAAAAAACACGATGACACTTACTTTTCCTTAGAACAGTCTGCATATATTGACTTGACAATATATGCATCACAAATCGTGAAAAACACTGAGATAAAAAGTTGTTGTGTATTTTGTGATATAGGATAATACGTCTACAGTATAATAAAACGAGAATACAAAATTTAAATATGTATGTCAAGAAAATTGGGTAGATAAATAAAAGATAGCATCATCATGTATTTTTTCTGTTTATATTTGAAATTATAATTGTTGATTTCGATGATTATCCGGTGAGATTAGCGCTGATAAGTTTGCTTATTTTATCAAAATAATAGGGACAGTATAAATACACTGCTAATTGTTCAATCAAGTCACTCTAATTTTGTGCTCCATTCATTTTATCGAGTAATTGGAAAATTTACTTAATAATAGTCATTATATATTGGTCAATAAATCAGCTACATGTTATTCATGTTGACCTAATTTTCTTCTCATAGATAAATATAGAATACAATTTGTATACTCAAGTATTTGTACTTTATTTTAAAAAATTATTGACATTTGAATTTAATTGTAAAATTATTAAAATGATTTAATTATAATTCTAATTTTAACCTACATAATTTTTAATCTCATTTATTGTTAATTCAAATATTTATTACCGCAATTTTTTTTATTTTTAAAATCCATAAGCTGATAGAAAAAATAATAATAATAAGTTTGTTATATTCAATTTATAATAACGTCAAAATATATATATCAACTGACATTAATTAATTTTTTTTTTCCATATTTGTATAATATTTATTTAAAAAATTAATTATCTTATATATTCGTTGATATTTAATACATCACATGTGTCGAGTTTTACAAAACAAGTGAATAAAAATAAAAAATAAATAAATAAAAAAAAAAAATAGTTGCCACCTCAGGCAATGAAGGTGAATTTACTACTGCAATGCAGTGTATACCAGGGAGAATGATGAGAGGGTATAAACCAAAAGAGAAAGAGAGTGAAAGATAGAAAATGAAAATGANAAAATAAAAAAGAAAAAAAAAAAAAAAAAAAAAAGACAGGCCAGTCTTGCTGCGGATCGTTGAAGCAGGTATTTCTAGCTGGATAGCAAGCCAACAAATTTACACTATATATATTTTTATATATTTATATGAAAAAAAACATACTATCAAAAAAATCTAGTTTGATTTTCAGTATTTTGTATATATATGAAATTTTAAAAGCACTCTTAGATTCATCTTAAAGAGACAAGTTTTGATTTGCTTGAGGCAACATCTTTCGCGTGATAAGACACGATTTAAATCTACAATACCTTGTTCATCCATGACTTGAGATCATTTCTTCTATTTATATGTATGTATATATATTTTTTTTTTCTACAAATTTACTCTTTACTTTCGTCTTGATACTTGTCTTCTTCTTTTACTATTTTTTTGTCTCATTTTTTTATGTACACATCTTTTTTTTATTTTTTTTGAATTTTTGTCTTTCTTTCACTTGACTTTTACATCATACATATTTAGTGTTCAAACAGAACACATTTTAATATATCTATTTTATATTTTAAACATTTTTTCAACACACATTTATGAGTCTTTATGAACCACTGGGATTTAGTGTAAATATGGAGCAAATGATTTTTGTGACCCTTGAGATATGGAAGTGTTGAAATTCATGTCAACTTGTTATTGGATTTATTTTTTATTTAACTATAATGCTACCTAAAACATTTCAAAAACAAGTGTAATCAAAATAAGATTTTTGATACATGTATTACAGTAGTTTTCGTGATATGAATATTTATAAATTATATACGAATATAGTTGTTTTTTTTTATTTTTATTTATGATTTATGAATATGTTTTTTTGATGATTTTTAAAGTGATGCTGTTATTTGAATATGAATTTTAATATTTTTACTTTTCTCGTTATACTTTTATATTTTATTTCTTTTGTGTATTTGATTTTTTTAAATTTTAATTCAATGTTAATTATCACAATTTCAACTCTTATTTTTACTGTGACACTTGGAAATTTTTTTGTTTTTTAAAGAAAACTTTATTTACTTTTTCGATTTTTAAAGTTTTATATTTTTTTATTTATTCATTCATATATTTAATTATTTATTTAATATTTTATTTGCTGAAAATATTTTTTAATTAATTATAAAATTTGAGTTAGTTATTAATTGATTGATTTTTTCTCTTTGAAATTTTCAATTATTTACATTGTGCAATGTACTTTTTAGATATGATATATTATCAGCCATAAAGCTAATATAAATGAATCGATCAATAAAAAAATAATAGAATTATTTTATTATAAATAAAATTCTTCTAATCTATCTGGTCGATAGGTATTACCTACTACCTATCGACCACTAAAGCCAGCCTTTATTGAGCTGCCTGGTCTACTTGAAATAAAATAAAATAAAATAAAATAAATAAAATAATCTATAAAATGGATAATTAATTATTTTTAGTTTTCAATCAATGATATAAAAATATTTATTTATATAAAAATTAAAAAACAGAATTAATTTCAAATCAATCTGTAATAATTAAAAATAATTTCAAAATTAAAAATCAAAATGATTGACATAAAAAAATTAAAATAGGTAAAATTTATTTTACGAAAATTCATATTTGGCTTTAATTCCAGAATATTTTTTTAAAATATAAATAAACTCAAAGCCTCAAAGTGAATTCAGATGTTTTTTTTTTATGCATGTAATTTCGATGGGCTATAAAAAAAAAAAGTATTTCATTTATCATTTTTAATTTTTCTAAATATAACAAAAAATTAAAAAATATGGAATGAAAAAATTATAATCATACTATTTTAAAAAAATAAAAGGTGAAATTTAATTTTTATATGTTCACACTTAACATACACACTTAGTTTTTCTTTTACTCTGTATTAAAGATCTAATAAAAAATTTTACATCTGGTAATACATAACCACAATAATTTTAAACCGTGTGAAAATTCAAAATTTTATGATCGTGGTTTTAAAATGCTGACTTTTGCCACTTGAACTATTCTCATTCAACCAAAGAAATTCAAAGTTTGTATGTCGACAAGAAAAATAAGTTTTAAAAGTATTGCGAATACGTTAAAAGCTTTAATTCCTGGATATCAGCCAAGATAAGACTTTCAAAAGTAAAAAAAAAAAAAATAAATAAAAAAAGATATAATAAAAAGATAAATGTTCAAAATTGAATTTGATATTTTAAACTCATAAAGTAATTGTTCAAATGATGAATTTTTATTTATTTTTTAATATTTTTATTTCATTCAACAAATATATGATTAAAAGTTCAAATAATACATTTTCAAATGAATGACATACGTCGAAAACAATGAAATTGCCTACGGGTTTTATCATCAATTTTTTAATTAAACAAAAAAAAAATAAATGATCGGTAATCAGAAGTTTGTTAAATTAAATTTTATGTATTTTTTTATTTTTTATTTTTCATTTTAACAATTTAACAAGTCAATTCAAATTTATAATAGTTTTTTTTTTTTTTCATTCTTAAATATACAGTGTTTTTATTTTCAAAATTGTTGAGATATTTGAAAAAAAAAATTTTTAATATAAATTTTATATGAAAAAAAAAGAAAAGTCAATTCTTTATATTTTTATTTTTTCTATTTTTGAATAATTCAAAGTAACGTATGATCGAAAAAACAAAAAAAATAATACAAAAATTCCATATTAATTGTTAGTATGTTTTTTAAAACTTATAAATTTAATTTTTGTTTAATTTTTCTATTAATAAAAAATGAAAAAAATAATAATCTAAACAAAAAAAAAAATAAAAATAGGGTAAATGAGTATTGGTGTTATTTGAGCACAAAATAATATGACAAACACATGGATTTATTTGAATTTGAGTTTTATCACGTGATCACACTGATATTATGCTTCAACAAACTGACACTGTCTTTTTTTTTTGTACAATGTTGTATATTTTTATGCCCCAAGAGATATAAATCTGACGATCAATTTTTATATTTTATATTTATTTTCACTGAAATATTTACTTTTATCTTTAAAATATGTATTTTCACCTTTTTCAATTTGAAAAAAAAAAATCAATAAAACACAATATTTTCAGTGAATATTATTCTTGAACATAAAAATAAATCTGTGTGTCAATTTCTTTATTTTTTTTTTTTATCTTCTTATATCATATATATTTAACAAATACCCAATATTAAAATTTTTCATGCAAAACTCATTTTACTGTAATCGAATTAAATTTTAATTCAATTCACAGTCAAATATTTTTGTTTTTCATTCATTTTTTTTTAACTGAAATTATTAAGTAAATTTATTCATCGATTTACTTGTCTCTGGTGATTTATTTATTCATTTATTTGAAATAAATATTATGTGAAATTAATAACTTTTATTAGTTATTTCTGTTGTGTTTATAAATATTTTATTTTATTTAAACACAAAAAATCCAAGACATTTGGATTTGTGTCTATTTAATCAATTTTTTTTTGCTCGAAATTTTTTGATTGAACCAAAACTCTCTTGTATCATTCCAAGTTTATTATATATTTTATATTTAATTGTAGCAAAATAATATCTGTCGAGAACCATTTTTATTTTTAAATCTATATCTTGAATATTATTAAATTTTTTTAAAATTTATTTTTAATGTAATCTATTTATATTTTTCTTGTATTCAAAGTTATTTCATGTTGTTTGTAAAACGGATATCGAGATGTCTAGTACGTGATAAAAATACACAAATGAATATATAACACTTTCATGCAGATGTGTTCTAACCCATTGAATTCGTTCAACTTGTCTGTAACTAAAATGAGAAAATTTATTATGTACAATGTGTATTGTCTTTGACATCGATGTCTAACATTGTTCAAATACTCGTATTATTATACTTACAATTTTTCAACTAAAAAACAACAAAAGATCCACGTCAAATAGTTATTCAATTTTTTTTACATATATATTTTATAACTTTTTTTTTTCAATAAATCATGAACCAGTATAAATTAAAGGCGTTAATTAAATTTTGCATCTACTTGGATTATTTAAAAATAAACATGACCTAAATACAAATATATTTTTTTTATCTATCACATAATTTTTACTAAAAATAGTTTGTTATTTTATCGATTAACTTTACAGGGCCTTTGATATATTTTTTTTTATAAACATGTCGATTGCATCCTGGTTAAGTGTTATCGACTTGACATTTTTTATTTTTCTCGTAACTGACAAGAACTATTGAAAAATTGTTATATAAAAAAAAAAATAATAATAATATCAGGTTTTCAATTTTTCTTTTTCGATGTGAAGGTCATGTGATTATCAATGGTTTACGAATCAGTGAATTTTTTCTGCTATCCATTATCTATTATTGTAATGCCAAATAAGTTACACGAGGGTCACTGATTTTAAATGCACTCAAATCTTTGATCATGAGTTTATATTCAAAAAAAAATATTGAAAAGTTAAGTGTACAGTTTGTAGAGTTTGATATTATTTAATATTGTTTTTAATTTTTAATATTTATTACGTGATGTTAGTAATTGAAAAAAAAAAAAAAACTGACAAATTTTTATTATTTTTTTTTTATTACAATTGAGAGTTATATTTTTTTACTCCAAAAAAAAAAAATGAGAATACAGTTGGCTATTTAGTGTGCCTTGATTTTTATTAAAAATAACAAAATATTAAATTAAATTTCAGTTCCGGAAGAAGAAAAAAAAAGTAGTAAAAAATTAGGAAACATGCATCGTTTTTTTTTTTTTTCTCTTTTTTTTAATATTTCATTTTCATTGCCAAGTAGATTCTTATAACGAGCAAGATGCTGGAAATGGGGGGTTTAAATTTTTTCTTTTTTTAAAAAAGAGTTTCGGCTCCAACCAGTGTGACCCAATTTCGTTTCAATTGGCCCGATGCTCTCTTCAAACTTAAAATTGTGTTTTTTTTTTTTCATTAGTTTTGGTGCAGTAAAAATAATCTTTAACTTCAATCCAATATTAAGTTAATTATTTCACATAATTTTTATAAATAAAATAACTATTATTATTAACGAATTTAATTATTTTAATATATCATTTTTTTTTTTAACCCCAACGGACTCATTTACGTTTTAATTGAAAAACAAAATAATGAATTGTTTGTTTTTTTATACAAAAAAAATTCTTGATTACTTTGAAATGTAAATGACATTTTTAATATAAATAAATATCATTAAATATTTGAATACATTATCCATTGAAAATATAAATTAATAGTAAAAAAATGTTTACAGAAATATTTTCAAATAATCCTAATATATTTAAATAAAAATATTCCAATTGAGAGAGAAAAATAAAATTATAATTTAATTATATATAAAATAATAATAATTTATAATTTAATTTAACATAATATACATGATACATTATGCATTGTCATATCCGTCAACGTTATATTCAATTTGAGGCAAACATATGGTGTTATTTTTCATCCCTCTCAATTAATTTAACCAACCTCTATTCTCTATTTTAGCTTAATCGCTTATGAATGCATTTCAACAGTGGGTTAATTCAAACAATATACAATTATTCAAAAGCTTAGATACAAATTTTCTGAGATCAAACATATTCACAAACAAAAGCACAAAACAAATTTTATTATTATTTTAACTATTTATTTATTTTAATATAAGACAAATATTAATATCCATCACAAAATAATTTAATACGCTTTTCTTAATTTTAACAATTATATATTTTATAAATGTATTACAACAACAAAAATAATAAAGAGTGACGGACAACATGTTTATTTGTGCACATTTGTGTTATCTCTCATGCAAAACATACTCATTGAATTCCCATGGTCTTTATTACTGACATGTATACTTGAATCTTAGTTTGTATAAACTACCTTCACACAGTGACGTTTACAATCTTCATTCTTAGTTTGAGGATTTAATGCTTAATAATAATTAAAATCGATTGCTATATAAATATAAAAATTGATTAGTCATCTGACAATTGCTTTTATTATTTATTAGTATATTAAAAGTCTCGTATTAATTGCAAATTAATAAATCGAAAATTTAGATGCTCCAGTTTATGTTGTGGCATTTATATTGTCGATAATTTGATACACATATTTGTATCAACCAATTGTTTCACAATGTACTTGACAAAGAGAAATTAGACTATAGATTAACTTCAAATTTACACTTAATTATTTATACAAAAAAAAAAACATTCTAACAAATTCATAATAAAAGTTGTTTTTTGTTTTTGTTTTTTATTATTTTTGTTTGAAGATTAAAATTTTTACTGATAGGTACTTACCTTGGGAGTTATACTTTGTTGTATTGTTTGTCATCTGGGTAATTGAATTTCTAAAAGAAATGAGAGAAAAAAAAATACAAGATATATACTTTAAATGGTGAACGTTTAAGTCTTAGCATCTTATGGCTTTTGTGTTTGTTGTTTCAAAAGGTTTACAAGTGAAGAAAAATAAATTTAAAAAATAAAAATACACAACAGTTTTAAAGATAGAAAACGAAGAATTACCGCGCCAAGTGATGTTCGATACTGAAAATAGAAGAAAAAAAGCAAAAAAATAAAATAGATAAATAAGTTTTATTGGTGTGTGTACAAAGTGATGGTATGTCAGTGAAAAATTGAATGTACGTGGTTTAAGTTTGAACAATTCGTTAGTGTCTAAACTTGACAATGGACCAAAAGGTCGAATAGAAATTTTTAAAATACATAAATAAATAAATATTTATTTACGTTACTGGTAAACCAAATAAATAAATAAATAAATACACTAAAGTGTACATTATTCATTATATAAAAATAAAAAAATACTTTGAATATTATTTATTTACTTTTTACCATTATATATTTGAAGGATCTTGTGAATATATTTTTATATCTTTTTATCCACTGTGTCCTTTTACCATATTCCACTTTCCGTATTGAGTAACACGATTGTGCAGACTGTCGATTTTCAAGACGAATGAAAAGGAACATGCATACGTGACGGGAAACGATATATATACACACACACATACATACCAAGACCAACGTTAAGACGATCACGTGAAACGACTTTAAAAAAAAAAAAAANAAAAAAAAAAAAAATACCATATACGATCGATTTAGTTATTTACGGGCAAATTGGATTGCGCACGCTATTTTTATTTTTTTTTTATTTTTTGAAAAATTATTACAAGCTACATGTAGGTTTTGTTAATATATACTTTGCCTTTTCAACGGCTTATCGATGCGTCACTTTGTAATGTGATACGACATATAGAAATATAACTTGAAATATTTATACCATGAAAATACGATGGTACAAATAGTCAACTATCTTGTTGTCAGAATATTTTTTTTTTTTTTCTTCTTCTCTTTTCAAGGATACAACGATGAAAAAGCCATCTCAAGTTACATATTACTTTATCCATGTTATAGTATTGATATATGTACCATAAAATCAAGCGTGAATATTTCATACAGTCATAGATAAAAATATGTCACATATATCAATAAATTTTATACTCATAATTTTATATAATAATATTTTTTTATTTTTATATTAAAATATAAAACTATATTTTTTAAATTAATATGTAGTATATTGAAAATTTACATGTTAAAAATTAAAAAAAATTAATTATAAATTAAATAAATAATATTTTAATGTAAAAAATAAATAAAATGTTTATTAAATAAAAATATAATTTCAATGTTAATTAGAAAATCTTGGTGAAATTGTTGAAATGGTAAGGTTGAAACAGCTGGTACTTGGATATTACTGTTGTATATAGATAGACGTGTGATATTATGATGAATTGACGGTACTATGGTATCAGTGAGTGTTGTAATAAATATATATATACATATATAGTTATGATACAGTAACACAGTTTGATATTTACTTGAATCAACGATGCGCAAGTGACGACAGGAAATGGCGAGCTTGCGTAACGTAAATCGTTCACACAAGAATTCATCGTGTATATATACATTACAATAATACTATTATATATTTCAGTTAAATTACATATTTTGATATTATACACAGGTGTTACATAATTGTGCTTGAATAATCAAAATCGATGATATAAATAAAAATTATTTTTATTCAAAAAATAACAAAACATATTTTTATGTTTAAAAAAAAAACAAAAAATATTATCTTGTAATTAAATTAATTAATTAATTTTTGAATTTAATTAATTAAAATTTATATTATAAAATTTATTTAATAATATTATTATTATATTCAATATACAACAATTATATTATTTAAGGATTGAATGATTTTAGATAGTCACAAATGAATTAGTGGCATTTGAGTTAGTGGCTAGTATAATTTTGCTTCTACTACAAGTTTATTACTAATGGCACATTGTAGATGTAAATATGTGTATGACTATTTGAAACATCATCAGTAATATTCATCATTATACCTTGTGGTACCAGCCATGCATATAGAGACAACCACTCACACACACACAAACAAAGTTATCTATATTTTCCATGTTATTTTAACCATAAAAATTATAGTATATCCTTCTTTTGCTCATCATTTATTTCTCCACCTTTATCTATCTGTCCTGAAATTACATCCTTCTATCCGCATAACAGTCTATGAGCCACGTGCGCCAGCTGCACTGCAGAATTTTGATAGCACGTATGTGAAATAGCCGTTTTCATTCGTCTCTTTAGTAGTAGCAACGTTATCTAACAATTCACTCTTCTCTTCTCTTCTCTTTCCCCTAACATTACCTCATTCTACAAAACTATTTTATATATATATATCTTCTATGCTTGATGATTATATAGGTAGTTTAGCTTGATCCATGAATCGATGAATTTACCGATAAACCTCATATCCTCAACTGATTCACCAACCAACCAAAATCTACCCGAGATTTGATGTATGAGTAGTCTACTAATCCCGTTTGGTATATTTTGAATTTACAGTTTGATATGCTATATATTGAATATATACATGTATTCATGTATCTATATCATAAAATTTAGCGTGTGGTATTATTAATGGTATAGGAATAGTTTTGTGGTTTTGTCTCTTTATTCAAAAATGTATATTTGATAACGTAACTATTTGTGAATTTGATAGATTTAAAAATATTTTGCTTTCAATTCCATGTCCTCACTTGAAATACGATATTACCTGGTTTATCCATGTGTAGTTTGAATGGTTCAATTTAGGTCAGTTTGACGGAAACAGTGAATTTCGTCTTTCTCTGTTTTACACACTAAAATTGTATTTGTTTTATCTCTATTTTATATCCAATCGTTTTGGTTGAGTTTCAACTAGAGATATTCAATTTGTAAACATACCAAGTATATACAGCTGTACGACAATGTTGCTTAAATTCTACACACACACACACACACACAGATATTGTCAATTTTGTTGCAGAGGTGGGGAAAATAATGATGGCAATTTTCATTCAAAGTTGAACCAATGTAGCCACATGTGGGCTACACATGTTTGGTTATTCCTAATCAAAAAATATATTTATTGATTTTAACTAGGATTTAAGATGTTTCCAATATTAATTTAAACTCATGGAAAAATTTAATTTAATTGCTAAAATAATTCTAAATCATTCTAAATTTTATTTTTATTTATTTTGATCAACAAAGATTTTTTTTTCTTGTCCATATTGAACGTTCATAATTCATGTTTCATACGTATTGGTTTTTTTTTTTTTTTTCTAATCTTCAATAACTATTGAAAAGTATACAAATTTTTTCTTTACAAGTATGCCAATTATTATTACTGAGCATTGAAGAGCTGTATCTTTTTATGATAATATATTTTTTTATTTATTTTTTTACTTTTTAGAATATATATATTTATTCTCAGCGTATTTTATTCTCGAGGGATGCATCGACAAATGGTGGTAGAATTGGATGAGACGTAGAAAAAGATCCTCTGCCTCACGAAAACTTTTTATACATATAGAAGTTTCATTTTATATACTAGTGGTGAAAGCAGTATTCTCTGTTTCCCGCGGGAAAAAAGATAGTATATATAAATATATTGGTGTTGGGCTTCGGTACTCACCGATTTTCTATGCGCTCATTCAACCAACTCAAGCGCTTACTTTTGAATTTTCATTTGTATTTTTATTTTATTCATTTATTTATTATTATTATTATTATTACAATATGTTGTATAGAAAGATACCAAGTAAACCAGAAAATTTGAGATATAAAAAGTATTTCATAGAGATTCAACTTTGTATATATCTCTTGAGTAAATTCAATTTTTATCCAAGACCATTCTTGGGTGTAATATAATTTACTACTTTTGTAATTTTAACGAAAGATTAATTCTCAGACAAAGCTGATAAAATAGTATTAGTATTATTACACTAATGAAAGATTCTGTAAATAATTATAATAAAATAATAATAATAATAATAATAATTTGTTAACACTGAGGATGATAAAAGTCGAGAATGTTACTGACAATAATCAAATAATCTTTATGGTTTTTTGCTTTCAAAAAATTTTCACTGAGTAATCAAATTTTGTGGATGGACAAGATGAGGGTTTTGTGAAACTGTTGAATTTTCAATAGAAGACATTGAAAGAGTCAAGCAACACTGTGTAGATTTAACGATGGTAGAATATCCTTTGTTAGATGCCACTGAGTGGTCAGCAGTAACAATGCTTGTGGTTATATAGTTGTGGTCACCATATGTGTTGGAAAAGGTGTCGTATCAACCTAATTTTAACTATTAACAATATATACATGAAATACTGGATAATGATACATTTAATTATTATACTATCTCTAAATCATTTTCTCTCTGTGCATGTTTATATTTGTTTAAATATAAATTACGATCAATTAATTAAACTTGAATATTGTAAATTACTTGTTTTATTAAATATAGTTAATAAATTTTGTAAAATAAAATTAGGAACATGTAATTAATTATATTGAGCTTATAATAATTGGAAAAAAAGAATTGAGCTTTATTTCAAGTTTGATTAGAGTGATTGAATGTGCATGTATAGAGAAAAGTTTATTAACGAGTAAAGCTCAACGCATGTAGCTAGATCAGTGAAGATTGGTTCAATGAACAGACCAGATGAGCTCATTAGCACGTCTAACCAAAGGATTGCAAAGAGAAAAAAAAGAGAGATAGGGTTTGGTTGACTGTATAAAATTCAGAGAAACATACGAGAGATATAGCTAAAGTGTTGAGGCCGTTAATTTGAAATTCAACGGGGCGTAACCGCTGGTCAGTGGTTTTTACAGTCAGTCCTTTCCAACAGATAGTTGGATACTTTTGATAACCCATGGGAAGTTGTTTTCGACAAAATGTCGAAAAATTATACTACCCTATTCTAACTTTTACAATGCATTCAACGAATAAACATACCAAGTGAATTACATTTATATTTTTTTTTTATTTTTTTTATCTTTATTATTTCAATGACTTTCGAGTGTGAAAATATAAAAATTAATAATATTAAGGTTAACATTTTATCTATTTTAATGAACAAAAATTCATTACATATACTCATTAATTTTAATTGAATTTTTTTATTTACAATAAACAAGTATTTTTTTATTTAAAAAAAAAGAAAAAAAAAAATTGAAGATAAAAATAAGATTATAAAAAAATCTGGTCATCTTTTTTATTTTATTTTTATTATGTTTAAAATAGTAATATTTGTGAATCTTCGATATTTCATTTTAACATTTTCAGAATATAGAATTTGAACTTCCAGGTCATAGCATTCAAGTTGATGCAGTTTCCGGTTGTAAGCTTTTTCCGCTCAACGTTGTGTGTATCTCAACACAGAGTATTTTTCTATTTTTGTATATAAGCGTATCATAAATTTGACTCAGCATAGACCAAGGTCTATATGTGTACAGCAACTCTCACTTTTTTTTCTTTTATTATTTCTACTTTTTTTATTTTATTTTATTTTTTTCTTTTCATCTAACCCATTCTCCACATCATGACCATCCTCGGCAGCACTTGTTTTATGCTCTTCGGACAGAAACCTGGTTGGGTAATTCTGCAATGCGGTTGAAGTTACATATAGCTACGATTTTCCTATCCTATACCCAACCTGATCTCATGCTTTCTATACTCACAGAGATATTCTATACCATCCAATACCAACACATTATTAAATTTCTCATACATAGATATACATGTAAGTTGATGCTGCTTTTTACATGAAACAAAAAACAACCAAAAACCGTCAAATGTTTCGTACAAAAATTTGTATATTCTAGAGAAGTTATGAAGACTTTTCAAAAATTTAAGAATAAACTTGGTTAAATATTTTTCGTCTTTTGCATTTTGAATCCACTGGTAAATTTATTATATTTATATTTTATAGCTAAATTTTTTTTTCCATATACATTAAACAAAACTTTTTGAAAATTGAAAAGAATTTTTTTTTAAATAAATTTCACGCACTAGTAGAATAAGTAAATATATAGTCAGACGTGTAATTTTTGAATCAATATTAACTATAGGGCTGAATTGCTTTAGATATTTTAAAATAATTAAAAACCGACAATCCATAAAATTAAATTTGAAAAAAATTAAATTTTACATTTTTTATTATTAATTAAAAAATCTAAATTTTAATTATTTTATTAATATTTTATTTTGAAAATATAAACACAATGATTGTTTATAAAATTTATAAAATTTTTAATCAAAAAAATCGTGAAAAAAAAAATTATATTATTAATTATTTAGATTTATTTGTTGCTGAAAAATTAAATATATTTAAAGATAATAATGCTAATTTTCTCTTGACCATGTTTATATAGCAAAGAGGTTGTCGGTTGTTGTTACTCTTGATATAATTTATTACGGTTTAATCAAAAATATGGGCGGTAGCATGTTGATACATGAAGGAGAGTTGGATGAATGGGTTTGCTGAAGACCCATGTACCAGTAACAAATTATCTCGCGACAGATTCACTCAGTAATTTAACTTTCAATATTTATATTTAGAATTAAAATCAATTTTCTGAGAAAATATATTCAGCATAAAATAAAGGTCACATGCTATTGTCAATATTTCCATAATCAGAATAAACTAACGGCCGCAGATAACTTTCAAAAATATATTGTAAAATATTTATAATAATTAAATGTTAATTTTGATATTAATTTGAGATTAATTCAATGAAGCTTTGCGATAGCTTGCTTTTAGAATTTATTAATAATCCAAAATCTCTCAACAGATTGTTCATGGCTAGTTTGAAATTTTATACTGTTAAAAAAATACTTTATTCTGTTGAGATAATTTATTTATAATAACCGTCTTAAATATTTAATAAATATAGATTAAACTTTTATTGCTAGACAACAAGGAAAAAAAAAATTAATATAATTTCTTTGATAGCAGCCGAGAACAATTGTAATTCTGGAATAAATGAAGAAAAAAGTATGAATATATAAGAAGTAACGTTGGAACAAAAAAAAAATTTTGTTCTCAAATATGGCCGACCTCTTGTTATGACATTGAGGTCAATGACGTACTTATAGGAAAAAAAAAAAAATAAACGTGACGTATCACTTGGTACCTTAGTGTGTAATTATTCACGTATTTNTTTTTTTTTTTGACAAAGATTACAAACTAAAATTCATAAAATTCTTTGATGCTTTATTGCAAAGTGTGACAAATACGGCAATGACTTGTCATGTAAAAATTAATTTCATCTTGAAAAATTTTAGTATACATTTTTATATCTATATATTTATTCAATATATTTTCAGCTTAAAAAGAGGTCGTTATTTTAAAAGTCATCGTTATGATCCAAGCCTCATAATATGCTCTAGTTATTTTCCAAATAAAATGTCTTAAATTTTTTCATAATTATAAGGTTAAAAAAATATTTTTTAATGACTCAAATATATGGTAAAAATTTAATGATTATTATTAAATTATATTTAAACAACACTGAGCTAGAGTTTGTATTTAAAAAGCATAAAAGTTAATTTAAATTTGATTTTTTTTTTCACTTACAGTGAGTAGTAAAAGATTGATTGACATATTTCGATAATAATTTATTGACAGAATAAAACCACAATGTTTTGACTTGTTGAGTTGGTCAAAGCATAGCATTCTGTCACTGATACTGACATGAATCAATTCAGCATAAGCCTGAGCTATTAAGCCCACGTGCAAGATGAAGATTCGCGATATAGTTATATACCCATTGATTATTATTATGCATCCAAACATCAAAACCACTTGGAGATGTTGCTGGTATCTTCAAAGTCGTCCAAAAGTCATTCCAACTGGCTTGTTGCAAAAGCATCGATAATAATATCTCACATGATGGCTAACATCGAACCCTCACCTTACAAAACAAAATGTTTTTTAAAATTTAAATTGATTTTTAAGTTCACACATGATTGACAAATGTCATAACATTATATATCAACAAATTTTTATTAATAAAATTGAATTTATTTCGCTACAGCTTAACACAAAATTTAAATGACTTGAAAATTTGATGAAAAATATTTCAAACATTTACGAAGACATTGGTTAATTTCGAAAATTAATGACATTATTTTTTACTGAGAAAAAAAATATCTAAATCATGAACTTTTATGCTACCTGTATTTAATTCAAGCTATCATTCATTTCAATATAAATTTATTGAAATTAATTAATTAATTAAAAATTTTCAATAAAATTATTTTTTTCTACTTGAATTTTTCTATATATATTTTTTATAAAATAAAAATACAAGTTTTATTTTGAATGCTAGATAAATCGATGATAAAAAATGATAAAGACTTTTTTTTTTTTTACAATCATAAACGAGTCATATCGCGTATTCTCGTTCACTTTGATTTTTTTTTTCTTTTATTTTATTTTGCACGTGCCAATAGAAGTTACAGGAAATTATGTCTGGTTGGTGTGTCGGTGTGTATAGTATATGTATATATATATGTAAAAGTCTCGAACGGGCTGACTACCCATCATAGTTTGTGGTGCTAGAAATTTTCATGACATCCAAGCGTTATACGACACTTTGAATTTTAATCAAGGGGAATGCAAACTTCAGTCACCTTTTACCCTCATTCCTATCACTAAATTCAACCCTTTTTTTTCTGCGTTATTTTACAAGGATCTCATGAAGTACTTTTATGAAGCCTGTAACATGTAGTTTAGAGGTCACTATATGATATATTTATTTATAAAATTCTAACCTCAATTCAACAACTAATATGGTTATTCGAATTCGAGTGGTTTTATACGAATATTGCTTTGGCATTGTATACATATATTTTGCACATATATAATACATGAGAATTCAAGCACTTTGATAAATCATAACACGAAATGTTATTGGCTGAATTTTCAACGAAGGTACTTTACCGAAACCAAACAACTGGGTTTTGTGAAAATCGGTTATCTTAGATGTATATATATATATTTACAACATGTTACTTCATGTATGACTATATATATTATACTTTACTATACTTGAAATTTAATTTAAACTTTCAAATTTTAAGTTGCTGTAACTTTTTGATATACGCATTGAGTGACTAATATCTGTAGATGATGGATTATGATTTTATGTTACAGTTGAATTATTTGAAAAAAAAAAAATTGAATATAATTTTAAATTAAATAATTTATTTATTATTATTTTTTATTATTAATAATTGTATTAATTATTTATTTTAGATATTAATAAATATGACGATTAATTTCTTTTTTTCATAAGTAAGATTTTTATTTATTATTTTTTTTCATTTTTCTTTTTGAAGGAAAATTGAGTTTTTTTTTTTTTTTGCATTGTATTGTTATTTTTATACTTGAACTTGTTTCATTTTACGTTACAAGATTTTTAGAATTGTATTACTATTACTTTGGTTGAAAGTGTACATTTATTTTTATTACTATTGTGGGATATTATTTTAAAAAAGAATATTCTAAAGAACAATCAATTTTGAGATATAAAATAAGGTATGAAAAAAAAAAATAAATAATATATATATTACAAATGGCATTTGTAAACGACTCATGCCAATCTTATTCAAGTTTAAGTTTCAAGTGTTTCATAAATCTTTCTTTCACAGTAAGAAGAAGCAATATTGTGTTTTCTCTTTGCAAAATATACAGAAACATACTTTAGATAATTTTAATTTTTTTTTTTTTTTTTTATCTTGACGTGCAATATATAATCAGTTTAATTTTACTTGGAGGCTTGCTGTGATATGAAAATTCTAACCATTTATAAAATTTCATTTCTTTGCTTGAATTTATAATTTTTTTCAACAACAAAAGCTTTGTCTTTTTAATAAATTTATCATTATATACATATTATTTATTTTTCAATAAAAATGTTTGAATTTATTCTTCTTTAATTTTATTTACTTTTTTATTATTTTATCTTTTTTATATTAAATATAAAGAGTCACTTTGAATGTTACGTAAGTGAAATAGGCACGTGGCATTTTCCCCGTAATATTAGAATCACTATATAATTTGGGAAAACCACTCACATTTTCTATGTTAATTAAAATATAGAGTTCATATTAGGCGCAAATTAGAGATCTCAGTTTTTGATAAAAATAAAAATTTTTCAAGTAATTAATTAAGGTTGATTCCCAGTCCCATTAGCGAACTAATATTTATGCCACGAAGGGCCCGTATAGTAATAACGCTATTTTTTATTCCCGTGTCCTGAAATTTCTTGTGGCGCTACTGATGAAAAAATCAAGTTCTTTAGTAGTATGTGTGTGTGTGTGTGGTTACACACTAGCAAGCAAAGTTTACATCGTCCACTAAAACCATGCTTGTGTTCATGTCTGTGTGCCACGTTCCCGACGAAATTTTTGAATTTTGAGGTTATTTATTTATTAAACGCATTTGAAAAAAAAAATTAAAATTAATATCTATATATTAATATAAAATTTGTTGTATTGAGCCCTACAAACTGATAGAAATTTCAAAATGAACTTTAAAATATAAATTACAAAAAAAAAAATTAAAATTTTGTTAAAAACATTTAGTTCTTAATTTCACCGCTAGTATTCGCATGTTTTTCCCATGTACTTATCGTCAACTCAACATATAGAAACCGTGGGAAATAGGTTCTTTACATGCTCTACATCGTACTTTGATCTGCGTTGTGTTGGTCTTGTTACAAGTGAATCGGCCTACCCGGCTCCACACCATCTACGACTTCAAGATACTAATAACCTTAGTAGCTTGCTAGTCAAATCGGTTGATCCGATTGGCTAGTTGTCATTCGTACTATATGGGTAACAAGTCTTTAACACATCCAACGCAGGTCACCTATAATTAAATCAAAAATTAAATAATTCTTACACGTAATACATACACCATCTCAGAAATGATCTAGTTCATAATCATCTTTGTTTAATGGCAATCATTTTTCAACTGTCGGAAATCAGTAAAAAAATTGAATCACAGTTAATTTATTTTATAATTTTATGAATTTTCAGAGAGGCTTGCCATGATGCCTGGACACAATTGAGATTATCACCAATGTTTGGATGTATTTGTCCTGGAAATCAAATTAAAAAACGATGTGACAAAATATTTTCAACAGTCAATCATAATCCATGCATTGGTAAGTTATTTATAATACTATTTATATTATTATCAGTTGTTTTAGTAAATTATGCGAATCGATATATAAACTCATGACTGAGTAATAATGATTGTTATTAGAAGTATTCGTTATCATACCGTTAAAGTAATTATATATCACCTCATTGAGACTGTTGGTGTTGTGTTTGTATAATGAAAAAAAAAATATATCATTAGTTGTTAGTCATTAAATAAACGAAAAAAAAATAATATAATTTTCATAATAAAAATATTTTTTTTATTATTTTAATTGATTAATATTTTATGCATTATTGTTGTAAACTATAGAAAATAAATTAATGATCCTGGTGTAACAAATAAAAATTTGTTATTTAATAATTAAAAATAAATTATATGTATATTTTTGTAGAATTTAATAATTCTTATTAATTTTTTAATATAAATTATTCATATATCATGTTACAAATCGATAACAGTATGGTAGATGATGATAATAATTTTTTAAAATAAATTTGATTATCATGATATCCGTTTAATGACAAATAAGTGAATAATTTAAATTATAAAATTAGTAACTGATATTATCATTTTGATTGTTTGATGTTTGTTCGATAGGTTTTGTAATTACCATCTGGTTAATTCACTGATTTTCAAACATCAAATTATTAAGCAAACAGAATAATGACTTTCATGATATAAATATCATATTACACAAACCAGGATCAATGATTTATCATAATTGCGTAAAATGATAGTTCATTACATACATTTACCAATTTAGCTGGTTTATTAAAATAGGCTAAATCATTTTTTTACTGATATATAAAATTATATATATCACCAGTTTAACAATTTTTCATAGTTTCATATTTTTTTATTTTTTTTTTTACATAAAATTTACAAATACAAAATTGAAAATTTCATGAATTTATATATATGATTTTTTTTGTACAATCAAAATCGTATTTTACAAAGATCATTGAAAAAAAAATTCATTTTTTATTTATCATTGAACAAATTCAATTCAGTTTCTGCCACATTTATATCGATATCATCGTCATATTATTATTATTAATATTACTATTTTTTTTATTTCTTACAATGTTGAGCACAGCTGTAGGGTATGAATATGAATGAGCAACATCCATAGCAATCTCAACGGGATAAGTTTTTTTAAAGAATTTACTTTTATCGGAAAATGTGTGGCTTTTCGTTTGGGTCGGAACCATTTGGGGAATCGAAAAAAAAAAATAAATATTATGTCGGCTTGACGGGGGGATAGATTCGAAGAAACTAAGATAAATACAAAAAAAAAAAAACTGCAAAAAATTGTGGATGAAAAAGACAATGAAAATTTAGTTATCATGGGTTGTATATAAATTTTAAAATATTGATTTTGAATATAAAATTTATTCACATTTTTTTAAACTTTTAAAAGTTTTTTTTTTTTAGTTATTATTTTATTTATCATCCATTGCGTCAATAAAATATTAACAAGATAAATAATTAAATTTGAATTTACTCACTAAAAAAAACATTTAATGACACAATATTTAAATTTCATGTGTAGAACTTTTTTTTTTTTAATAGGTCGCTTTAATTTTATCATAATAGAAAAGCTCCACTGATCAATCGATGGCTATAGATTATGAATAATTATATAATGTATTTTTGAAAAAAAAATATTTTGCAATGCGTCACGTTTGCACGAGTCACTGTAGTATATACCAATTTAAAAAAAAAAAAAACTTCATTCTACGCATGGCTATTGAACAATTAAGCTTTTGGATTTAATTTTACTTTAAAATATGCTAAAAAAAAAAATAATATTTTGATGATGTTTAAATGAATTTTACTCTGACATTGTTACACAGCTTCTATTGATTTATACACATTCAATTTTAATTTTCAATTATTTTTTTTATATTTATATAACTGCAAAATCATGGTCAAATTCAAACCCCAAGTTATCCACATGCTCTGATTATTTTTACTATGTGGAAAAAAAAAAAATTTCCAGGTCTGTTGAACAATTATATTTCAAATAAAAAATCATGAGAGCAGAAGGATAAACTCCTAGTTGAATGAGAACAAAAAATTAATATAAAAAATACATGTTAAAAGAACAAAAAAAATATTAATAATAAAAAATTGCGCTTGATGTAGGTTTTTGTTTTCACTATTGTTTTATTTGTTGATTTTTTATTTTCGCTGTAACTGACAACCATCAGAGTACTTAAAAATATTTAAATAAAAATACGCTTATATGTCTGCATGAGTTTTTTTTTTTTTTGCCCAACTGCATGTCAATGTGCTTTTTTTTTTTTTTGAATTAATATTTATATCTTTAAATTTATTTATTGTGCTTGCAACTTTTAACGATGAAATTTGTATTTTTTTTTTTCAATTATGTGTTAATTGTTTTTTAGAAAAAATATAACACATATATCATTTTCATACTCAATCAAAACAAGTAATAGATTATCATCAATAAATCATGTTGAAAATAAACCCAATTAATTAAATTGATTTTGAGACTTTACTAAAATTAAAGTGACAATAATTTTAAATTGTCTTGAAGCTGGGTTATAATTTCTACATGACAATTAAATATCACAATAATTCATTTTATATTTTCTCATAATGATTTATTACTCTTCATTTTAAAATTAATTTTAATTAATTAATATTTATTTCAAAGTATTTTTTTTTTTAACTTTTATTTTCTTTCATATAAAAAATATATATTAATAAGAACTGTGTAATAAATTTGAAAAGACGATAATTTACTAATTTATACAAGACTTTATGACAATTTCAAAAGCATGAATAGTTTTTTTTNTAATTTTTTTTTTTTTTTTTTCTGCAATTTTACTCGTCAAGTTTTCATAATTTTTTCATCTCAAGAGAATTTAAAAATTTCTTTTTTCATAAAGTAAATAAATATTTTGTAATATAGTGTTGGTGAATTATATCTCAAACCAAAGACCGAAAATTTGTACAAGTTGATAAAAGCCCCGGGGAGACCTATGGTACTATTCAAATTTGGATGTCCTTCATTCACTCTTATAACTCAATTGAAAGTGCAGCAAAATTTTAAACTTGAAAAACAAACTTTTCTCTGACACTTTATGATTTTCTAGTTACTAAAGAAAAACAATGAAACTTGTTGTTTCATTAAATATTCATTATGATTGTGACGTAACATCTTAAGTACATAATTTTACAATTTTTTTTTTTCTATTTTTATTATTATTTTGTTATATTTTTTTTCGATTTTATTGTTTGATTATTTCTTTGTTCTTTTGATTCAAAATTATCTTTGACATAGTCTTTTTCTTTATGTATATAAACCTTTTTGTTGAGGTTTTTTTTTTTACTCTATTTTTTACCATGAGAAAATTTAAAAAGCAGGTAATTTTTGACCGTATATATATTCACGAGAAGCAAACGAGGTCGTGGCTCACGGGAAAACCAAGTGAGTCGTTCTTCATGAAAATCCAATTTAAAGCTGACTGAACTCCTCAGGTTATTTTATTTTTCGTTTTTTTTTTTTTTTAATCACGAAATCAAGTACTCATTCTTGTATGAATTCATTCATTCATAATTTCTCTTATTAAAACAAAAAAAAAAAACAATGAAAAAAATATGTTCATATTTAAAAAGAATATTTTTTTATTAAATAATTTCAACTCCATCAATTTCGAAAAATATTATAATCATCATCATCATCATTATCATACATATAGAAAAAAAAAAAATTACAAATTGCACGAAATTCATCATAAAAGTACACTGATAAAATTTTTTTAAAAATGTTTTATCAACTCATTGGATTATAATATAAATTAATAAAATTTATTTGTCAATTTTTTGAGTATTTAAAACTCAATTACTCAATTTAAGCGAATGAAAAATTTTTAAATTAAAAAAAAATATATAAAACTTAAAATTTTATATAAACATGAATTAATTTTTGAAATACTATAAATAAATAAATAAATTTTAAAGCCATTAGGTTATAATTCAAAAATATAAAACAAAAATTTTTTATCAGTGGCATAATAAATATATTAGCTTGTAAATATTGATTAGTATAGAAAAAAAATATGTATAAAAAAAAAAAAAAAATGAAATATAAATTTCGTATACGCCCGGGAATCATTTCTTCTGTGTTTCAGACTATCTGCCTTCGTCCGTGTCGGTTGATCTATCGGGAACGGATTCTGCCCTATATCCATACGACCCCCAACAGGAGAACTTCCAAGAGATCTGGTTGCCCCCAACCAGTATGTATCCCTATTTTTTATTCCCAGCGACATCGCGTACCTATAACGATCCAAATGACAATGATCGTCATCGTCACGGTCATTATGGTTTACCAGAACAACCGGGTATATATGGTACCATTAAAAATAATCAAAATAATAATTATGATACACATCAAAAAAAAATAACAGATGTTAATCATAATAAATTAAATAATATAAATAAACAACAGCTATATTATCCTGATAATAAAAATATAGGATTAGAACGTGATAATAATAATTATTATCCTTTATTAGTATCTTCATCATCAGCTCCTTATTATTTTTCTACAATATCAACAATATTTTCTACCTCTTTATCAAATTATCCAAAGCATGAACGTGATCCTGTACAACGTCAATCAATTAATCCTTATGAGCATGATAATAAAAATAATATGCACAATAAATTAATGCACAATCGTCATGATAATTATAATTATCATGACAATTATCCAAATGCACCATCCAACGTAGAAAACAACAATGACCCAGCACAATCAGCACACCAACAATTTGGCACCAACGTATTTGCACCAAGACCTATCTTCAATCGGATTAATGAAAATGATGATGATACATTGAAGAATTATTATGGTCTACCAATTGATCAACTATTTAATCTACGAAAAGCTTTTTATGGCTTTGTTGACCAAGGTTCGTGAATGAATCAATTTATGAAAACGTCAATTCAATTGGTCAATTAATATTTCAACGATATATTCAAGTATTTTATTTATTTTCATGATTATTCGTGTGAAAAAAAAAATGATTTTTTTATTTTATTTTGATGGATTAGATTTTTATATTTATATACTCAATCATTTGTGAGTTTTTTTTTTTTTTTTTTAATTTTTTTTCAATTTATATCGATGATAGATTTATTTACTAGCTATTATCAATTTTATTTACGGAATTTATTTTTTTAAATGAACCTTGGATCGATAAGTGTTATGAAAAATAATAAGATTTTATAAAAAAAAAAAAAAAGAAATAGATTATTTAAAAATAATATTATTATTGCTGTTTGAGATTTAAAAACAAAAAAAAAATTATTAAGTTAATTGTGTGAGTGATGCAATCTAGTTTAATATTAATATTAAAATATTGTTTAGGGAATTTAAATTAATATTTGAAATTGAAAAAAGAAAAACATAATTTACAGTGAAAATAATATCAAATCCTGATAATTCAACGAGTTATGAAGTTATGGAATCACAACTTGAAAATCCATTAATTGATACGGATCATCAGGATCTTTATGCACTCAAACAATTGGCATTACCTGGTCTTCGTCATCGGCCTTATCATCGTCAAAATCACAGTGATAATCAAGACGGTAAGTTATTTATTCAATTTAATTTTCAAATTATTTTTTAAAATTTTTACACTTAAGTTAATTTATAATTTAAAATATTTAAAAAGTCATATCACAATTTGATCATTTATTTTATACTTTTATGTATATTTTTCAATTATCAATTTAAAAAAATATTAAAAGAAAAGAATAACCACCATTATAAAATGCAAAAAAAAGAAAGAAAAAAATCTTTTTATTCACATAAAAATGTATCGCATATAAAAGACAAAACATACCAGGTAAAATTGAAATGAAATGAAAAAAAATGTATTAAATTTATTTTCTATCATCATTAATCAGTGATAATAAAATTGAATATAAATCAGTATACTTATATTTAACAAAGAAGTTAATATATATTCTAGATGAAAGGTCATCTACATAATACGTCTTATCTCGAGTTATACAACTATGATGGTGATCATACAATTTACCATCAGTAAAATTGATCACGTCTATTGTAAATGATACTGACTCATGATGCTGCTTTATATACACATTTTATATATTGTTGTTATATGATATAACCCAACTTTATCTTTCTTTTGTGAATTCTAAAGGTGCTGATAATGATGACCAAGCCAAGATCAATATCAACTATTTATTTTATTTTTTATTTACAATAAAATAAGTTCATTTTTTAGTTTCAAGTAAATTTTATAATTATTAAATACAATAAAAAATCAACAAGAAAAATAATAATATAAAAATACAATATTAATATTTTATTAATTTTATTATTTAATTTTTTGTTTGTGCTTTTATTGAAAATTATTATTTTTATTATTTTCTTTCATTTTGTATGGTAAATTTAAATATCGAATCTTATGGGAAATAAATTCCAATGAGAGATACATATGCGTATTTTAGAATCTTCTTCTTTTATTATTTTATTTGTTTTGTTTTTTTTCTATTTTATTTTCATTCTTCCACGCTCGTATAATCTACAAATCTTTGTTGAAGTTAATGGCTTTCGATTACCTAGTATACTGGTACCAAACTTTTATGACTTGGTTTATTATCAAAAAAAAAAAAATAAATAAAATATACATAATGTTTTGCATTATAGATACTGTTTTGATCAAGCAAAATATAAAGTTAATAATGATATTTACTTAATGATATCGTTAAACTATGAGAGATATATTTTTTTTGAATATTAAATTTTATATCAGAGATATTGTTTTTAATTTTTTTTATTGAACAAACTTACTAGAAAATGATTTATCACAAGATGGTTTAATTTAATTTAAACTCTGATGATAGTTGTCTTATTTTCACGTAGTTTTGAAGATCTTATATATGCATCCGGTTGTGATTTCACTTAAAGACAACTGCTGACTGTGTGGATATAGTTACTGTGATAAAAAAAAATAAAAAAAAATGAAATAAATTGTAGACGAGCAACGCCAAAGGCATCTTAAAGTCTTTCACTAAAATCATGAAAAACTTTTACTTAACTTTTCATCATCTTTTTGAGTTTGATATTCAAAAANTTTTTTTTTTTTTTTTTTTTTTTATATACTATCATTAACTCCAAAAACTTCATTAAATTTTTTTCTTATTTTTTTTATTTTTAAATGATTAGAAATACTTTTTAAAAAGCTTATAATAAACGCGTATATTTTTACGAAATTAGATGATTTTTTTCATTCAAATTATATAGATGTTTTGTCATTTTCATAATTTTTTTTTTTACTATCAATAGATATTTAATTGAATTTTTCAAATTTAAAACTCTAAAAAATTTATCATCTTACTCGTTAAATTTTTTTTCAACTAAAAACATACTATTTAATTAAAAATAAAAAATATTTTATTGTTTTATTTATCAAATTTTATATTGATATTTTCAATCCACGTATTTCAATTAGCTGAATCATGATATAAATAATTTTAATTAAAAAAAAAAAAAAAAAATACAAACAGCAATTTTAACCAACAAACGTTTGTAGAATAAACTAGACAGTTTATTTTGTACACAATTTTTTATTTCAAACAACAAAAAATGAGACAAAGTAGTCTTATGAAAACACAAGAGTTCATGTGGTTTTTTTTTTTTTTTTCTTATTTTATTTTTCATATTTCTTTTCATCCCAAAGCTTGCAATTCTATAACAATTTTTTTTTTCTTCTTATTTTCAATACTTTTCTATTTATTTTTAAATATTAATATAAATTTTTTTCTTCATATTGCCTACGGTTATCGAGCAACCTATATTATCTCAAACACCATCTTATACGTTGACAAAAATATAATTGTCTTTTAATGAATATCAAGGTTACATTAATAACCAATTGTACAACAACCCTTCAGATAATTTAACTCAAGTAAACCACGATGATGAATATATTGTTTCATAATGGCAATGAAGCTATTTTTTATCTTCTATATTCAAACAGAAGATTTTAATCGAAATAAACACAACTGTTTTGTTTATTCATGTTGTTGTCTGGTTGTGTCATTTATCACTGTATTTACTTGAAAAACAATGACATATAACTACGAAACACAATGGATTCAACTGTTATTGACTTGAATAAAAAATAAAAAAAAATATATACATATTTAAAAAACAATAACAACAGAAAATAAACACAAGATAATTAGACTCAACTAGACACATAATTTGAACTCTTTTATCATTTTTATTTATTGTTAAAAATAAGATAAAAAAATTATAAAATTATTCTAGCTAAAAGATTCAAAATATCCTTGAACGTTGCTGAGATTGTTTTCATTCAGAACTTATTACGAATAATTTTTTTTTCTGTAATGGTTATAAGGGTTGAGCTCTAAGTGGATAAAATTCGATTTACCATTACTGGCTTTTCCATGAATACCCATTTCGGTAAATAGTTTCGACTAAACCTCAGTGTAACGAGAGACTTTTAAAATTCTTTACCATTCACTTTTCTATCGTAGATTTTTATTTTTTTTATTTTATCTATTAAAAGAATATTACCGTATATTAAAAAGCTTTTATTTTTATTTTATATATGAGGGTATTTCATTGATTGTTTTACGTGACAAATTTGTTTGTTTTTTTATATATAATTTTGTTGATTTTTATTTTATTTATTTATTCATTTAAATTTTTGTCTGAGTAGGTACTTCTTGATTTTATTAATGTAAATTTGCCGGGATGATTTTGTATTCTCTTTAGAGTTTGACAAGGGATGAAGACGAATGAAAAAAAATGAGGTGGAATGACTTACTTATAAGCTCGTGACACTGGGGGTTTAAAAGGCTACCTTGAAGAGCATGAAAAATTTGAAATCATGGCTTTGACTTCTTGAGACTTTTATTCTTTTTTTTTTTNNTTTTTTTTTTTCAATTTTTTATATTTTATAAGATGGCTTTTTGCATTATCCTTGATATGACCTATAAAACCAACAACTATTTTTCAACAAAAAACTAAAAATTAAATTAATTAGAATATTTTTTATTATATAACTTTGATACTATTATTTTTTTTTTTTTACATTATTATATTTCAAAATTGATAGCCATCTTTTTCTTAATATTTTATTTATATTTTATAACTTTGATGTTTGATATTTTATGATCAATTACAGTGTTCATAGAAGTGTGGTTAAATCAATATTCAAACTTTTAACAAACTTGATGCTGATATCTTTGAGATAATTGCATTTTGAAGGTTCAATGAAATGAGAACTCTTGAAATATTTGACTAATGATTTCCACTTCATTTATATTATATTGGATGAATTTATAATTAATAATATGTCCATTTTCATAATTATTTATCTTTCTTAAATAATAAATAAATACTATTTATTAATTTTTATTTATTTTCAATTTTTAATAGAAATAAAAATTTATTTAATCTCAAATATTATGTAGTAAATTTATAACTTTTAATCTCTGAAATTTGTTTTTTTTTTTTTCAGATTATATTAATACTGGTATTGATACTGACAAAACAATTTTTCAACCGATGAAATTGGTGCTTACAAGTACATGTCATCATGCCTATCAGCTTTGCAAGTGAGTTGAATCTATTTAATAACTAAGCAACTTTGAATTTTCAATTTTAACCAAGTTAAATCATTAAATATTATTATAGAAATAAAATGTCCATGTGACACATATATAATTCAAAAATAAAGTTTTCTGTCTGACACTGTTTGACTTGTGATGATCATATAATTATAAAAAATAAATTTTAAAAATCAAATGTGTTTTCATTGTACACCTAAATTAAAAAATAATGCATTTGATTCTGACAATTGCTTGACTTGTACTACTGAAATATTCAATGTACTAATTTTTTTTCCTCAATCTTTTTCTACATAAATTTATTAAATATATTTATAATACTAAACAGAATATTGAAATAACCTTTATAATATTCATAAAATACTGAAAAATAATTTTTTTTTTCTTTCTATAAATAATTTATATATTAAATATATTTTTAGGAATGACTCCGAGTGTCAGGGACTTCTTCAACCAGTTCTAAATCAATGTGACCTGGCAAGCTGTTCTCGTAATGAATGCATGAATGCTCTCCAACATTTTTACAAGAAAGCCAACGATTTGCACTCAATGGAAATTGCATTTTGTCTCTGCAAGTTAGTATAATATTTTTAAAACTCATCAATTTATTAAATTTATTTAAAAAAAAAAAAAAATTCAATTTGACATTTAAAAAAAAATAAAATATATATCAGGCTATTAAAAAAAAGGACATAAAAGCCGCAGAATAAAATTGACAAAACCAGTGAATTTTATTGCTACATGTCAGAATTTTTTTTCAATTAATTCTCCATTAAATCCTAGAGGAAAAAAAAATATATAATGGTCCTTTTAAATTCTACATGCTACCAATTAGAGTACTGATTTCTTCTCTTTTGTCTTGGAGAGTTTAAAAATAATTCCTCAGTCAAAAACATTTTATCTATTTTAAAAGATTTCTTCAATACTTGTCATCATTAGTTTGTTTAATTTCAAAGATATATTATTTAAATATTAATCATTAAATTTAATAGCCCTCGAATAGCAAGTGCAGCTTGAAAAGGACTTTTCTCTTTTATTTTTTCTTTTAAAATCCGTCTGATAAAAAATATAATTAGCTTATTAAAAACATAAATACATATTTTTCAATATTTTATGTTTAAAAAAAAAAAATTAAAAAAGCATTAGACAAATTAATTATAAATAATTTAAAAAAAAAAAAATATACTCGGTATATTTTTCAGTGCTGTTTGGTATTAATTTAAATGAAATTTGTATGTTGTATTTTAAAATTGATGAAAAAATTAAAACACAATGCCAATGAATAGCATTGTCTTGAATATTTTTCATCTTATAGTTATTACAAGAATCGTCGTGAATTGTTTAGTTTGCTTTGGGGCTTGTATGCTCGTTGTTTTTTCATTTTTTTTTTTATTAAACTTCATTCTTAGTTTGTGCAGTCTAGCAAAGAAAAGAAAAAGTCTCTCTTGAGAGATATATACCAGAGTCAAAAAGTATCAGTGAATTATATATTTCTTGTTATTTCTTCGATTTTTTAAAAAAACGATACAACGAAAAAAAAAAAAAAATAAACAAGCAAAAAAGTAGAGAAACAATTTTTTATCTCTTTATTTTTTCAAGTTTATTAAAATAAAACTTTAGATTATTATATTGACAATAGTACTTGAAAAATAATTACAGTATTTTTAAGTTTTATTAATATGTATTGTAATATTATTTAATTGTACATAAAAGCACTACTTGCATAAAAGCTACAGACTTTTTATACAAGCTTTTTATTATATTTTGATGTTGATTATTTTTTATTAAATTTATATTTAATACAACAGGATTTTTAGGCTCTTTATATAAAGCTTTTCAAAATGAACAAGAATATTTAAACAATAAAAAAATCATCATAGTAATTTTTTTTAATTTAAATTTTTTAATAAGTAACAAATTCAAAATGGCTGCACATACGATCCTAATAAAATTAAAAGGTTAGAATTAACATATTTGTTTTCTTGCTCAAGCAAATTATAGTATATAAATAATTGTTAAATTGTTGTCTAAAAAATGTTAATGAATAAATTACCGTATCATAAATTATCGTACCGTATAAACATGACATAGTTATAGTCTAGAAAATTTTAATTTCCTGAAAGTAATTATCAAGGAGCTTTTTAATTTAACAATGATATTTTTTCAAATTGATTTTTATTTTAATTTAAAATTTTAATCTTTTCATTTATAATTTATTGTTATTTTATTTTTTTTATATAGAAAAACTCAGGACAAACAGGATGAATGCATAACTGCTCAAGAAAAAATGCATCCAGTTTGTGCCCAAGGTCATGATCTTGTTGAATTGCCAACTTGTCATAGTTTAGCTGAAGCTTGTCGTGAAGACAAAATGTGCAGGTTTGTTATTTTTTTTTAATTTTAACTATTTATAATTAGTGAAATAATAATGACAGGATAACTATAATTTTTAATAAGAAAAATTTGATTCAATTCTTGGAAAATATATTATAAATTATACAATTAAAAAAGTTATATTATAAAAAATGAAAAAATTCAAGTATCCTCTCGTCTTCAATTTTTTAATGCTGTATGGTATTGATTTTTTATCAACTTGAAGTTAACTTTTTTTATTTCTTTTTTTGTCTATCAATACCATCACTTTGATTGACTCGCTTTTTATTCAAATTTTAATATATTTTTTGATTTTTTATTAATTTTCATTCTCAAAGTGCTTTCCAATTGATATAACATTTATTAAATAACTTTTTTTTTTTCTTTGTAATAATGTTTAGTTGTTGAATAAATATGATACTCAATGGTATCAATGATATAAAATGAAATTAAATATAATTGTGGTAAATAGAAAATACAGATGAATAAATTTTATTCTGTATAAAATTCAAATTCCAAGAAATTTTATAAACAACAAACAAATAAAAATAAATGAAATATTTTAAAATGGGAAGTTAATTATAATTAAAAATAAAATTTAATGTAAATACTTTGTTAAATTAATTAAAAATGAAAAAAAAAATCATTACTGAGTCAAATATTAGAACGTATTTAATGAAAATGAACAATCTAACTAATATTAAATAAATTATTGACAGAATCCGGTTAAATGCATTTTTTTTTCAAATTTAAAATATATTATTTAAATTTATAATAATTATATTATTTAATAAATTATTTTTAACAATATATATATTTAAAATTGTAATTATAATTTTTGTATTTTTTTAATATTGTTGTTTTATGTACTAGAATAAAATTGGAGCATTATGAACAAAGTTGTGCTGTAGATAGTATGACAAAGAAGTGCGCCGGTCCACCAGCAGATTGCAGACGAGCAATGCTTGGTATTCTAGGCACTGAGTTGAGGTCAAATTGTGCTTGTAAAGGTACTGACCTAACGCAGCTTTATGATTGTCTTGGATGGCAACGTTTACTCTGGGTCAATCCATGCGTGGGTAAGTTTGATAATTAACAAACAAAAAAACACATCAACTTACTGTATTATTTTGCTCTTGAAGTAAACAATTTGTCGTATATATAGTTTTAAAGTTAAACTTTAAAACTATATATAGCTTGTTTCATTTGTCATCTTGGCTGAAAACCTTCCGGCGTTTTATACATTCAACTGTCGTCAAAACAACAACTCGACAAATGATAATGTTTGCTTATTTCTAATCTTCAAAACATTTATGCAATTTGATTCTTAAAATGAGACTTAAAAAAAAATATAAAATTCTCATTTCAACGTAATGATACTCTTCATGTTTACTTAATTTAAATTCGACTTCTTTTTTTTTTTTTTTTATTGGTAAATTTTTTACTAGTTCCTGTGTCAAGTTTTGAAAGTTTAAAAATTTTTTTTTTTTTTTTGTTTTCAAAACTCCAATCTTATTAGCAGGTCACCTGGAATATTCTTGTCATCTAGCTATTCAATATTCATTACAAAAAAGATAAAAAAAAAAAAAAAAGAGCCAGTCTTTACGAGTAATGAAAAACTCAATTTTTATTTTATTTTATTTTTTTTCAAGTCATATAAAATTTAAAATAAAAATTATTTGAAGGTGGATGACCTTTATTATGTTGAAAGTTTGTTTTTCGAATGGCGAATAAATATAAAAGTAAAATGAAAAAAAAAAAAAAAAAATTTAAAATCCCTATTTTTTTATCAATTAAAGAAGATAGAAATATAATAAAAAAATTAGTATTCCAGAATTGGGTTTAAAGATGAATCGCAATTACGACTGTAAAGTACGACTGCAGCCCCGTAGGACTTATTGATCAAAAAGTTGTAAAAGCATAGCCTGAAACTGAAATAAAGAGAAGTTGTTAAAGAGGTAGTATAAGAAAGGGATAAAAAAAACTAGGCATTTTTCCAGGTAGATATGTAATTTAGATAATAAGAAACTGCTCCAACACAGAAGATGTAAAATTGTGAATTTTCAGACTGCTGTAAAACTCATCACTATCATACTTTAAATTGTTTTTTTTTTATTTTTCTTATTTCTTATCTTTTATTTATTTAACAATGTCTCTTATCAACTCTAAATTCAACTATATAATTAAAAAAATATATATAAAATAAAATTAAACAAATAAATCTCAATAATGAAAAAAAATAAAAATATTTTTTCTATTTACAGTTGAATCCCAGAAAGATTTTCATGCACGAAAAAAGCATCATCATCATAGTCATTTAAAAACTACTACTTCAACAGAGATATGGAGTACGTCGGCAACATTTATCGCAACAACACCAACAATTACAGAGACAGTAGACGAGGACAATGTAATACCGGAAGTAACAAAAATACCATTGTCTACATTTGGAGAAATAACTTCAATTGTTGATAGTAGTAGCAGTAGTAGTAGTAGCATTAGTGCTAGTAGTAGTAGTAGTAGTGGTATTACAATAAGTACTACTACAGCTACAACAACTGTTCGTTATACAACACCAAGTACAACGACAACAAGCACAACACCACCACGTAAGTATAAATATTTTATTAAATATTTATAGTATTTCTGAATTTTTATTATAAAATATTTTTGCTAAATTTGTGAAAATAAAAAAATATTTTTTTAAAATTGAAAAATTATATAAATCAAGAAAAGCTAATAGTCAGGTAATAGGTAAAGATGTTAGATCAAAGGATATGCTATTAGTGTATAGTGAAATTCTCAATGTTGACACAAGTTGGCGAAAAAAAAAATAAACAAACAAAAAAAATGATGAACTGTTGACTTGAACGTAAAATATTTCAAAAATTTGTCAAACAAAAATAAGAAAAAAGGAAAAAAAAAAGTATGTGTTTTCTTCTGAGTCCACAACAACATTTGTCGATTTACTCTTTCGAACCATGTCTTGGAAAATTCAGTAGGACAAACACTTTGATCGTTCATTCGTGCAACATTGCGACAAACACATTGCTTGTGTTTCAACGCCAAAGGCATTGGCCCAATCGCACATACTTGACAAGAAACATTCAAAATAATATAAAAAAAACAATATTATAAATAAAAATAAATTGCAAACGAAAAGTAAATACTGTCTAAAAATATCGAAATATAAAAGAAAAGAAAGAAATCAAAAATTCTAAAACAAATAAAATATAAAAATACTAAAAAAAAAAAAACAATAAAAAATGCAGCAAAATATATATACACTTTTAAAATTGAAGACTGCATTAAAAAAAAAAAATGAAAAAACGTAATATTACGTATGTACATATTGATGTTATAATTTTTTTTTTTATTTCAGGTTTTTGCGTGGTTCAAAGGCCAAGGCAAAATCACCAATACATACGTGAAGGCAAAGGAAAAAGGGTAAGCTTGCCAAGACTTCAATTTTCCGTGAAAATCAAATGTCAGTCGCAACATTCAAAACGTTTATATAATTTTTTTTTTCATCCTTCCTATTTGCCTATGATTGAAATATATTTTTTTTTTCATTTTCGTCAATTGCATATTTAATAAAAAAAAAAAATATATTTTAAAAAAATTAATTTTCAATATTTAAATTTAAATTTAATTTATAACAAAAAAAATAAATTATAATACTCTATTTATATTTATTTTAAAAAGTTAATTTTTATATTTTTTAATAAAGGCAATTTACTATGATAACATTTATTAATAACGATATAAATAATGAATAATTATTTATTTTTAAAAATCAAAATACAATTACATAAACAATTGTCTCCCTTGTGAGATAAAATATATATTTAACTTGTTTATTTTGCAGTTGTATCGTGAAGATGAACCAGAGTGTTCAGAGTTATGTCAATGTGGTGAAGGTGAAGTACTCGTATGTAACACAATTTGTGTTGAATCATCACCATGTAAAACCGACTTTGCCTTTTACAATCATGCTGCACCAGCTTATCAAGCTTATCGTGGACGATGTTTGTGTTACAGTGGTCGTTTTATATGCATGCGACCATCTCCTGGTTAGTATACAAATATTAAATTAAACATTAAAACTTCATCTATGTACATATATATAAATTTGTTCATAAATCTAATATCAGCTGTATGTATATAGTTACATTGAAAGTTTTTATGTATTTTTGAGGTGTATGTATATTTGTAAATTGTTTTGATGAGAAGTATCACACTTGTGTAGTTACTTTGTTTATGCCCAACCATGTTTACAATGTTTATACAAACAAAGTGGTAAGACATGAAAAGGGTGACGAGTACGCGTGTCGTGAATCCTGACATTTGTTGTTTGTGTTATCGCGTGAGAGACAACCACTGTACTCACTTGTCTTGTATAACTTTTTTGTTTTTGTTTTGTATTTATTGGATAATGTGTTTATACTGACATTTATTTAATTTTATTTATTTTTTATTTGTTTTTTTTTTTTATTTCTTCTTACAGACTCGTACAGTATTCCACATGGTGTTTTTATGTTTTTGGGATACAGTGAAACTGATGAAAATTTACTTAAAACACATAATAATCAAACTGTGCTGGATGCAGTTGATTCACTTGATCATTTTATCAGAGATAAATCAGGACATAATCAGGTTAATAAATTTATTTATTTAATTATTGATTAGTTAGTTATTACAAGATTTACTAACTTGGCTTTTTTTTTATATTAATTTTCAGACTGTATGCACCCTTTTTCTTTATAATATGACGAGGGAAAATGTGATTGCGGTTGCTCGTCTTGGTGGAGATAATCTAACATCCAACAGTACTCCAGCAGAGACATTGCGACATCTGCTACGTATAAAGGTGAGTAATTTATTTTTAAAAAATCATAAATTATATTTTTTTTTCCATTAAGTAAAATTATTTTTACTATTTCAATAACAGTCAGTTATTTAATTATTTATATTCATTCTTTTGATGAATATTTTCGTTTTTAATTTTGCTATATTTTGTTTGAATTTTCATTAATTAAAATAATGAATTATCGTGCAAAAAAAAAAAATAAAATTGTTGATGTTTTCTAGCGTATCGAAAATATTTAAAAAAGTATCAATTAGTAAATTAAAAAATCGAAAAATATTTTTATTATTTTTTCTTTTGATTTTTATTTATGAAAATTAAAATTTTAAAAAATATTAGAATTTTTTTCTATCGCATTTTTGAATTATTAAATTAATTGACAAGCGTGGAGCATTTAAATCACTTGCATTTTTTTTTTTTTTTAATTTGTTGATTTGCCTGGGCATCCTGAAATATATTTTCCGGATAATCTGCCAATTTTTAAATATCGATTAAAATTACATGTCAATAATTACATAACAAATATCAATTTTTCCTGCTTGAAATATAAAATTTATTCAAATATAATCAAAGCAATTAAGAAATTTTTATTTGAAATAATATTTTACAAACTTTTTTATTTGAAGAAAAAATTAATTTATTATTTTTATTCTCATTTATTCAAAATTTGATGATGATTTCAAAGCGTGGGACAATGGCAATCGACGTAAAATTGTTTATTTATGTAAATTAAAAGTTAAATCAACTTTTTTTTTTTTGTTTTATTTTAAAAATATAATGAAAACCGCGAAAAATATGAATAATTAAAACAATTTTAACTCGCTCAAAATTGTGATCACTGTGTATATATATATAAAAATTGATACTTGTAACACATTCATAAATATATTTTTATGGTTGGCCTCAATTTAAAAATCCTGAAATTGTCATTGAAACTTTGTGGATTAAACGGTGAAACAGAAAATTCAATTTCATCGAGATTTAACTGTATTCAATGTTGCTGAAGATACATTTGAATATTTCCTATTTATTTATTTTCTATTTTTCACTATTGTTTTTTTTTTTTTATTATTAATATTCAGCATTGTTCTGATATTCAATGGACAGAATAACATTATCCATTCAATTTACATTTTCTCTCACAACATAAACAATAAAAATAAAACTTTATATTCATCATAATTTTTATTGGTTATTGAAATAATTAAAATAATGCCAAAATCAATAATAATTCATCTTCATCTATATTTTTTTCAAATTAATTATCATTTCAAAATGATAAATAAAAAAATATTAATTCCAATCGAAAATTATAAATAAAATTCTCTAGAAACAACTGTTCGTCTTTTTTAGAAACTAAATTTTATATTTTTTTTCTTTTACTACATTTATTTTTTTTTTATTCTTTGCGAGATTTTTTTTTCCTTTTTTTTTTACATCAAGACTTATGCCCAGAGGTTTCAGGATAGTATGGGAATAGTAGTTTCCGTACATGACAAAGACTTTGTTAACACACATACATACTATCCACGTATTTATAACCAGAGCGTGACTCGATCGAATTCCCTTTTCGAAATTCCTTGGCCTCTAGAATTGTTCTGCTAATTTGATTCGCTTTCAACAGCGTTACTAAAATACACTGTGAATATTACATTTTTCCAATACAATCCAGACTGAATTAAATCCTTGATATATTGACATGGTTTCATCATACAATATTGCTGATGTAACAACAGGAAACAATCTATCAATGTTATATTATTTTTAAATTATCTCATCAACCAATTAGCTATCATAAAAATATTTTTAAAATACACCAACTCATAAACTATTAAATAATCACTAAATTTTTTTATTCACCAACACATTTATTTTATTAAAAAAAATCTTTATTATATATAATTTTAATTTTCGTGCACATTAGACGCAATATCTTGCGTAAAATTTCAGTATTAATAAATCTTTTTAATGAGTCACAATAAACTCGTAAGTTTGTTCATTAACTTTTTCGATAATATCAAATAAAATAACCAGAATAAAGTGGTTAAATAAAACCCTCCATATCAAAATAACAAATATTAATAAATATAATTATTATTTTGACAAAAAATTTATATAATATCAGATTAACTTAAATAAAAATAATAAAAGATAAAAAACAAAAAATAGAGTTAATAAAAAATTATAATAAACTTGTAAAAAATTTTATTATCTTGATAAAATTTTGTCTATTAATGTTTGTTAATAAAAAAAAAGGAAAAAAAAATATTTGAGATACTTTGTAAAATTAATTTTAAATATAAATTTGTATAATAAATTTTTTTTTTATGGATTTAAAAAATTTTAGCATTAAACAGAAAGTTTTAATAATGGTAGTGGTATATTATTATCTGTATTTAATGTTGGCCTTCAGGCTTACCGGTTAATGAGTATTTAAAAAAAAAGAAAAAGTAATTATAGCTTACAAAGTGTTGAGGGCGAGGTTATGATAGCTTGACCATTATATGTGTAAAATATATTAATTAACAATGTTCAAGTGGGCTTTTCATTCATCCCATCAATCGATAATTTTATTCGCTTCAGTATCACTTTATTTCATCACTGAAACTTTATCCTCTTGATGCAATATATGTAAACTATTTTCATTATTATTTAAACAATTTTTATAATATTTGAATAATTTTTAAAACTATTTTAAAATATAAATATACAAATCAGACTATTTTTTTTATTATTTAAATTACTTGATCATTTGATTTTGTAATTTAATAATCTACTTGTTTTTAAGATTTAATTTATATACTGGAATATTAAGTATGTAAAATATATTATTATTGAATCTCATAATATAATATAATCATAATTTTAAAATATTTAATTTTAAAATTATATTTTTAGTTTAAATTTTGAATAATTAATATTTAAATTATAATAAATTTATTTAGTCTTCTATTTAAATCTAAAATAAAAATAACAACTAATCAACACTCTTATTTTTAATAACGATAATAACAATAATGAAATATTAAATTTTACAGTAAAGAAAAAAAAATATATATTTTCGATAAATTGTGTGCATGCTCTATTTTCGATATCACATTATAAAATTTTATTCGCAAATGTCACGACAAATTATGGTGACCTGTTTGCCACGACATATCTCGTGACTTGTGCTACTTTTACATCTCTTTTTTTTTTTTTTTTCGTATAAATATATTTATTTTCTATATAAGAATTTCTTTTTACAAACGAAAAGGAGAAGAAAGTTTGTAAGAAAAAAAAAAATAATATGTGTATTTTAAAAATAAGATGTATATTATTTCTTCGACAGTTCCATTTCGTATATTTCATCAATTTGAAATTATTATCCCTCTATGAATTTTAACAAGAATACATTTCATTCGTTTTTTCAAATCAATATTCATTTTTGTTTTTTTCTCAAATAAACAAATTATTAAATAAAATATTTTGGTTATCGAACAAAAAAATAACATAATAATAAACTGAACATAAATTCAATTCACATTGTAGTTTTTTTTTTTTTTCTTTATACTAAAAAAGCGAATGAATAACTTGTTTTTTTGTTGAATAAAAAAAAAAAAAATCGAGTGGGTCGACGGTCGAGTAACGACACCATTTTTCTACCCGTTTGCTGGCGAAATTCGTGAGGGATACTTATCTCAACAACCATGGATTTTCCATAAGATATTCCACCACCACGATAGCAGATCGAAAAAAAAAAAAATAATAAAAAAATATTTCAACAATGTGTTGACTTCAAAATATATAACTAAAAAAAAAAAAGTTTTAAATAGTTTCTACTTTAAAATAATCATAAAAAAAAAAAAAAACAAACAATTACTATTGATCGTTTTAAAATTCATATCAGTAAAACTCAACGCAAGCTCATTATTTCATAATAAGCGATAAAAAAAAATCAATTTTTATCAACACCATTGCATTACACCCAAGTAATTTTGTACAAAAACAAATTAAAATTTTTTTTTTTATTTTTTATTCTCAATTGTTACTACAGCGAATAATAATCGTTCACAAAATCAATTCACTCATTAATTAATTATGCTGAGTATAAATAATTACAGTTTTTACAATAAATTATTATCAATTATTATGTATTCATTCATTTCATTGATAATTCAATTTTCATAAAAATTAATAAATAAATCAATCAAAGTTAAATGAATTATAAAATTATTACATGAATATTTTAAATATTCGATATAATTAAATTTTATTAATTAACAAAAACACATTTTATTTTAAATTTGTTATTTTTTCAATTTAAAATTTAATTTTATTAATTTTTTTGATTTTAATTTTCATGATAATATATTGAATTAATTTTTTTTTATTGCTATTAATTACTTGAAATAATTGTATACATATAAAGATAGAAAAAAAAAATAATTTTAATCTATTGTTTTTGGATCTTTGTGGCACATATGTGTACCTATCGCAAGATACTCGACATCGTTAGTTAAACATGTCAGAATGAGTAGGAAGCCCACACGGCCGACAGGGATGATGTTGAATAAGGAGGTACAAGATAAATGTCATGAATGGTACAAGACATATATATATATAAATTTGTATATAAAACGAATCCGCAGTCTTGAGTATATGCGGTGCAGGAAAATTCGATGAAAAGTCACAAAACTCTTTCCCCTTATTTTAAAGATCGATACTCGAGACATTTTACGTAGGTGCTTTTATTGGCTTTATGCCAATGTTGGTTGGCTATCTATGTAGAACACCTGCGCATATATTCACAACCCTTTACTGCGCGCATATACTTGCAATTCATCTGTAGAAAAAAAATTTTGTGCACTTTGACTTTGTTATATATCGGTGAAGAAAAAGAAAAAAAAATTAAATAAAAAAACCAATTGCTATTTATTCAAAGAGAGTGAGAATAATACTCGATTATTTTTTTTTTTTCTTTCTTTTCGTTCGATTTGTGGTATCATTTTTTTCACCTCGATTTGAACAAAATGCTGTGTCATCATTTTACTAAATTTATTTATATAAAAAAAAAATTAATCCATTTATTTATTTATCGAGTAATATGACACATTGAAATCACAACTTGTCTACAATTATTTTAAATATTTAGTCAGCAATTGTATGCTAAAAATTACATTTCATTTTTAGATATATATAAAAATAATTTATAAGAAAATATTTATTATTATTTGAGACTTAATTATTTTCATTCATTAATAATTTTTGATGAGAGAATTTTAGTAAATGTAAAAAGTCAGTTGTATAAAATACTTGACATGTCTCAGATAGAAATTTCTTATTACATTAAAAAATAAAATATTAACTTAAAAACTAATTTTTAAATTAAAATTATGAATTAAATTTTTGAGGTGTTTAATTATTTATCTTATTTTCATATTTTAAAGAATTATTTCATTCAATATTTATAACGATAAAGCATAAAAATTATAACACTCAATTTATTTATTATATTTATTTTTAAAATTAAATTTTCAAATAAGCGAGAAAAAAAAAATCTGGTGAGTAAATAAATTAAAATTTTTTATCGTTTATTTATTCATAGTTTTTTTATAAACAATTTTCAATGGAAAAAATTCAATAAATGACAGAAATAAGTAGTAAAAATACCTGACCCGATTGAATTTAAATAAAATACATTTTTTATTGTTTGAAAAAAAAAAAAATATCTGAATAAATCCAGAGAATATTTACCTGATTATTCACGAGTTAAAATATGACAATAATACTATCACTTATAAAAACATTTATAACATTATTTGAGAAACCTAAATGTCACGTTAAGCATAAAAAATAAACATCTATATTCATGACAATAAAAAAATGTAGAGTGTTTATTCATTAAAATTTGTTAATATCATATAGACATGAGTATTATTGACAAAGAAAACAACTAAAATTTCAGTACTATATTAAGATTGAATAGCATTTATGTTATGAATACACTCATCTATGATAATAGATCGAGGTCGTAAACGTTAATGACAGGTACACGTTTATACATATCTATATTGTACATACAAGTGTTGAACAGTTCAAGTTAACAATGAAGTTAAGACTCAATGTTTGAATTGATTATATTCAAGATATATCATACCATTGAAATGCAATCTTAACGTATACACGTTTTGTATTAAATACCTATGCTATTTAACTATTGTGACAATCAGAATTTCATTTCAACTGTATACACTATTTCATTTACATATAACTTTACTGCGATCAAATCATTTACAAACAAAAGTTTATGCTCAATTTTACAAATGTTATCGATCATGTACTATTAAGCTCTTTTTTTTAACCAATACCTTTTTTTTTTTCTTTTGAAAAATAGTACTCTTGTTCTATTATCGACATTTTGCCTACGTGCTTGGGACGTTATTAGAATTCCTTTCCACACCACCGATCCAAGACTAGCTGTTTTTAGTCTGACAAAAAATTTTTTACATTATTTTTATTATTATTTTTTATTAAAAACATTTTGCTTGTTTTTAAAAATTTTAATTTAAGTGATTTTTAAAAAAATTAACTCATCGAAATTTAATATAAATCTATGATAGTTTTTTAATGTTAATTAATTGTTGAATAGATATAATTATTATTTTATTAATCAGATGATGAAAATAAAAAAATTGGTTTATTGAATAATTCAATTTTGATTGAGAGCTTTTGGTAGATATTTGAGCGATAGAAATATCTCAAATATACTAACATCAGCTCATTTAAAAGCTGTTTTTATTTGATGATTATCATTTGATAGTGAGTAATTATAAAAAAGTAGAATTAATTAAGTGAGTTGTGAATAGTCATTAGTATTTTCAAATGCTATTCTGAAGCTTGTAATCATTAGAGGGTGGAAATTGGATACATGATTGCTACTTGATAGCCAAGGGGTTGACATTAATACGATGAATTTAACAGGAATCGAGATGTGCGATATATACACACTCGTGTTATATAAAAATAATATATGCAAATGATGGTATATAAATATAATTTTATATTGTATTAGTGAAAGCAAGTGAGTTTCGCACGTTTATTGTTGTTGTAAAAAAAATAAAAAATAAAATAATATAACAGTATATGAAATCTTTTTTCGAGTTAAAAACGAACACAACGATCTTAGAATGAGCTCTAAAGGGAAAAAAAAAAAAAAAAAAAAGGCCGTCTGGCACGCGATTCAAACACAAAAAATAATAAAAAAAAAAAAAACGCGATCCTCTCGTGCTGCTTAAAGGTAAACGACTCAAATACTCTACATCCCGTGTGAGCCATTTTTTAAGGCTTTAACCATTTATTTTTATTTTTTATTTTACACAAGATTTAAATTTTATTTGTTTGTAAATTTTATTTATTTTTTTTTTTGTAAATTTTATCAATCTCTTGGGCTGTTATTTCATACATGTATTTTATTTTTTTTTTATTTTATACGGGACTTGGGGCATTTGTTCAGATCGGCTTACTTTGTATTCACGAATATCTGATTTTTCGATCAATCGTTTTGCAGACACTTGTATCAGCAACGTTAATAATTTATTAGATTGTCGAATATAAAGTGGATTTCAATGGCAAACTGGTTGATTCAAGTTGAGCAGCTCAACTTACTATAGTATACAAATTTTTTTCATTTTGTATTTCAAAGAAACTCTCCTGAGCCTTTTATTTTTATTTTTTTTTTTTTGAAATATACTTAACAGACTTTTAAAAAGTAAAATAAATGGCTCAACATTTTTTTTATCAACAACTAGGATACATATTAAATTAATTTATAATTATTTTCAAAAAATACAAATTTATATATTTACTGATATTTTTTTAAGATATTATTGTAACATAAATTTTTTTAATATGAAAAATTAATAATCCATAATGATGTTTACGTGTTATTAATGTTTTTTTTTTTCAAACTTATAATATGGTTGAAATGGACAATAATAAATCGATGATAAAAGTTTTTTAATGATTGTTGATGACAAATTATAAATGATTGACTTGTGTGTATAGTGTAAACTTTGTGAAACAAGTAAAAGCACACAATGTATAAATACAAGCTGGGGAAGTTAGTATATATTTGCGTCAATATGTTTAGCTGTCTACAATTACCAAACTGTCATTTACTGTATATTGTTGACATAAGCATCATTATTTGATGCGTGCGTATTTCAACTATGATGCTTTTATACGTATGTATACAACATCATGCGATTGAGAATTATTATTGGCTGACTATACGTTGATTATTCTACTCGACTCAATCACCATATGCACTTGTTGGTATAATCAGTACAATGCAATCCAGGCATTCTCTTGGGATTTTTTTTATGAACAAAAAATTAATCTAAATGCTTTGAAAAATTTATTAAATATATTTAATGAGTTGCGTGTTTAATAATTTTGAAATTTGAATTTTTTTTTCTCGTAATTTGAAAAATATAATTGAGACATTTTATTTTTATGATATTATCTAATGATTTTCAGTGTGATAAAATAAAATTAAAAATATTTTTCGATTTATTATATAACAAATTAACATTTTATAAATTTATTTTTTAAATTTTTTTATATGTTAATATATATATTAATTAATTTTAAATTTTGATCAGTTTTAAATAATGGCAATTTGAATAAAATACTTGAATCAAGAGATAATAAATTAAAGCGAGTTGATGTATCAAGTGATCTTGAGCAAGATCAAAGACAGAGAGCTGTTATAGTCAAAATAGTTTTACCTAATAGTAAACAATGAGTTAAATTGAAATTTAAAGGTTTAAGTATATAGATTTTCATTTGTCCATAGACAGTGTACCTCATAAATGACAAAATCCAATGAGAAATGAAGTTAAGTAGGAAGTAAAGCTTTCTCTCAAGTACAATTCTTAATTGCATCAAGTATCGAGGCCAATTGAGCTCTTCTAATTTTATTCGATCAATGACAAACAACTAAACACAATTAACTGTAACAAAGCTTGTCTCAAAGTCTATTTTTTTTTTTTTTTTATATTTTTTATTTCTTTTTTCGCAAAACAAAAAAAAATAAAGTCTTTTTACGTGAGATAAAGAATTTGCTTGACAATTTTGATGGTTTTATTTGTCAGTAATATGCTTCAGGGCAATTTGAAAGAAGTTGAAAGAAAAAAAAAAAAAATACCATCTACAAATGAAAAGTGAAAAATAAAATAAAAAAAATGACAAACGAAGATTGTCGTTAGCTTGTAAAAAATTTAAATATCATTTTGAAGTTTTACAAGTAGCCCTCATAAAAAAGGGTAGTTTCTTGAAGCACAAAAATGTAAAAGAAAAAAAAAAAAAAAATAGAAAAATAAGGAGTAAGTGTACGGTACCAGTGGATAAAATTACAGAATTTTCGTACCAGCATGTACCCCCACTCAATCAATAACAAAGTCCAGACTTTTTGTAGTTTTTTATTTTTATTCGTCGAGACGACGACAGAATTACAGGTTTTAGAAAACTTGGGAGAGAAAAGAGGGTGGGTTACAAGGTTGAAAAAAAAAATAAAAAAATAATTTAAAGTAGAAAGTAAAAAGGTACCGTCAATGCTAATTATATAACTGTATATTTAAAGTTTTGAAATGGCTAAAAAAGTATTGGGGATAAAATATAGAAATAAATGAAAGAAAAAAAAAACTATTAAAATAAAATAAAAAATGCTTTGAAGCCTGAAAGAAAAATAAAAAAAAGGAATAATGACATGCAACGCACCAACACATGATGGTTTGTTCGCACGTGAAAAGGGTCCAATGGTTTCAAGCCTTGTCACGCAATGCAAATGAGACTTTAAGCTTCATGGAAAACTAGTTGTACTTTTTACTTATTTTTTATTTTTTCACTTTCTTGCTCATTTTATAAATCCTTTTCTTCTTTTTTTCAATTTTTTGGAATGTTTTTTTTTTTTCTATTCAACATTGCTTCATTCATGAACGTTGAATTTAACCTTTTTTGTATTCACCAAGCATCAGGATTTTTATTTCAAATGGCAAAAAACGTAACTAATCTTAAATCCTGCTAATCGTCATCCGCTTGAGCTACTTGAAAACCATCACGAGTTTCCGCTCTTAAACAAACTCTATATATACTAACTTAAATGTGCTTCATTTATATATAAAATTCAACTCTTTTTGAACTTTACAAAGTAAATATATTTTATTTTTTTTCTACTACAAGCCATTATTATTGTTTATTTTATAAAATGAAAAATATTTATTTATTTATTTATTATTAAAAATACTGTCTATAGACAAAACGAAAAATTCAAAAATACTAATGTTTTTTTAAAAAGTAAATTGTTTTTTTTTTTTCTTTTCAAATGTTGAATTGTTTTTCATTAATTAATTTTTTTTAAATAATTAAAAAGTAAATAATTTTTTGTTCAAACAATAACTTTTATTATTTTTTTTTTTATAAAATGTAAAAATACTGTTTATTCATTAAAAAATAAATTATATAGAAACATGAATATCTAGTTTGATAATTAAAGAAGAAAAAAAAAAAAGGTTAAGAGGATGATAATATATTGGATGATTGATACTGGTCATTTAATAGGATTGTCATAATAAATGACTGTACAATGTTACAGCACCAAGAACATGAATACCATACCTTCATTGCCATTCTCGTCTCAGCTGACTTGGAATCATTACCTTCCGGGTTCCGAGCCAATTAAGCTGTCATTAATAAAATATCCTTACTCGACATTCAGGATTATGGTGATCAGTGAACACTGATTACCAACATACCTTCACGATTATTATGATAATACCTATTATCAATTATTATTGATAATAATTTTGACTTGAAAATATTATCATAATACATTTTTAAAATTGTCATTTTACTTAATAATAATATAATCTATTATCAAAGTAAAAATTAATAAAACGTAAAAAAAAAAATTTGCATTATTGTAATAAGATGTTGTTTTTAAAATATTAAAAATTTTCATAATCTTTAATTTATTTTTTTCATATGAATAAATAATTTCAACTGAATAATTCTAGTTGAAAATTTATTTAGTATCGCATTTGTATTTTTAATTCTTTTATTTTTATTTAAATTTTTATTTCACTTATTTCTGAATTTCTAATGTCAATAAAAAATTAAAAATATAAATGATATAAATCTTACATCTAGAGAAAATAAAAGTTATAAATTGAAATAATGCAAGCATGTGAAATGAAGATTACAAAATGGTTGTTGAATTTGACATTGTAAAGGTTGAAATGAAAATGCAATGTTTCCAGTGTGAGAAAGTGTTGGATGAAATGAAAAAAAAAAAAACACAAATAAATGAAAAGAGAGATAGAAGAAATAGGACGATGAGAAACGTAGAGAGGGTTGAAATGGGTGAAATAATTTCCTGCATCCGGTGAAGAGGGTAGTATATATATGCCAAAGAGAAGGGGTTACAATTAGCACGGACGATATGTAAAATGAATTATCATCCAGAGGCTTTGGCAGAGTGCACGTTATTAGTGGTCCACTTTAAAAAAATGTCCAATTCAATTATTTCAAATATAACAGATAGATGACTATCTCATTTATAAATTCAAATTGAAAAAACAATTATCATTACATTATGATTAATTTAACCCTTTTTTTTATACTAAAATTTAAACATAAATTTTAATAATTAACAAAAATATTTTTATTGTATTTTATAGATAATAACAGTTAAATTATTTATTTATTTTTTTTGATTTTATAAAACACATTTATATTTTTCTTGTATATATTTTTCGCTTTTATAAATTTTTTTTATTTCATTTATTCATTTATTTTTTCAGTTCCTATTTAATAACTTTTCCATGCCGTTTTAAAACGCAAATTAATCCCGGAAGAATATGATGGACTCTGAAATAATAGGCCCGATGAAGTCTCGCGGCAATCGCACAATGATTCATTGCTGAGGCAAAAAAAAAAAAATAAATAAAAATCCAGGAAGTTGAATTGGTGAATAATAAAAAAATATAAAAAATAAATCAAAAGAATTAAAAAAAAGCACCCGTCGATTCAAATTTTCCATCTAGACAGCCGGAACTCAGTATGCTCTCTCTGAATTTTCCAACTTTCGTTGAAAAAGTTGAATGGTAGATGAATGAAAAAATAAAAAAAAAAAGTAAACAAAATAATAAAAAACAAGAAAGCATACAGATTAACAAAATAAAAAAAATAAAAATATACTGAAAAAAATCATAGCATTTTGGCCTTTTGCTGAATTTAAGCCGGAAATTAAAGATTCAACGAGTCGCGATTAATTTATCTGGATAACAGACTAGAGAAACAAGAAGAATAAGAACGATTGGACCATCATCAAAAGTGAACGAATAAAAGGGGTTGATAAATAAGGTTGTGTATGTGTTAACGAATGAAGTAAATTAGTGAAAATTGATGGAAAAGAGGTTATAAGGGTCAGTGAATATAATGAAAATCGATGAATGAATTTTGTTGACTGACGATGGTCCAGCATCGTTAAGCTACATCTACGCAAATTGGATAAATTTCAATTGAAAATTTTCAAGGTTATATCAATTTATCAACATGACATTGTACAGTCTTTGTAAAAATTATACCTGACCTACATGAATTTCTACTTTAATTAATTTATCATTGATATTTTATTTATTTTCAGGTGAAAATAAAATAATATAAAAAAAAATAATTTATTTATTTTTTTGTTATCACAATTTAAATTTCTTATAATATGTAATAAAAATTAATTTATTATTTCAGGAGGAATGTGGAGGAAGATTGCAAGATCTCAGTGAAAAAATAAACAACAAACATCAAGAGGTACATACTCATCCACTTTTATCAATATTCAAAATGGCAGAAGTTGAAGTTAAATTACCTCCCCCAACAAGTGGAAAATCCCAAATGTCATCTCAATTAATATTGATAACAGCATCAATATTAATTGTCAAATTTATTAATTTATTAACAAATATTCAAGTATGTCAAATATCGTGACAACTATTTTAAATAATTAATTGAATATTAGATTACAATTGTTATCTGATAAAAAAAAAAAAAAAAAAAAACAATTTGCACTCATGATTATACTTTCTAGTAAATGAAAAAAAAAAAAATTATAATAATTATAGATTAACGATGATGGTGAGTTAGTGGAGTGTATAAAATAAAAACTGTGAAATAAGTAATTAGAAAAAAATTTTAAAAAAATATATATTTAAATGATAATGTATCGGGAAAACAATACTGCTGATGAAAATCGAAAAATAATTTTAACGAGTTGTTTAAATGAAAAAAATAAAAAAAAATAAAAAAAATACTCGGATTGCTAGGGAAAATAAAAATGAATATTGTAAAATATTAAATACATATCCGAGCTTTTTTTGAGATTGAAATATATAAGAGATAAATTTTTTTTGTTTTTTTTTTTTATTTTGTTTTGTGAGAAGGGAAAATGAGAGAATCAAGGAAAAGTGTACTCAGCATCGAGATGGCTAAATCGAGTCTGATCCTTGAAAGTATGTATCTACTTTTCTTTTTTTTTTTTTTTGAATTGTCGTTAGGCAAATTACCTCGAGAGGGTAGTCATGTGATAATTTCACCCTCGTTCAACCAGAAAATTTTGTTTATCTTATCTTCGTTATTCTTCGACCTTGGTTATCACTACCACTACCCTCAACGACTTTGTAAAAGTGTAAAATAGGCTTGTGCTTTTTTGATTTAAAAAGTAATTTTTTTTCTTTTTTTTTTTTCCTTCTTTCAAAATCTTTTGTATCGTGTGTATTTTATCGAAACATTATACCCCTAGTAATTTACGTAAATTTGTAATTTAAAAATGACAAAAAAAAAAAATCTAAAATGACAAAAAACAACTTTTTAATGTAAAAAAAGAATGAAAAAATTTCACAAGGTTTTTTAAAAATTTTTTTTTTAACTAATTCTTAAAGTTTTTACACGAACAAAGTTGTAAATCTCGTGGAAATGCGTTTTAGCCCATGGCGTCGATTCAGTTGGACCCGAGATGAGTTATTCGATAGAATTTCCCCAGAGTATCTGTACGTGCCTGGGAAAAATATAAAATCACAGTAAAATACCGTTTAAAAAATTTCAAAATTTTTATTTTGTACAATTTTTTTCCTTTTTTTGTTTCATTCAATTTTGTTTATTTATTTATTGTTATATGAAATAATTCAAAGCTAAATCTATAAATTACAATCATCGAGTATAAGGATTGTTAATGTATAAAATAATACAGTAAAATTGTTGGATAATATAAAAAAAATAAAACTAAATTTTAGTATGTGAAAATTAAAGTAAATTTGAGATATAAATAATATCTTGAATTGCGTTTTGTTGTACAGATAAATATAGATTTTAAAAATACTAAATAATTAGATATGAAAAAGTAATTAATTTATTAAATTATTATTTAAATAATTTTTAACATTTAAAATGATAAATTTAAATTTCATTGAAAAAAAATCACAGAAGATTTGAACTTCTAAATTTAAAATAAATTTACATTGACATTAAAAAAAAATCCATACATAAAATAACAAATTAATTTAAAATATTTCGATGATTGTAATTTTAATTTTGCTTTAAATTATTTTAATATTAAAATATAATCAAACAATGTTCCTTAAACAATTTCTGAACACTTATCATTAATAAAATAACAATTAAAAATTGTTAAATAAAAAAAAACGAGTGTAAATAAAATTTTAAAAATGTTAAAACTGTAAAAAACACCAAAAATTATAATAATAATAACGACAATGTTGACAAAAAAAAAATATTACATTATTAATAAAATGCATTAAGATAATAAAATAAGACAAACATAATAAATATCTACTATAATTCAAGTGTTGGAGAAAAATAATAAATACATCGAAAAGTAAAACTATAAATATACCATGAAAAAACAATATATCATTGTTTAATGGACAAGCAACATTTTCCATGTACATATATCAAAGTAAGAAAAAAAAAAAAAAAATGTAAAATCCATAAAAAAGATGAGCCTCGAATTAGATGATCGATAGCGTTGGTCAGCCACTCGTGAATTCATAATGATGCATCATTCGACAAGCAGCAAGTATCTTGCACAAAAGATAGTTAAAAAAAAAAAAAAAATCAAAGATGCCTGTCAAAGTAGAAATTTCTTACATCAGTCAGACAAATTTTAAACTAAAAATAACTTGTTTTATTAAGACTGATTTAAAAAAAAATTTTAAAATATGATTTTAATAAATAAAACTAATCACAGAATAGTTGTTAATTAATTTTTATTGTATTATTTTGAAATAAATAAATTTATCAATGTATAAATAATTTAAGATAACCATGGTTACATGTTATCTCATAAAGTTAAAAGTCTGGATAAATTAGATTCATGCGACACAGTGGCATGTGTGACATGGATATCAGAAAAGCAATAATGTCCAAAGTTTATGATGTTGAATAAGCGAGGCATGATGACAACAATACAAAGCCAAACCAACACACAAACACATACTCACACATAAATAATATACAGACATATAAATAAATAATATGAAGAAAAGTAATATCTATATTTTTATCATCAGCTTTTAGCTATTTCAAAAAACGAAAAATTATATTTTTTATTATTTTTATTTCATCAAAGTATAATTTGTTGTTTATTGACGTATAAAAAAAATATTATTGGCTATAAAATAAAATCTATATACACAAAACTAAATAAATAATGAGAAAAAAAATAAAATAAATATCAATTTACAATTGAATTTTTGTGAGGGTAGATTGTATGCAGTTTAAATTAATTTTTTTTTATTTTTATTTGAATATTATATTTGTCAATTTAGGGAGATCAATGTTGTGAGCATGGAATAATGATGAGCCAAACGATTGACATTTTGTATATAATTTTTAAAAATAGAAAAAGAAATTTAATAAATCTGGGAGAATTATTTTTTGACGTTTTATTTATTTATACTTTTTTTTTGGTTGTGTAAATTTTAAATTAAAATCTCTATCATGGTTTGTTAATTATTTTAAAATACTGCTCAACATACTAGCTATCAGTGAAATATTTTTTAAAGTTTATTAAAAAAATTGTAAAATATTTATTATTGATTTTATTTTTTTTGTATTTTTATTTATTTATTTTTAAAGCAAAGCAATAAACTGGCAAAAAAATTTTATCAGGTATTATCAATGACACAAGGGTTGAGGGTTGACAATAGGTCCTATGTTTTTCAAAATTGGATAAATAAAAATAAATAAAAAAATATTTGTAACTGATAAACGACCGTTATATCTGTGAATATTTTTTTTTTTAAAACTTCCGTTAACGATTGTTGTGTATTTTAAACTTTATTATATAAATTTCACCTTTTTTTTAACTCCAATATAAAATTAAAATATTAATATTATAAAATTGAATTTTTGCATATCAAATATCATATCAGTATTTCTTTCTAATTGAGTTTTTAAAATATAAAATATAAAATGATAAATACCGTAACTGACAGATAGAATTCATATCACATTTGACTGATAAAATATGAACTATTTGAATGACACTTGATTTAAAAAAATCAAGTTTTAAAATAAAATCTAAAGATAAATACGTTTTTGTTTTTTAAAAAAATTAACAGTACGAGTATTAATACTTTTTTTTCAATTCAAAAATATAACTATTTTGACAAACTGTGTCAAAGTGTATGATAAAATAATAACCATCTAATAACTGATGTAGACAAGAAAAAAATATATATTGTAATGTTAGAGAAACACATCTACGTGTCAGCGAAAAAACTTGAATTTTAACTTGAAAATATCTTGAAAAAAATAATAAAATGTACAAAAGCATATAAAAAAAAATCCAAGTTGATGGTAAAAAGGGTCCAGAATACATTCAGGCGTAATAAAGTTTAATAAATAGTAAAGATAACAGTAAAGCTATGGTCTTTTAAATCAGATTTTAGTGGTATTTCTATATCACCTAGTTATTTCGATTCCATCGTAACCCTTCACCATGCATATAATACCGTAAAAAAATATAAAAAATGAAAATCAATATCTTTTACAATAAAAAAATAAATAATAATAAGTATTCATAATTTTTTTGTGAGAATGAAAAATGATTTTCTTTAAATTTTATTTATTTATTTTTATTTTAAGACTGCACGATAGCGTGGAATTTATAAAATATGCTGACCTAGATTGATTTGAATCATTTAGTAATAAAGTATTTAATTTGATAAATGCAATCTTTAAATTTTTGGAAAAAATAAATCAAATTAATTGATGACTTATTTTCATTGTTCTACACTTAAAATAGCATTAATAGAATCAAAAATAATGAAAATAAAAATATAGTTTTAAAAAAAAATTAAAAACAAAAAAGATAAATTATGTGATTTTATTTGTCTGATTAAAGTCGTTTGTTGAGTTTGATCAAGATCATAAATAATTCTAGTGTGTTGACCTTTTTTTTATTTTACCACAAACATTGTGTGGGTCATTGACATTGCATGGAAGATGTTGTAAATGTGGTCTCTTGAAAACTTTGTTTTCAAAACTTCATTGTAAAATAAAAAAAAAATAAAATAAATAATATAAATTGAGAAGAAAATAAAATAACAAAGAGACAAGACTTCAACGAAACACAGTAAAACTTTCAAAAGAAAAAAATTTATAAAAAAATAAAACAAAGCTAACCGATATCGCGTGAACTAAAACAAAATGTGGAAATGTAATGCGTATTTGTAAGTTGAAAGCTCGAGAACAAGTGTCACGCAAAACACTAAAAAAAAAAAAATATATAAAAAAAAGTATTCAACTTTAAAAATGAATGCAAAAATAAAAAAGTAAAAAAAGTCAAATACTCTGTATAAATAGACACAAGAGCAAACAGCAGTATGTATCTAAAATGATAGAAAAAGAAAAAAAAAAAATTTTTAATTAGAGAAAAACACAGTGGTTCCAATTGAACATATCATAGATCCTCTTTTACAAGTTTAAAATAAGAATAAAAAATTGTAACAAAAATAAACCTAAAAGAGGATCAGCCAATTAAACTGAATATTATCCTAATTTAAATTTAAGTTGTTAATTTTTTTTTTTTGCTATGTTTATTGAATGAAATAAAAATGGAAGCACAGTGTATGAAAATTGCAATTCCGTGACACGTTCGACATAGTCATTTTCCATAGAACTTTACTATACTATTAATTAAAATTTGTGCTTATTTTTTAAATTTATTATATTATTATTTTTATGATAAAATATTTAATCATGAATTTGATTACTCGAACGCGTCACGATGATGCAAAAGTGACACACATAAAATGTGGTAGGGGCCAGAATTTAATTAGCCCATTGTGACATGTGGTATACTAAAAAAAATAATAATAAATAATTTTAGTATAATTAAGCTCATTTATAGTGTAAGCTCTACTGTACCGATCAAGAAAAAGCTCTTTTACCAACAGAATGTAAATTATACCGATAGTTGTTTCGGAAATTTTTTTTTTTTTATAAATGTGATATTTTAAAATTATCGTTAGATTGGTACATCAATTGCTAAATTACTGACTGAGAATAATTCAAAATAATTTAACTATATAATTAAAAATTATTCATCTGAGTAATATTTATTAGAAAAAAAAAATTTATTATCTCAGAGCTTTAAAGCTTTTTTAGAAATTGAAAAATAAAAATCTATACTTTGAAGCTCTGACTAAAAAAGAAAATTAAATTCTTCAAAGCTCTGAGAAAACGAAAAATTTATTGCCTCAAGCTTTGAAAAAAAAAAAACTAAAAAAAGTTGTTGTATTTGTTAAAAATCTAAATTAGTATTTTTGTTTAATTTATAAATGAAAAAAATTTGTTAATATTAATTGTTTAAATAGTCATTGAAAATATGAGCTTTATTGAAAATTTAGAAAAACAAAAATTACATTTCATAGTTTATATATTAATTGTTTAAAGAAAAAAAAAAAATTTTAATTAGAAAAATAAATTGATTGATCGGTAGGTAGACAAAAGCTCAATCACGTTATCTACATTTTCATCTACCAATAATTGATTCAACATGAACTCACGACTAATCATGAAAAAAAAAAAAAAAAAAAAANAAAAAAAAAAAAAATGCCATCTGACCCCGGCCACTCGAGATTGAAATAAATCATCAATATATTATTCAAATCATTTAATCATAAATACGCACCGCTATAAATAAATATAAAAAAAAAAAAAATTATAAATAATGTGACATGATAAATAAATAAAAAGCCTATTTGTATTTTATAATTTTTTGTGTAAAAAATGAAAAATCAATTTTAATCTTTCTTGTTAAAATTGATTTTTCATGAGTTAGGTTTTAATAGATATACCAGAGTACCACTTGAAATACTCAAATATTTGTTATACTCTAATATAGTTTAAATATTGATAATAACAAGAGAAAGAAAAAAAAAAAAATATATATAAATAAATGCTCTCTATAAAAAGCTCCAACAATCAGTTGAATCAATAAACACTTGATACTTTGCAAACTAATCAATAAATCACGAGGTATTTATTTAAAAAATAAATAACCACATGGGATATTAAATCCATATAGCGCATTAAAAATAAATATACTGTACTAACATGTATGTATATAAAATTATAAAAATCAATATTATAAAAATAGTTAAATGACAATGTATAGTTGAAAAGAGAAAAAAAAAAAAAAGTAAAATAAATATTAACAATTATATAAAATGAATTCTGCTGTTTGGAAATCAATTGATCTAGCCTAGAGTCATTGACAAATAAGTTCAGTGGACTTGTGATTGACGAGTGGACATGTATTATAATAATATAAATAAATAAAAGAAAAGAAGAGAAAATAAATATATAACAGTAAGATCAATATGAAAAATAAATAAGACTCTAATAAATATGAAATTATACAAGTGACAATTATGATGTGAATTAAATTGTTAAAAAAACCAAAATGAAAATAATAACAAAAGTTGATAAACAAAAATATAAAATAATAATAAAAAAATAAATAAAATAAAAAAAAAAAAAATNAAAAAAAAAAAAAAAAAAAAAAAAAAAAAAAAAGAATCAGGTCCTCTGTAACCGAAGCATTTGTGGGTTTCCATTTATTACGCCCCACTTCCACCATAAAAATCAATCAGTCTTCTTCTTTTTCGTTTCAGCAGTTTCAGGGGATTTAGTTTTTTTGCGCCAATGAACAGCAATGCCAAGTAATGAGAAATAATGTCGCAACAATAAACTACCCAATATAAATTATCCAAGCATTTAAAATTATATTTTACTATAAATAGTAGTTTTGATCAGACAATTATTTATTTTTATATTTTTTTATAAATTCTAAATAATTAGTTTTATGACTTATGAAAATTATTTTATATTAATTTTCATTAAGGCAAAAGAATTTTTTCTTTTGCTTTATCTCGTATTAATATATTTTACATAATTTTAGCGTGTTGAGGGAAAAAAAAATGATCGATTTTTAAAATAACGACTTGGGTTTCTTTTTTTTTTTTTTTTTTGTGTACTGGAATCTTATTATAGAGACTGACCAAGAGGTGTGAGTTAAACACCAAGACTAGCCTACATAATAAAACGGCTAACCGTACTTGACTAGATCAAGTCACGCAATCAATTTTTTTTTTTAAATATTTTGATGATTAAGTTATTTTTAAAAATGATGATAAGCATGATAAATTTAATATTAAATGAATAAATAAAAAGTTTTTTTAATTGGATAAATTAATAATATTTACTTGGATAAAAATTTTTCAATATTAATATTAATTTTCTTCTAGTTATTGATAAAATAAAATTTGAATGTCGTCATATTTAGTATCCCCGTAATTTTAATTGTTTAAAAATATATTTTCAATAAGATAATAATAAAGTATTTAAAAATCACTAAAAAATAAAATAACCACGTAATTATTTAAAGCGAAANTTTTAGCCAATAAACTAAAAAAAAATGAAAAAAAAAAAAAAAGAGGGGAAACAACGTGAACGAGAACTCCAATAGAGCGAAATGGAAGACGAGGCTTTAATCAGTTAGTCGATAGACAAATTGGGTTAGTTAGCCGATACCTCAATGTTCATATCCCAGGGCAGTTCTGAGTTTAGTTTTAAACATCGTTGGTTGTACATCCGGCAATACAACTATCATCGTAACATCAAAACATTTTATATTTAATAAAAAAAAAAAAAAAAATACTAATATCAAGTCAAATTGTGTCAGTGGAAAAAAAAAAAATAAAAAACACTATACAAATTATCTCTCCAAAAAAACAAAGGATTAAAAAACAAAAGTTGTCTTTTTTTTTTTGTTTTGTAAAGTAATAAAAATTAATACACAAAAGAATACAGTGAATGATAAAAAATCCAGATGAACGTGACCAAGCACGCCTGTCGTGATTATCATCAATATTTCCACGACGGGAATAATAATCAAATATTAGAAAATAAAAATAAATTATTATTCAATTAAATGTAATTTTAATATTCAGTATTTTATATTATCATTAAGTTAATTCCATATGCCGGTGAACTCGTGATAAGGTCTCAATCAGAGCATCGACTAAACCCCGGAGTCGACGACTTGGGAAAGCCAATTGGGGTGAGCGTAATGCAGTTTTTTTTTTTTCTACTTTTCATAATAAGCTAATACAATTACATCTTAATCACAATATATATATACATATGTAGTATTTTTTTTTAAGCTGTTCAATAATAATTTAAATTAATTTAACAGGCATGACGAGATATTCCTTGATGGTACTCTACTGTCTCTACACCCTCGTCGATATGGCATCCCTTCACTTTTCGTGAGTAAATGTGAAAAAATTTTTAAATATAATTAATTATCAACGATAATATCATCATATTTTACATCAATATTATCCTCCTTGAAAAAATAAATAAACAAATAAAAACATTTGAATTTAAACAAAAAAAAAAAAAAATGGGTGGTTAATGAAAGTTTGATCTTTAAAATGATATAATCAATTCAAAGTAATAATTCTGGCTGAATTGTTTTTGCATATATGTAAAGTAACGACACTAATACGGAAGTTCTATCAATGTTTAACATTTTAATTAGTAAAGATTAAGTGACTGAATTTTTTTCAATTCACCCTTCATTATGTCTAGATTGCACTGTCTGAATTTTATGAGATTTTCATCGGTGGTTAAAAAAATAAAGGAGCAAGTTGTAACTTTTTGATTTTTGACTTTTAAAATTATCTGGAATCTTCTATCTTTTATAATTTAAATCAACTTTCTTTGAAGATGAACAATTAAAGCTCTCAAAAAAAAAAATCCAACCATAGTCTAAAAATAAAATTGATTAATTAAATAAAATGATAAAATCGTTGATAATAATTATTAATTATTAAAATAACCCTATCGTTTTTCCTATAATCCTCTACTCGTACTGTTCGAGTTTCAGCGAGAAAATATGCGAACCGGTACTTTCAACGGAGCTCGAAGAATGGCATATTAAAGTTGATAGCCTATCGTCTCGGACAATTCGTCTGTCGGCAAGAAAACGCGGATACAGATTTTTTCCTAAAATCGAAAGGTAAAATTAATTTTTACCCACAATTAGAAATTATTATTTTATTATTTTATAACTAATATTAAAATCAATTTAATATAATAATAATAAAAATCAATAAATTTATTATGATTGACATATTTTTAAATTATTATTGAAAGGTAAATTGATGTGCCAATGTCATTTATTTAAAATTTAAATTAACTCGTCATTTATTATAAATTATTGGTTGCATCACGTGTCAATGTACCTATAAATCGATGAAAAAATTTAAACAAGAATGTACCGAGGGTTATTTTATGAGGCTTCGATAATATCACACGTAATTGATTTGTATCGTAAATTTATGCGGAAATTCAATAATAAAAATAAAATTAACCAAGTCAGTATCGTTGTTTCAATAAAAAAAAAAAATTTCTATTATATTTAAAATTTAAAATAATAAGAGCTTTATTAATTGTTATTATTAATGTGCTTTTATCAAAATACACCGTCGATAATAAAGTTTTATTTTGTCAACTGTTGATTTTACAGTTTTATAATTTTAACAGTTATCGGCATTTTATCGTCATTTGACGTAGACATTTTCCTTCATACAGCAAAATAATTGATTGATTAGAAATTGAATCAAATAATTATGTTAATAGAAAAATCAATTTTTATAGTATATATTTATTAGGCTTTTAATTGTTGTTGATTTATTTTATTGTTTATATTTTTCTAGGGAAATTGAAGGCGAGGAGTATGGCAGAAAAGAGGTATCACTGTCATTGAGGGATATTTTGCCAATAAATCCAAAAGCATATGATAAACATAGAGCACCAAAATTTTATGGACAGCCAACAGTTGTTTATTTTCATGTCACTGTACTGAGTCTTGACTCAATTAATGAAGAATCAATGGTACCATACACATAATTAATATATTTTCATTTTATTTTTTCTTTATATTAGAATATTTTTTTTTTTTGGTTTTCATCATAAATTATTTTGGAAACTAGATACTATTTCCGTAATGTAAAAGGATTTTTTTTTAACGCCGGAAATATATGGGTAAATGTTTGCTAAGAGGGTCGATGATTTTTAGTGTGACATCTTGAAGTGGCTGATTCAAGTATTTGGATTTGACCTAGTTCGTAGTATCGCTATTTTGAAAATTAAATATTATTTTTATTTTTCAAATAAAGTACCAGAATTATCAAGATGAAAACACAAAAAACGATGTATATTTTTTTTTAATCAAGTAGGGAAGATTTATTTTTATGAATTTATTGAAAAATATGTCGATAATTTATTTATTTAAAGTTAAAAAAAAAATTAAATAAAGATAAGTGATTGAAATATAATTGATAATTTAGTATTTATATTGTTTTTTTTTATTTCTGTTGTTAGACATATGTCGCTGACATTTTTTTGGCTCAAAGTTGGCGTGATTCAAGATTGAGATTGCCAGAAAACATGTCAGAAGATTATCGAATACTTGACGTTGATTGGCTGCACAACATATGGAGACCAGATTGTTTCTTTAAAAATGCAAAGAAAGTTACATTTCATGAGATGTCAATACCCAATCATTATCTATGGTTATATCACGATAAAACATTACTCTACATGTCAAAGTAAATAACCATTATTTATTATTTTTATCAAGATCAAATTTTTTGATTCATGTTATTTATCAATATAAAATTTTCATTCACAATATTTTCAATTTAATATCTACTTCTTTTTATATCTTGTATATTAAAAATGGCAAAATTCAAAAAAAATTTATTTTTCCAAGTGGAAAAGTCAATATATAGTCAGCCAGGAAATATAATTTAAAAAATAAATAAATATTTTTTCGAAGTTTAAAATTAAAATAAAATAAAATGAAAAATTCAATCGAATATTTTTCATTTTATTTTCAAAATAATATTTATAACTTGCAATCCTTGAATTGTTTTTTTTATATTCAATGTCATTATTGGTTTTTTTTTTAAATATTTTTTTCAGGCTAACTTTGGTCCTTTCATGTGCAATGAAATTCGAGTCATATCCTCATGACACACAAATATGTTCCATGATGATTGAGAGTCGTATGTTGAAACAAAAAAAAAAATAAAACAAAAAATGAATTTAGAGTTTTTGAATAAAAAATAATAGTAAAAGATAATCTATTTGACAAAATATTGGTAGTTTGTATTTAATTAAAAAGTATTTTAAAAAAGTCTGACATATTTTGTCAGTGACATCGTTAATATTCTTCAATTTTTAATTAATATGATTATTAGTAGTGCTTTATTCGCCACAGAAATTTAATATATTATGCAACTGTAATAACCAGCTCAAAGTTTTAGTTTAACATCATTAATATTCGAGTACAACTTCAAGTACAATATCCAGTAAAATCAATTTATCATAATCCTTCTTATTCATATTCCAAAATATATTAATTATAAAATTAAAAAAATTATATAGATAATTTATTGCTCTGTATATTTTTATTTAATTAATTTTATATTTTTTTGTATTATTGATTTTAATTTTATTATTGAAATTGGTAGTTTTTTATTTTATTGTTTAATTAATTTGATGAATTATTATTTTTTCAGTTTCGCATACAACTCAAGATTTGGTATTTCTTTGGAATATGACTGATCCACTTGTTGTTAATCCAGATATTGAATTGCCTCAACTTGATATATCAAATAATTATACAACTGATTGCACAATTGAATATTCAACTGGAAATTTTACTTGCATACAAATTGTATTTAATTTGCGACGTAGACTTGGATATCATTTGTTTCATACATATATACCATCAGCATTAATTGTTGTTATGTCATGGATTGCATTTTGGATAAAACCTGAAGCAATACCAGCAAGAGTTACACTTGGTGTAACATCACTACTTACTCTTGGTAAATATACACTGAACTTTTTTATTATTTTAATTATTATTAATTATTATTAATTATTTACTGTCAAGTTTAATTTTTTGTTTTTTTTTTTAGCTACACAAAATACTCAATCTCAGCAATCACTACCACCAGTGTCTTATGTCAAAGCAATTGACATATGGATGTCTTCATGCAGTATATTTGTGTTTCTTTCGTTGATGGAATTTGCTGTTGTTAATAATTATATGGGTCCAGTTGCAACAAAAGCAATGAAGGGATACTCTGATGAAGATCTTCGTGAATCAATTGATGAATTCAAAGTTGGTATTTTATACTTTTACTATTAAAAACAAAATATACTTATATATTTTTTTTACTTTATATATTTGAATTGTTTAAAAAATGATTTAATAAACATTTTAAATAAAAAATTATGTTAAAAACATTGATAAAATTATAAAATTTATGGAAAATTTAGTAGAAAATTTAAATACAGAAATTTTATGAAACTTTATTGATTAATTGTTGGGGAATATATTTAGCCTTTCAAAATAAATTTGATTAAAAAATAAAATAATGTGGGATTAATGTGATAACGGTGGATAAAATAAAGGATGATAAATTGGCGAAATAATGTAACAAAAGCCTACCCACAATATGTTGAAAAATTGATGAAATTTTAGTTGAAAAAAAAATGTTTTTTGATTTTTTTTTTAATTAAATTAAAATATTATTAAGTTTTATGGTGAAAATTAAAATACAATGACAATTAAAAATTATAATTATTGATTGTGATATTTTTTACAGACACCAATGAGACCAGAGTCAAGAAGCAGAAGTCCAACACGACCACTCAGTGTTCAGTATGATACTTGTTGTGCAGGAAGAGCAACTGCAATTTACATTGATAAATTATCAAGATTTTTTTTTCCCTTTTCATTCTTTATTCTAAATGTACTTTATTGGACAACATTTCTTTAAAAAATTGTTGAATATAAAATTATTAAACCATTAATAATGGCAAAATAAAAATAATTAAAACAATATGCCAAGTTAACGAAATTAATATTAAAAATACATATAAATATTATATCAATTAATTTATTTTAATTTTTTTCTTTTTTCAATAATAATATTAGTTAATTAATAATAATAGACAATGCCATGTTGTATTGTGGCTCATGTTTTTACGTCAAATATTATTGTTATATTATTATAATTTGATTTTTAAGAATTATTCATGTTTAAATCTTGAAATATTTAAAATAATAAATTGAATTTTTGATTCATTCAAAGTCTCTCTCTTCTTTTTCTTTTAGGTGATGAGTTTTTTTTTTTTTTTTAAAGGTACTACTCGAGGTAACAATTAAATAAATAATACTCATAAAAAAGAAAAATCATCACGGTCGTTTGAAATAAAATATAATTGTAAAAAAAAATCTACCCACCTCAGGCTCGTCATCATGTTCAAAAAATAGATTAAAATAAAAGAAAAAATAAATTAACTATAAATCAATATTATAACAAAAAAATTTACTTTGTTAAATAAGTGGCTATTATCGTTCACGTTTATTATAAAAATTTTTCAACTTTCAAATTGTAAATTACCGACTATTTTAATTACAATTTAAATTTTTACATACTCGACTATTAAATTAGAGACCTATTAATTAAAAGATAATAAAATCAAAGTCATTGAATTTTAATTAAACTTTTTTCTTTTATATTTTATTTAATTTTCATCAAATTTTTAACAACTAACAATTAAATTTTTACATTTATTAAAATTATCTGTTTCTTAAATTTCTTTTATTATTTAATTAAACAAAATTTGCATCTATTTATTATTTTTATAATTATAATTATTTTTTTTTTATGAGAAGAAAAATATAATTTTTTAGTTCAAATATAAAACATACAACACAAAAAAAAACTGAATAAATTACTTGCGGTATATTGGCATATACGTGTTAGCACCCGGCTCAATGTTTTCATCTTATTTTTTATTATATTTTATATTTATTTTTACAATCCCACACAAGACCGATATGTCGATTAATTAATTTTCTTATTTTAGAAAAGCTCCCACTTACCTGCATTAAAAGGCCTTCATTCCCGGCAAAAAAAAATACGATACCAATAAAAAAAAAAAAAAAANAAAAAAAAAAAAAAAAAAAAGCTTCTTGAATGACATGATGCAAGTGCATGTTAATAAAGTTCAGATATATTTGGATTTTCAATGAATCATGCAAAATCTTTTGTGAAACAAAATAATAAAAAAAAAAAAAGCTAAAATTAACCTCATAAAAATTCATTTTTAAATTATGTTTTGCATAGGTCTGTTAATTTTCATATCAAGCATCATCTCTAGACCTAGTTATCATTCAAGTATACTCAGTTTAATTTTATACTTTAATTTATTATTTTCATAAGCGGTGGTTCAATTTTAAACTTGATTTTTCATTGTAAAACTATTATTTTATTTTCATTTAAATTTTAAATTATCGTACTGTTTTTTTTTTCCTTATGCATCTTGTGAAAATTTGTATATTCAATATCATCGAATCAAATATAAATAATTAAATTTCATAGAATAAAAAATTGACCTAGATATACGTTAAGGATAATCATACTCGATCCACTTTGAACAATGATACTTATCGTTTTTTTTTTTTTTTCTTTATATCTGCCTTGACTCGTTTGTTATCGATTTTATCATGCGGGATGCCGATCGTTTCCGGTGGCTTAACGAGCACTCTTTCATGTCATCTATCTTAAAAAGAAAAAAAAAAAACAAACAAATAAATAAAACAAAGAAAAGATAGAAAAAAAGTCAGCAACTGTAACGACACCATTATTGTTTATTTATTTTTTTTTTTTTTATTTGTTTTACGTGAGGATACACTTGTTCACGAGAAAATATCACCAACAATTTATCTTCTTTTGTACCTGAAATAAAAATAAAAATATAGCAGTGCTTTTTTTTTTTTGAATAATTACAAGATCAATAATTAATTTCACTATGTACATCTTTATTTATCATATTTTACCATATTCATTAATCAGTATAGATGCATATATTACAACTCATCAAAAAAAAAAAAAAAAGTCGACAAATGCAATTACGAAAATTGTAATTATCGAATATCTTACGTGCTTGATAAAATAAGTTTCGATAAACTGTCAATAGCACAAAAAAACAAAAAGATATTGATTAAAATTTTTTTCCTTTTTTTTAAAAAAAGTTTTTAAATTTATACAGAGAAATATTTGCAAATTGTATTTGCAGTTTATTCCCATGACAATTCATCAATACTGTTTTAGTTTTATTTATTGGGATTTTATTCAAATGCAATTGTGAATTTTTTTTTTTTTATTTTAAATTAACTTACTCGTCACAAATTGGATAATCATATTTTTTAATTTTTTTATTTTGCATTTTTTGGTGGCAGTTAATTAAATACTTTTCAATAATACAACAGTGGACGATAAATATTTAAATTTTGACGTTATTTTAGTTGAGATTAAAATAATAAAGTCAATTGTTTATTTAATTATTATTTTATTTTTTTTTTGAGTTGCATCAGAGTGACAGTATGACAGTGAATTGAAATTTGTTTTTTTTTTATATTTATTTATTTATTTATTAAATAAATTATTTATTTCGTTTTTATTTTTTTGGTATTATATTTTTTAAATTTTTCTTATCTTTTTCGTTTCACTTTCACACATTTTTTTTCATCCATCCAAAATTATATTGCCAAAATGTTTATTTATTTATTTCATTTATCTATTGAAATTATTTAAAATTTTTTCTTTATTTTTCACAGATCTATAAGTCACAACATCGAGATAATTAATTAAACGATAAATTATGTCAATTTTAATAATGAAAAATATTAAAAACTTTAAAGACAATTTTAATTTATTTAAAGATTAAATAAATTATTAATTTACTTAAAATTATTGACTAGAAAATAATATATAACATGGAAAATATTTTTTACATTTAAATGATAAATAATTAATCATTATAAAATAAGTTTTGATTATGTAACTTGAAGTGGAATTATGAAAAATAAGTATTTTTTAAAATAAAATTGTGACAGTAGATATGGAACAATCAGGCCTAAATTATTATTTATTTTTTTTTGTTTCTAATTCAAAAATTACATTTAAAAGGTACTGACAATTTACAAGACTATTATTTTAATTATTTTTTCATTATATCTTTGTTCCTATAATTTTATTTTTTATTTAATTTCTATATTTTTTCAAAAAATATATTTTCCATTGCTGCCTTTTTCGTGTTCTCCAACCTGGAATGTAAAAAATGCAAATAGCAAAAATTCAAGAATAATTTAAAATTTATAATCGACAAAATAATAAAGAAAAAATAAAAAAAAAATTCTTGATATACGAAAAAGGAAGCAAGGAAAAATAAAATTAAAAAAAAAAAAAATTTTAATTAATTTTTTAAAAGCCAAAATCAATTGAAATTCGACGAAAAATGAATAACAAAATTTGTGATTTAAATATGACATTTCATAATCACCCAATTGAATAGAAAAAAAAATTTTATTTTTGAAAAATTTACGCATCCAGTGCATAGTAATATTTTAATTACCAATAAAATTAAAAAATAACAAAGAAAAATGTTAATTCATCTAACGCCGATCATCGATTTATCAACTGTTTTAAACGGCTTATCGCAAGGAGGTACTTCGAGCACGTTCAACGTTTGACTAACGTTTTATTATCATTAATACTATTAATTAATATCGATGATAAACTAACAACTTTTAGCACTCAGACAATTGTTATTATTTAAAATCATTTATTTTTTAATTTTTATATATATACGTCACTTTTTTTGTTGCTAGTTAATCTTTATTTATTTATATATTATTTATTATTCTATAATTTTCTTTTTTTTTTAATTTTCAATAAGCACACGGACTTTATTTTGACAATCATTCGATAGTTTACAATTTATTAAATTTTTTAATCTCATTATTTTTGATCCCAACTCAATGCCTACATTTTGTGGCAAAATAAAATAATATTTAAAATACAGAGGCTTCTGAAATTCACGCCATATATATATTTATTTTTTTTTTTAATCAAAATTTAGATATTATTTTTATTTATATACACATGTTGATTTTAATTTTTTTATTCAAAACAATAACAGAATAAAATTAATAATTAAATTAGTAATTTATCCCTGTATTTCAAATATTATTTTCCATCACTCAATTATAATTTTTTATATAACAATATTATTATTTTATTATTATACATTTTTTAATTATTAATATTATTTACTTTGGAACGCTTTAGAATTTCATTTAAATTTTTTTTATTGCACTATGCATAGTTCTGTAATTTTTTTTTTAAATTTATTTATAGATACATTTTTTAAAATCTTTATTTTCCATCATTCCCTGAATGTCTATCTAATTAATTGAACCAACTTTTATAATATTTTATGAATATCAATTTTTAAATTTTCATTAATTTATTTTATTTTCTATATATATTATTATTTTGACATTTAACAATAGTCTGTATATTTTTGACAGACAATTAAATTAAAATTACAAGCTTAATATTAAATAATAAATTACAACAATTTTTAATATTTATATCGTTATTATTTACAATAGAATCACGGGATTTCTTAGAGATTATCGAAACAAGAGTGATATTTTTTTTTATATTTAATTATTTAACTCAAAGTTTTAAAAAAAAAATTAAATAATATAATCTCATAAGGACTAGATGCGTTTTTAAAACACAATTATTTTAAATATAATTAATTTATCTTACATGATACAGTATATTAAGCTTTAATTATTATTTTTATTATTTTTTATTAATTATATTTCGTTTGGATTATTGTATAATCCTGGTATCTGTCACCGCAGAATAAACCGACGAATTTTTTTATTTTTTACATTGAAAGAACAAGGGTATTAAAATAAAATATACAAATGAGCTTTTTTTTTTTGTTGTTTGATAAAATTATCCTGCTCTATTCTCGCTTCTCTCTGACCCACAAAAATTTCATCTCCAATTAATTGAAATTAATTGTTTTAAATAAAAAATACTTTAGGCTATTGATATATATTTTTATCATTGGCTTCATCAGCTTAGAAATGACAATATAACTTAATAATTTTGCTGCATGTGTCGTGAAAATCGATTAAGCCAATCATCCCTTTCTCGTCAAACGTTCTCAACTGAAAAATAATTAAAAATACTTTTTCTATTTTTGTCTAATATTTAATTTTTATTTACCGGATAAAACTTTTTTTTTTTTTTTTTAATTGTTTTAAATAAAACATCATCATCGTAGTGAGTGTAAAAAAAAATCATTGGTCCAAATTTAAAATAATCGATAGTATTACTGGACGAGGTCAAGTGAAATAAATGAAAATTCATTGGTAAAAAAAAAAAATGAGGGTGCAGGTATAGAAAATAAAAATAAAAATTCAAAAAGTGATGGAATATATGTAGTTGAGAGATTGGTAGTCGACACAAAGCCTCCCTCTTTCAACTGAACATTAAGTGATAAAAGTATGTTCATGATAAAGGAAAAAAAAAGTACGAAAAAAATAAATGAATATCTAAAAGAAAAAAAAAATGATGAAAAATATATGTGTTTTCAATTTAGTTGACACTCTGAAATGCGGTCATGAGGTGCTTCAATAAGAAAAGAAAATGATAAAAAATGATTGCTCAATGAAAAACCAAATGATGGTAATAACTGTCAAATTTTTTTTCTTTAACAATTTTATTTTTTTCTATCTTGAAAGAATATTTTTATTTATTTTCTTTTTATTATCTACTGTTTGTCCAGTGACTTTGATCAATTGTTTTCGTTTGTTTTTTGTAATAAATTTCTAATGTCTATCACATTATTAACATTGTTATTATTTATTCATTTGATTTTTTATTTTAATTTATATTTTCTTTGTCATGTTTATTTATTATTTTAAAAAATTTTTAAATGAGAATATTGTCAATCAATAGAGAACACATATTGAGATAATGAAATACAAACAGCATTGTGTTGTTCGTTGTAACACTTGATTCTACACCTGCATTTATCATCTGATTGGTATCACTATTTTATTGTTTTCACGATGAATAGAAACATAGACAAGACACTGCCTTTGAAAATTCACCCAACTGAAAATTCGTATATCAGAAATGAATGCCTTTTTTTTACAACAGTTAACTGATAACAAATTGTTCCAGAAAATTTTTTTAACAATGAATAACTTTATAAATAATAATTATTTATTAAATTTTATTTTTTTATTTTTGAAAATTTAGATCTCTATTCAGCTGATTTTTGCTGACTCTGTTTCAACTGACACGTGATACTTTTTTTTTTGTAGCAAAAAAAAAAAGATGGATTCATGTCCGCAATGACAAATAGCTTTCCCCCAGGCCTTGGAAAAATTGAGGGTTGCTTGCTCTTCCGACAAGTATTTCTTTTATATATGTATTTTTCTTTTTATAAATTTTATCAAAGAGAAAAAGAGAATAAACTGTGTATTTATTTATATTATTTTTTTTTACACGCGATATTAAGTTCACACGAGCAGAATAAAAAGAACACAGATATAATGCTTTTTTTTTTTTTTGTATATTATGTACAAGTATTTAATTATTTATTATTTTTTTAATATCTTGTAATCTTTAACTCGTTCACGCAACGATAGCCAAGGTATTTGTGGAGCCAAGTCCCTGGGGGTGTCATACAGGAAAAATAACACGCGATCGTTAATGATAGTGTCAAGGTTATTATTATTTAATGTTTATAAATTTAAAAATGTTTTAAAAATCATTATTATTATTATTATTTTTATAATAAACAAATTATTTAAAAGTAATGAATTTAATTTTTTTCTTCTTTGATTTTTTGGCTGACTAAGCGTATGTTTTTACTACTGAATATTTTTTTGAATACTTTTAATAGTATTTTTATTGAAAATAATTTTTGAAAAATATTAAATAATTTTTATTTTGAAAAGCATATTAATGCAAACATTATTACAGTGTGATTATATTTTTTTTTCTTTAATTTTGAAAAAGAAAATTTAATTTATTAGAAAAAATTTAGTAATTATTTGAAAAAATAAAATATTCTAGATTTTTTTTTTAAATGTATTTTGAGTTATTGTGTTATTTCAGAGATTAACAAATTTGCTTTTGACATTTTTTTTTTACTCAGATCAGTTCAAGATATACTTGAGTTCACAAAACACCCTCAATCTTTTTCTCATTTTTTTTTTTCTTTCTTTTTCATCTCTAATATTTTTTTATTCCATTTTTTTTTTATATCAATTCTGCTTCTTAATTCTTTTTTTTTTTTTTCTTTTGGCTACACAGGGTATTTTTATCTTGACGTTGTTGAATCTCGTCATGATTGGAACTTGACGCAAAACGAAATGGCCACTCGATTATCGAGCCAACTCATCTCGTTGCCCTCAACGCTGGCATGCGCAAAGTTTTCTCAACATACAACTCATCTTTCTCCTCTTTTATCAGGGTGTTTACTCAGGGACCACAGTCAGAGCCGATGTCAAGGTTTTCAACGATTTTTTATTCTTTTTTATTTTTCCTTTTATTAGAATAAAAAAAAAAAAAGGTTTATTCGGTATAAAAGTTTTTCAGCTTAATAATGTCGTTACATTATCAAAGTATTGAATCTAAAAATTGACAAAAAAAAAAATTGTAAATCATATATTTAATCAAATTTAAAAAATATTTCACAGTTATCTTGATTGTTAATTTTTTGTCATTGTCTCTTTCATCATTTATCTTTCTTATTGTTATTAATATTTTTTTTTTTTCATATCTTAATAATCAATTCACATCCACTGTGTTGAAAATATACTTATGAAATATTTCACATGAATTTCTACGTCCCCAAATGGCAAATGATAAACTACAAAAATAATTTAATCCAATAAACAAAATAAAAAAAATAATTCTAAACACTAATAATCAATTAAATGTTACGAATTTAAAATTACTTTTTTATAAATTATATAATATGAATATCTTTTTAATCTCACTACGATGATGTATAATTTTTTTTTATATTGAAAAAAAAAAAATTAATTAAAATAACAGTAATCTCACCGTTAAAATTGGCCAAACAAAAAATTAATTGTTTGATCAAACCAATAATTAAATAAATAATTTATGTTGTTGGCATATCATAATAATTATGATGTGTTGTTGATCAATCTGAATTGTACTCATGCAGTCTCCGTAACTGGTTGTGGTGATTGACCACCAGTTGTTGTGATGCCTTGCATGTTGGTTGTTGTTGGTGGAAGCGCTTGTAATGCCTGCATATCGCAGTTATGAGAACCACGTTTCTTAAGATCCTGCAACAATTTTTTTATTTTGTTTTATTCTTTGTTTTTATTTAATTTTTTTTTTTTAATTATTCATTTATTTTTTCTACTTGTTTTTCACTCTTCCATATTTTTTTTTCCTCTCGCTATTATTTTATTTATTTTATTTTTTTTTTTTTGTTCTCTTATTCATCTTCTTTATTTATTCATATATATTTTTATAAATTTTTTTTTTTTGATGATTTTATTTCAATTGTTTATTTATTTGTCATCTTGATGAATTTTCATTTTTTTATTTTTAACAAAATGAAAGACTGAAGAAGAGAATAAAAAAAAAATCATAATCTAAAAATAGTAATATTTAAAGTAATAATAATAATTATAAGGAGAGATATAGAAATTTTTTAAATAACACTTTAATCATACTTGTTAAAAATTTAAAAACTACTTAATTATAAAAGAAAAAATAAATAAAAAATTGAATAATTTATAAAAATTTAGTTATTAAAATTAGATGCAATAATTTAAATAATATCTACAGGGTGTTTTGTTAATAAATAAATATTTAATAATAAAGTTTATCAAGTAATTTAAAAAGCAAATTGTATTTATGTATTTATGGGTTGAAATATAATGAGGTAAATTTAAACAACAAATATTGAATTTCTACAATCTAGTTAATGAAAAATTACAGCAAAATATTGAAGAAAGGGTTGAGGCTTGTTAAATAAATATATATGGATATAATATTAATGTCATATTTGGTTTGTGTAGCAATGGACAGTATAAGCGACCTTGCTGGCGTTTAAATATTTACGAGCTTACTGTGCAGTGCAATGCAAACGTGACTAGTGCAACTTGAACGTCATTCGACTTTGTAAAAAAAAAAAAAAAATGAGTATGAAGTAGATAAAATTGAAAAAAATAAATCTAGTAGCTCGTTGAAAAAAAAAGATCACTGAAAAATTATTAAGTACTGGTTTAATGTTTTATTTTTGATTAAAAAAAAATCAAAAATCGTGCAAATTTTGAATTTTGAGTAATTTTTTTTTCCTTGATAAAATTTAGGTAAAATAAAATCACATAAATTTTTCAATTAATTTATTAATTTATGTCATCTTATATTTAATTGCTTTGATAAAATTCTTATTTTTTTTTAATTTTGATAATTAATTTTGCTGTTGGATTTAAATCCAAAGATAATATTTTATTTCTGATTTTTTTCCAACTCGATGAACGCCAAGTGTACGATAAAATAAATAAAACAATTTTGTGAATGAAAAATAATTTACATTTTTTTTTTCACAAGCTTGACCTTCATTGGAATAATCAGAAATAAAAATATCGTATTTTCAAATAGCCCAATATAACGATTTCCAATATATGAAAATAAAAAATTTTCTGGTTATTTATTTCGTATAACCTCTCAGTTCAATTCGTTCAGAATTAATATTGAAAAAATATAATAAAATAATATATCTGACAACAAATAAAAATATACATTGAAAGATGCGATTGTGCTTGATTTTTTTATGTTTTTTAAATTATTATTTTTTTCTCCTTACAGCCACAATATTATTCTTTTATTTATTCTTCTAGTTATTTTTCCAGCAGTTATTGTTTTACTGCATTGATGATAGAACATATCCAGTGTGTTGAAAAATAAAATAACAGGCTATAATTTTATTATACTTTTTTTTACTTTATTTATTTAGTTTATTTATTTTAAATATGTGTATGTTTGTGTGCGTGTGTGTGCAAGTGAAATGCAAGCACAAAATAAAAAAGAATAGTAAAAAATATTTCATGAAGCTTGTTCCATTTGAATGAAAATGGGGTGCGTCCCTAGTAATTTTTTTTTTTTTATGCTTGTCCACTTTTTTTATTCATTTATTTTTATTTTTTGTTAATATAGTTGTTTGCCAGTCTGCTGCGAGAATCAAAGCTTCCCATGCGTTAGGATTATATCCACATCAGTTGAATGTAAGTGGAAGAGACCTTCATGGATCAGACAAGATGAGATAAAAAATAAAAAAGCTCAAGACAAAAGGCGCACGCGTAGCACACACAATGATAGAAAAAAAAAAAAAGTTTATTAAATTTAATAAATATAAAAAATCAAAGCACACAAATACAGTCAATTTTGAATTTTGCATCATGATTAATTAAAAAATATAATATTATCATAAAAAAAAATCCAGGCTTTTTTAAAAAAAAATTAATATAATTTTGTTTCATTCCTTTTGTAAAATTAATCAATTTTCATTTTCTTTTTTTTTTGTTATTGCGTGAATTGAGTGCAATAAGCTTTCATTATTATCAGTGCCATATTTAATATTTATTCTTTTTATTTTTCGGTTTGTTACCTTTTTTCGCACTTGTATACGATCACCGTAGACAAGCACGATTTTGTCCTTTGTCTCGTTCGATGTTAGTTGATATGGAAGACTCTGAATATTTTTTTTTAATTTTATTATTTATTTTGTTCCCAAGCCATTCCATTTAATTAATTATTCATTATTTTATTATTTTTTTTTGAAATTATTTTTTTGTATTTAGCCAATTTGTATTTTATCATTTTTGTAGTTAATTTTTTTTGTTGAAATTATTTTCATTATTGCCATCCAGCAAATGTAGAAATTATAAATTCATCATGATAATTTTATTTATCAAAATTTATTATCATTTCATTATTTTTGATGGTATATATTAATATATATATTTTTTTTAATTATAAAATTGCATTAATTAAGCAAATTTTTTTTTCATTTTGCATACACATGTTGATGTATTTTTTTAATCATCATTTTTTCATCCACAGAGTTTTGATTAGTGATGAGTTGAATATATAAGTGGAGAAAGAGAGATTGTGCGAGAGGAGAGAGATAAAGAGAAAGAGCATATGATTGAGACAATGATCAAAAAATATAATCAATGATGATTACAGTAAAAAATGACAATTATTGTTCAGTTATATCCAGTTTTTTTTTTTTGTGGAAGCCGCAGAAATAGTCAAGTGATGTTGAATGACGTCACGATGGTGTCAAGTTGATAGTGATGATGATGATGATCATGAGAAGTCAATGATGATTGTGATGACAACGTTGATAGACACGTCATGATTGCACAAAAATATAGAAATAGAAGAAATTGATAATATGCGATACATGATTTTTTTTTTTTTTTTAAATCTAAATATTTAAAATAATTTCTATCAAATCATTTCATGCAATGATTTAATTAATTTATAATTTTTCTTTTCAGCTTCAAATTAAATATGCATTTATGTATGTCAATCTCTGCGAATGTGTGCGTGTGTGTTTATGCATTATCTAAAAATTGAAATGTAATTTTTTTTTTTATTTATTTTCTACTAAATATATATCATCTTACATTTTTTTTTTTTCAATTTTATATTATTTTCAAATTTTTCTTTTGGTTAATTTTCTTTCAATTGTTTGTTTATATATTTTTTGTTTTTAAATTATTATTTTTTTTTTTTTTATTTTAGTTAATTTCAATTGTGATGTAATGTTTTTTTTTTCATTTTTTCATTCTCGATATGACGATCTCAAAACGAGGCCTCGACCAAGTAGGTGTCATCTATTCCCGTTTGTCCTGACTGATCTGGCTGGGGCTGGGCCCTCGTTGCCGGAATGTACTGATTGTACGCCTGCTGAAATCCACATCACAAACACACACTACATTGTTGCACGTCAGTCATCCCTAAACTAACGATTTTTTAATTTTCTTATTTTATAAATTTAATGAATTTGTTAAATTACTATTTTTCGATTATCTATATTCGTTTTTTTTTTTTTGATTTTTTTAATTATTATATTTTATTTTGAGGATTTATTTTATACTGCCGCAATTGTTATTAACGTTTTTATTTTATTTATTCAATTTTAATCGTCATCAAATAATACATCGCAAATAAAATTTTAATAAACGGTTTGTAAAATTAATTGCTCAATGTCGTTAATGATTTTGGTTGTTATAGTAAATTTATTGTGCGGTCTCACACTCAACTGAGTTTTTAAAAAATTTAATTAAATTATATTCTCTGTTTCTAATGCTTTGTGATTATTTGCTTTAATGAAAATACTCGAATTTATATAACCCCTATATTGTAGATACCAGATAAAATAGTACAAAACCATGTTGATAATTAATCGAAAAATAAAATATACATTTTTCTACAGTAATATTTCGAATAAAAATAATAATAAATTAAATAAATTTAAAAAAAACTATCTGATAATGGAATACTCAGAAATTTAATAGTATAAAAAAAAAATACAATTTGATTCTTCAATTATATGATAAAATAAGTTATATTCAAATGTTATTTAATTTAAAAATATAATTGAAAAATAAATAAATAATATAGAAAAAAAAAAAATGTTATTCAAAAGCACAGAATTGTATATTTGATTTTCAAAATTATCATTATCACTAATTAGCTTGTTAATATGAATAAAAATAATGAGAAAATATAATGAGAATTTGTATCTGTACGTCACTAGACATTGTACAATTTTTTTTTTGTAACAAACAATAGTAAAAATGAAAAAAACGAATGAATATTCAACAGGGAAAGTATAATTAAAACAAGGAAGTTGTTCAGTAAAAGTTTGTACTATTTTACCAGGTGTCATCCTGACATTTGTAAGCGTTTATAACGACAGAAAATATATTTTACAAAACTATTTATTTAATTAAACGTAATATCATACTGGGATTTGTAGAAGCTAATGACAAAAAATATAATTAATTTTGCTTCTTTACTTTTTTTTCATGTAATTTTAAGTTGGTTATTATTTCAATTTTGTTTTTAACAGTTGTATTTTATCATCACCGTTTAATTATGCTATGAGTCAGACTACCAATCATGTTTAAAAAATGCTTGGCATCTCAAGTTTATTTGTATTAAAAAAATTCCAATCGCGTTACTATCAAGGAGATCCGCAACACGGAAATAAATATTTAAAAAAAAAAAAGTCATGGATGTTACGTCATGTATTAACACAACTTTTCGTCAAATTTATTGATGTTTTATTTTTAAAATTGTGGGTTAAAAACTTTTTCAACAAAAATAAAAATTAAAAAAAATATGATAAACAGATAGAATCATCTTTTCTTTATGAATATATTGCAATCTTTTCATCGAGCACTTATATCACTCGCAAGTGATAAAAACACACATAATTTTCATTTTTTTTTTCTCGTTTTTATATTTATATTCATTCAATTTAAATGTGTTTTTTTTTTTTTGTATTTTTATTTTTAACATAATATTTTTAGATTTGATATATATTATTTTTTATTTTTACTTTGTAAATTATTCAACATATTCACAAGTCTCATCGAAACTTTATGAGATGGTTTGTTTGAATTGTTAAAGCCAAATTTAAATCCACAATGAATAATGTTAGCAATATGCATTAACTGGGAAATAAAAAAATTTGAAATTTACTATTATTGTATTACATAAATAAAATTAAAGATAAAATAAATATATAAAAATAATTATCATTTTTTAAAAACCAAATTCAAATAAATAATACCACGTTTTGTTGTTTTTTTTTTTTTCTTAATCAGGGTATGATAAAAATAAAATTGAAAAGAAAAAAAACAAACGATTTAAACTACCATACGAAATTTTAATAGTCACTTAGATTTATATATATAAATAAAATTTTAAACTTACTAAAGAAAATTTTCGATTGTGTACAATTTACAGGGCTTTAAATTAAGACATTGATTATTATTTATCTTCTACAAATGTGGTCCCCATCAGTCCTATCAATGGATCACAGAGGATTTATTTCCTTTAAATATATTTGTATATATATATATTTTTTTTTTCTACCAAATTGATTAAGATTAATTTACGGGAAATGAGAATAAAATATCTAAATAATTATTGACAAGGGAATTAATAATATAATGTAATCGAGAAATAAAAAAAATAAAAAAATTACATTAATTGATGACAATATAATGTTGAAAAAACATTTATAAATAAATAGGGAAGATGGAAAATAAGGGGCAAATGACAAAGTCATTTTGGATAAAACACTCAAGATTCAATTTCGTTATCTTGCCTGACTCATCTGCAGTGGATGCCTCACTGAGGTCTCTCGTTGTTCCTTCGTCTTTGCATTATTCATAAAAGCAACTCATGTTACATTATAATACGAATACAGTTTATAAGTTTTTTTTTAAAAAACACGAGTGGTTTTTTTTTTTAACATTTGGTTACATCAAACTAAAAATCATTTTGTTTTTCTCTTTGTTTAATTTGTTTTTTATTTTTAATTTTGGATAAATGATATTTTTTTAATTAAAGAAAATATTTTTCGATAGATGTTAAATGTTAAATTAATAGTCAGGTACGGTATGGGAGATTTTAGGGCGAATTTAAGGCAGCGATGATATTTTTACAATTTAAATTATTATTTTTATGTTTCTAGGACGATATCGAATTTAAAAAATTAAATTTTTACACGTGATATTTTTTTAAAAAATAATAAATTTACTGGAATTATTAAAAGAAAAAAAAATTTCAGGAATTATCTCAAATGAAATAATATTTTTTTAATATAGATAAATAAAAAATTATTTTATCTTTATTTTTAAGAAATAAAAAATTGATATTAAACTCCCGATTTTATTTCATTTTAGTTACAAAACTTTTATTTATTTATTAAATTTATTTATTTACTTTATCAAAGAACCTGAAATTCATTATGATTCTTCAGTAAGTTGAGACAAAAACTTTGTTGGCCCGTGTACATTTGAGTTTCTATGTATTATAAAAATAATAAAATGAAAAAAAAAAAAATAAAAATAATAATAAATAAATGAAAATAATAAAAACGAGTGAAATGAAAAAACTTCAAAGCATATTGCAAAGGTTATACTCATTTCAAGAATCCGTTTGTCATTATTATTTTCATCATTATAAAAAATTTATGTTTTATTTTATTTTACTACTTTTATAATTAAAGCAAAATAAAGTTTTAACAGGTACTGAATTGAAGACAAGGATTTTCAAATATTAAAAGATGATTTTTCTTTATGATAGTATTGAATTTCATTTTACTTTTCAATTTATTCAATATGAGAGAAGAATATTAATTCATGTGAAATAAAATTTAGACGTGAATAGAATTGCAACATGGTCATTACTATAATTACCCAAGATAAATTTGAAAAAATGTATCAAACTTTTTAACAATCAAAATCTAATTAAACCCCAAAACAATCTAATATATCCCAATAATTTAATTAACGTTTAAATGTCCTATTATTTAATTTAAATTTATTAATAATTATCAAGATATTTATTCACAATTTTGACTACTAAAATTATTATCATTAATATAATTTTTAGGCCTATAATCCCATGAACTATTAATGAACTTTTATCGATACAAATGTATACTATTTTTTCTTTTTTAATTTTTATTATTAAGCTTTATCATTTTAAATATAATATAAATAATTATTGATTTTAATAATATATTTTAAGAATTGCTTTTAGACTATTTAATTATTTATTTAATTTTCTATTTCGAGTCTTGTATTAATCATTTATCTATTTTTATATAATTCAAAGTAAAAATTATATATTTTCAATCAATTATAATTAATTATAATTTTTTTCTTTCTCTCTAAATATTTTATTGAGGGCTTTTTCAACTTGATTAACTATTATCAATACTCAAAGTACAAATGTCCAATGTGATCATTAAATATTCAATGATTTATTGAAACGAACTTTTTTAGAATTTTCATTGAAACTATCTGGGTAAAAAATGAATTCTTTATGTCATCGATCAAAGAAAAAAAATTCAACTAAAAAAAAAAAAGAAACATCATTTGGAAGAGTCATTTGTAAAAAATAAAAAAATAAAATAAAAAAAAAAAAAACTTTTATGGACTAATGCAAGTGTCATGAATTTTTACGTTGAAAAGGGGTGAAAAAAAAAAAGAAAATTCAGTGCGCACTGACACAGGAAATTACACAATTTACGAGCTTTCAAAAGGGCACTGTGTAATACTTGCATATGGGTCAAAGAGAGGGAGAGATTTTTAATGGCTTTTGATGAAAGCTCTGATATAACCCATCCGAAATATTATATGCTTTTACTTAACATCCAGATCAATATCATTATCAGTCGTAATAAATTTATTTATTTTTTATTTTCATATAAATTTTAATCTAAATAAAAGGAAAAAAAAAAAAAAAACAATAAATAATAGCTAATGATAATAATTATTAAATAATATCTCTTATTTTTTTTTGTAAATTATTTGATTTTAGCCCGGGTATATTTGTGCTACAATAGCTATTAATTTAAATTTTAAATAAAAATAAAAAACAACTGGTAAACCACAATTAAATTAATATTAAAATTTTTTATATCAATCGAACTTTCAGCATTAATTAGAGACTAATTAATTTAAACCGATTAATATTATCAAAATTATTTTACGGCGTGAGTATGATTTATCATTGACATGTCATTGTTACGAGATAAATTTATCATAATGATGGCATCAACCGATTTCAATTAAACTTCAATAATTTCTTCAAAATTTAAAGATAAACTAATCAATTAATAATTAAAAAATAAATAAATATGATAATAATAAATTGTAAAATATTTATAGCAAGTACTAACTGATATGTTGCGCGTAATTATCAATTAATTGGCACATTATTGAGATTGATTACTCAACAACAACTGGCATTGAAACCCTTTTTTTAATATTTAAATAATTTATTTATTAAATTTTTCTTTTTATACTACTAAAAAGCTCACTTAATTATTTATCATTTGTGCTTTATATATTTATTTTAATTAATACTGATTTTCTTCTTCTTTTTTTTATATTTTTAAAATACGTTTTTCAATATAGTTAATCAATTATTGGCTAAATATATTGTATTTTCAACCTCAATAGTTATTCATTTATTATTTATATTATTTCTTTTGAATTTTAATTTTTTATTATTATTTTCGTGACGAATGCCGGCCGGCGGATTTGTTCGTCATTGTATACACGCTTTTTACAATAATTACCCTGTCTTTATAATACGCGATAATTGTGAAAATTAATTAAAAAGACTTTGCATGATATATTATTTAAATAAATAATTAATTTAAAAATAAAAAAATATATATAAATTAAATTTAAACCAATATATAAGTAAAAAAAATTTATCAAATTGAATTATTTAATTTTTTTTTTCAAATACTATATATGTAATTTTAATTAATTACTTATAAATCATACAAAGTCTTTTTGTTAAAATAATAAATATATACGTATAAAAAAAATGCGGTATTATAATTGAGTTTAATAATTTAATATTTCAAATATTTCTCTTTGTTATTGATATAATTAAATTAGACCCGTGTCTCGTTGTAGGGACTGGATGGTTCGCTTTGATTAAATCGATTACGTTCATTTTCACCGGGTATATTAAATGCAACTGTCGGTACTGCTGCCAAATCCGCGTAACGCGTTTTTCCCTGTAGTGGCTGTGATTGTTGCGATTGGGAGGATGAGGACGGTGGACCCTCGCTGATGGAGGTCCTCGAGATGAGAATTCGCCGACCGCGTACCTGGTAACGTTGTGAATAACAACGACCGCAACATGACTGCAATAGACCACCACGTGAAGCGGTACTGTGAGCTGGTGATGTCAATGGGGACGGTGAACCTGGCCGCTTTGGTGCACCATTATATGGTACATCCATCTCCACAAATTCACGATCCTAAAAATTAATAATTAATTATCATTTTCTTTTTTTTTTTTTGTTCAATTTGAAAAAAAATAAATTATTATTATTAATTAAGCTTGATGAATGATGAATTTAATATTAGCTTTTTTATAATTATGATGATTTGAATATTAATTATTTTATTAATTTTTTTTTCTATTTTAATTTGAATAATGTGTCAAATAAATATTCAACATTTATTATAATGATGTGGATTAATCACTCCCAACAGCCAGATGTATATATATATATAATTATTTTACATTTAAAAGGATCACTGTATAAATACTAGTTAATGTATTTACAGTGCATCAACTATTTACACTTGTGGTTGGAATAATATAAAATCACCAACCACTCATGAATTTTATACAAATTTAACATATCGAAATAAAGCACTAAAATCTAAATGTATACCACTTTAATTATAATCACCATTATAAAAAAAGCTCTACTAATGAGAAATTCAATTTGAAAAAAAAATAATAATGTCATGAGTTTTTTGTTTCATTAAAAAAAAACTCTACTATCTTTGTAAAATTTTTATATTCTCCTAACGGGCATTTAAAAAAGAGATACACTCAAAAGTAGATAGAATAAAATGAAAAAATAAAATAAAATAAAATCTCGTAAGTGGAAAATGGTCAAGGCTGGTCAAGAGTCTGTGTAAAATTGGTCGTAAAATGAATCTCCCTGAGGGGTTAAAAAAAAAATGAGATAGATCCGGTTAAGTACCAGTGAACAAAGTCATAGCCATTATCAGGTTGGATAGTACTGAAAAGTACAGAAATAGAAATAGAATAGATGATAAAATAAAGATAAATATATGTTCAATATAAAGTTTAAGTACTCAGTGTGAAATTTTGAAACTTCAGCAAGTTGACTATCATCAAGTTACCCACTTGATTCAAATATATACATTAAAATCACAGCTCCAGTTACGACTCATGAGCAAAGTGGTACATTGGCTCACCTCATTCAATGTAACAATTCAACTCAGACAAAATGAAAGAGACAAAGTCACATACATGTATATGGCTTTTGGATAATATTCTCTGCAAACTTATATCTGAAGCAGCAGAAAAGTCGGATTAGATACGAATTCTAAATCTGCCATCTGTAGTCAAGTAATGTACCATCATTGGACAAACGTTTCTCGAAATTATAGGCTTCTAGAAAAACTACAAAAAAACATTGGCAGCAAGAAAAGGAAAAAATACGATAAACTAACTTTGAATGAGCCAGTCAATAAGCTCCACCAGTCAAATCCTAATCCTAAATACAATATTTTTTTTTTTTATTTTGTTTTCTTCAATCTTTATTTTAAAACTCATAGCTTATCCTGGAAAATAATGATGTAACTTTAATTTTTTTGTTAATTAATTTTTGAAATATTGAGCTGTTTTATTCAAGATTAATTTATCGATCATGTTTGAAATAACTGGAGCAATTATCAAAAATCCACATGAACCAAGTTCAGCAAGTTTGTTAAAGTAAATTTGGATTAACTTGGTTTAGAATGATTTATTTATACTCTTTGTCGACTAAGTTAATTTGGTTAGTTGAAGATGTACTTTAATCATCAAAAAAAAAAGTTACATAGATTTGAAAAAAAAAAAAAAAGTAATTTTAATAAACTTTAATAGATTTAACAAATGTTTCTTCAACAAAGTTGATTTGAATGAGAATTTAATGATATAACATTCCATTTATGGAGCACACAGAAAGATGATGAATAGCTTTTTATGATAATAATAATATCAGTCTGAATTTTCTCATAATTAACATCTATTTTTATTATTTTTATTTTATGAAATCACAGTTGCGATAAGCACATCTCATTATCACGTAATAAATGAATTAATTAATGATAAAAATTTAAGTTAAAAAACTCATTACAAAAAATGGAATGTGAATTTTATGATGTAAAAAATTCTCGATATTGTTATTGCCTGGATTTACCATGAATTCATTTAAAAAAAAAAATTGAAAATGTGTTTTGTGACACAAAAACACATCGTTATTTACAGCTTTATTTTCATCAGAACAATGCTTGATATTATGAACATAATATATTCCTTGAATTCTATCAGAATGAGATAAAAAAAAATAAAAAAAAATATCTCAATCGATCAATACGACTCTGTGCTATCACAATATTTCATCCTCATTTATTTTTTTTTATTTTTACTTGTATATCAAAGCTGCAGGTTCATCTTTTCTCTTGATAAAAAAATATTGTCACAGTGTATATATGGAAATGATTTGACAATCAGTATTGATCTTGTTAGGCTCAGAGCACGAGTGAATACAAATTGCTTTGCATATTTTCCGGCGTTTTTTTTTTTATATATATACTATCTGAATTTACTTAAAACTTTTTTTTTTGTTTCATTCTTTAAATAGATTATTTTGGCCTTTATAACTACGTCACAAGGTTTTTAGTATATATACAATAACACAATTGAAGTTAAATAAATAAAATTCAATTTATATATGTTATTGTAATAAAAAAAAAAAAGTCGTATAATGTATGTATATATTGTGCGTGGGTTTTTAGGAAATGTCTGTTGAAAACAAATAATAAAATAACAATTCTGATGTAAAAAAAAAAAATTATTTTTTCATGACACAGACACAGAGATACGCTGGCATTAAATTTATCTGATCTTAGGAAAAATAAACAATGAAAAAAAAAAAAAAACAAATATTTAAAATAATTAATAATAATATAAATACGGTACTTCAAATCCAAGATTGACAACAGATGAGAATGTGGAATAAAAAATTCAAAATGACCCATTTTATAATGTGTCGAAGAAATAGGATTTAGGCTGTATGTCAATGATGCAAAAAATATTTCTACCTCAGCGATTTTGCGTAAATTAGTATCAATGCCTGAGTGAAATAAAGATCTACTTGATTAAATTTTTTTAAATGATTTTCATCTGTCGCAAAATCAGCGATACAGAGATATATCAGAGAAGATTATCAATTATGATCACCATTGAAAATAAAAGATGATTATGAAGCAGATGAATTTTGAGTTGGTGTATTGTTTGTATTGGAAATATTTAATTTTTGATTAATTTATAGATCTGCGTAGAAAATGTTGAAGATTTGTTACTCCATCAAAGTACGTAAGCATGTACACATGACAACCAGCCCTCAGAGATCAACCGATTTGGCATCGCAAGGTACTAATTTTATTAGTATCCCTGAAAAGTCATGGATGGCGTGATGCCTTGTAGGCTATGTCACTAGTAACAAAACCAACTCAACGCAGATTCAGGTACATCTGGAAAAGCCATTTTCCACGGTTTCTCTATGTTGAGTTGACAATAAGCACTTGTGAAAAACATGCGAATTCTAGCGGTGAAAATAGTTACTAAAAACAATTTCCAATATAAACTCGAAATCTTTTATCCCATCCATGTAAAAGAGATAGGAATTCAATGAAAGTTTAATTAGTCTTGATGATTATTGATCAACTGGATTCAAGACTATTACAGTAATTAACCGAGCTTGTCAAACAGACATAAAACACGATATGTTGCATGGTGATAAAATACACAAACAACAAATGGTCCAGTACAATGAACCACAAATAATTCACTACTTGTATCTTGTCACATTGTCACATTGAGATAGGTAGCTAATCTCATTGTCTATTGATAAATAATTTAACTATAATTTTACGATTAACACATGATGACATATAACAATTGTACAATATTATTATACAATTGTTAAGTAATTACTCTAATCACAAATCATTTTGTTAAATTTATTTAAATATTGTTAATTTAATTTGTGTTTATATTTTGTTATGTTGATTGTTTATTTGTTGGTTTGCATTTACGTCAAGATAAACAACCTTGAGGCAAGATAACAATTGATTTTGGCAAGATAGTACATAACCCAGTGCATCTGACATTCAGCAATTGCAACAAATTTTGTGAAACGCATGCCAAGTAGAAGCTTTTCTGAATTTATTTTTGTAAAATAAACTTAGTAGTTGTCTTGATGATAAATCATTTATGTAAATCAACTTGAACATCATGTCAATCATTAAAATAATTATCATACAAATATTTTGTAAATTAATTTTGTATTGTGAGTATTATTTTTCAATATTTAATTGGTCGATGGATTATTCTGTTTGTGTGTACAATACAACAAAGTAGTTTTTTTTTTGTTATTTTTAGTTTTTGTTTCGTTGGGAAATTCGAGAAATTCATAACAATATTGTGAGTCTTACAATATTGATGATAATCAATCACGTCGGATTTATTTTTTTGTTGCTTTTTTACATCATCTTGACGTTTATTTATTTATTCTAGAAAAATATTTTTCAACTTTATTAGTTTTATAAATTTTCAACTGATAAATCATTAGTTTAAATAAACTTTGACATGATTTGTTCAGTTTGACAATTAATAAATAATTTAATTGGATATTCAATGAAAAATAAATATACGAATTGAATAATAGTAACTATTAATTGAAAAAATTACAATTGTCCAATGAACAATTATACTTGTAAATGAAAATGTTATTTAATATTCAACTTGGATGATATGTCAAATAAATATTTGACATTTATCATAATGATGTAGATTAATCTCTACCATCAATTAGATATTTAAAATGATTTTACTTTAAAAAAAAATTAGTATATGAGTATTATATTTAAATGTAGTTGTAGTACGTCAATTATTTACACTTTTGGTTAAAATAATATGAAATCATTTCATACCAATGGCTCATGAATTCGACACATATTAAACATATCAAAATGAAACGAAATATTCAATATGCATACTTCAAACTCAATGACACTCTTGACATCGACAATTTCATGAATTTATTATAAATGAGTGTGACAAAAGCTGTATTTAATATAAATGTTGTATCAACTCAAATATAAATTGATAAACAATTTATCTCTGTGTATCTGTAAATTATTTTTTAATGGATGTTAGTATATTAATTTTTTTTGGATGATTAAATGTAGTTTGATTATTGATTATTTTACCGTTGTTTTTTCAAGACAACGTAGAAGATGATGATGTTGAAGCTCAAATATATCCTCTTTATAGTCATCCGTTTGAAGACCACTAGCTTGAGCAGCAATTCTCGCTTCAGCAGCTTTTTTCTTGTTGACAAATGCAGCACCACTTGATGCTTTTGCAATTCTAATTCTTGCAAGTCTTGCTTTCTGAAACATGAAAATATAATAAAAAAAATTATTAACTTATTTATAATCAAAGAAACAATTTATAAATTATTATTTTTATTTTATTTTTTTCAACGGATAAAAATATTATTGAGCCTGCAATTAATTTAGTTGGTTTTATGTTATCAACAACAAGTATACTTTATTTACTTGGAATAAAAAAAAATAAATAAAAGACAGTATAACTAAAATTGCACCTGACATTTATTGGTCGTAATTCTCAACTAGGATAACAATTAACGTGATCATGGAACCGAAAGCCGCGAAGGTACACAACTTTTATTTCGGTTCATGACACTATCCACATGTCGCCACTAAATCAATATATGCTTCATTGATAAAATAATTGTAAAATAAATTCAAAAAAAAACTCAAATTAATTACATAAATTAACAGTTTAAAAAAATTTTAAAATACATTATTTATTTACAATTGAGTGCGAGATAAAAACAAATTATTAATAACAAATTAACGAATTAAATATAATTTTTTTATCCCTTGATTGCCAAGCTTTGTTTTGACTTATAAAAAAATCTAAATGACAATAATTTTATTCGTTAAAATATTAATTAAATATTGTAAAATTATATCATTAATTTATCCAGTATAAAACTTTTGAATAAAAATATATATAAGTTAATGATTTTTGAATAATAATAGTCACACAAAATGTGCGCATGAACAAAATATAATTTACATAAGGCTTTTGTGAATAATATAATATTGAGTATAGCACAGGGATGATGTAAAAGGAGTTTTTTTTCCAAAGTGAATCTTAAGTGGTTACACGTAAAATGATTCAGTATCATTAAATTTATACATAGTAAAGTGTGTTTGTTTGATATTTCCCAAACGAAAATTTTCAAATTCTACCTCAATTTAAATATAATAATATAATCATGGAGGATATTTTAAACAAATACAAACGCTGAATAAAACCAACAGATCGAAATAATATTCTGAAGTGAAGTTCAAGGCAAGATAAACAGACTGGAAAATACATAGCCTCCAGCTATTTTTTTTTTCTCTGTAATTATAGATAAAAGTGTTTGTTTTTTTGTTTTTTTTTTTTTAATTGCATACTATATCGTTATTTATTTATAATAAATTCTTTGAACTTTAAATTGTTTTCTATATATAGTACTTTGTATTTTTTTTTTTTTTAACTAACATTTAAAATTTAAATATTCAAAGAATGCTTTTTTGTTAAAATGCATAAAGTTAAATCAACAAATTAATATTTTATAAAAAATGTACATTTTTAAAATAGTTGGAGAAATTTTTTTTGAGAAATATTTATAATGCATTGACATAAAGTCTGCCTTATCTCTTATTAATTTGACTGTTTACGTGACATGTATTTATTTATATAATTGCACAAGGTATATGTACTTAGTTGATGTTGCCATTTGTGGTTGGCCATGTGCAATTTGTTAAATAAATAATCATTGTAGACTTAAACAGTTTTGTGGGTTATGAAGTAAATTTTAAAAAGAATAAAAAATGAATCATGATTAAATTATTTGATATTATCATTATTTTAAATATAAATTATTTATATTTACAAGTAAAGGAATCTAACTCCAACTTTTTTAATAAACTTGTTTTCCAATAAATTAATTTATTATAATTATAGACGTATATTTTATGAGTATTTTTTTTGTTTAAATTAAAATAATCGTGTCATGCTTGCAGTAAATACAAGTAGTAATAAATAAGTGTCAAGTTGTGGTGTTGATTAAACATGAAACCGTTTAAAATCCAAATGAAAACTTTTTTTTTTATTGAGGTCGGTGAAAAATTAATTATTTTAAAGAATAATTATCGATAAAATAAATTGAACATTAAAATAAAACTAAAACCTTATATTTTTTTTTAATAATTAATAATTAATATACAACAATTGATTTTTTTTACATAATTTTTTTTATAAAAAATAATTTTTTTGATAAAAATATATCTAAGTTAAAAAGTTTATTTGTAATTTTATTTGTTCTTTGTATTGTTAAATATTTATTTAATATTTTTCAATAATATTTATGATAATATGTTCAACTTGAACAATGTTGGTTTGTACCAAGCTCCATTTACGAAATAAATTGCTAGTAAAATTTTTTGTTTCAAATGAACAAGAATCATTTTCATCGTTTGAATATTCCTTCGTTAATAGCCAAGAAAATGATGATGGATTATCATCACTGGAAGCTGATGAAAAACTCCAACTTGATTGTAAATTCTTGATAAATTTTAATGATTTATCTTTAACTTGTTTCAAGAAACAATATCCTTTTTTTTCTCCTGGAATTTTTTCTATATCAATTTTTAATGGTTTTCCAATTTCTCCAAGTATTTCTATTTCTTTAACTGAAAATAATTAATAATTAAAATATTTTAAAATTACAGTTTTAGTTTGTCTCTGAATATAATTATTTTTTGAGAAGAAAAATTTAGCTTACATGGAACATTTGGCATTCCATTGTCTGACATATTTCTTGGAACAATATTGATGATAACTTGTTCTCGTATATTAAAACCAGTTTCATTATGAAGAGATATTTGATTGAGTGTCCATTTACCAAAAAAATCATCAGTAAATTCTTTTATTTTAAATGAGCATGTATTTTTTTTACCAGCTGTATATTTTTCTGTTGTTATCCATTCTGGTAAATATGATTTATTTATCTGTTCTTGAATTGTGTTATTTTTTGAAAGATAATTCCATTGTAATAATGTACCATTTTGAATTGTTTGATTTAATTGATTCAATTTATGATACAAATCACATGTTAGAGCTTGTCCATATAATCTATTTCTCAAATCAACTTTCAATTGTATTCCAGTTCTTGCTGTTAATGTTATTTCTTTGCCTGAAAATAGATTAATACCAAATGTGTTTTAATCCATTTACAGTACTGTCTATTTATTTATATAATTTGATTAATTTATAATCAATTTAATTGTTAATTCAATAAATTTAACTTACCAGCATTCGAAAGATAAATTGAGCAAAAAAATACGAAAATTGTTGGCAAATACATCTTGTTATATATTTTTATTTTACGGTAAAATTTACTCTGATATAGTTTTCAAAAACAGACATGCTTATATACTCAAAAAAAATTGATGTAATATGGTTTTATTTACGTCAATAAGATAAAAATTAAAAATAAGTAAAGACTTCATTTTGGCATAATTTATAACTCACTGATAATTCCTTAAAAGACCGCATTTTGTGGTTCAATTATCAACATACACGTGTGTGAAGTGTTTACTATTTAAAACTTTGATAAAAAATAAAAAAAAAAGCTAGTTGAGGACTGTTGTGACGTGACAAACTTATGTTGTCATACATTAAGCCGTCATCAAGTAATATATGCTAAAAATTAAATTAAAAAAAAAATTTATAACGTAGATTAAAAAATAAAATATAACCAAGTATTTAAACACGTTTAAATATAAATAATAAAAAGAATAAATTGATTAAACATTCGTTCTTATTTTACTGACAAAAAAAAATTGAAACTGACCTTTTATTTTTCACGGAAATTAAACTGAGCTAAACTTTTTGCGTAAAAGAAAACTACAATGCTAAAAAAAAATTCTAAATATCAAACTGATTACCTTTTTAGAATTAAAATTATCAAAACCATTAGCCTTAAATTTTTTTTTTTTTATAATGGAATTAAATTCATAAACCTCGTCATATTTAATGTTAACTTCTAAAAAATTTATGACATAAAATATTATATTATAAATTAAAAATTGGATTAAAATTTTTTCTTCGCACTTGTATAAATACAAAAACAAATATTTGACATTAATTTTAAACGAGAATTTAACAAAAAGAGTTTTTATTTTTTTGCATGATTATTTATTTAACAAATTGAAATTTTATCATAAATTAATTAAATTGATTTCCAATTTAATTGGACACATGTATCAATTTTTATATGAATAGAAAATTAATTTTTAAAAATAAAAAAATAATGAGTTAAAGGTCACGTGTTATATAAATTTATTTTTCATATGTTGGAGTTTTTTTTATTTATTTATTCTATTATTGTGAGAGAGAGTTTGAACACTCAATGTCATCGAGAATACATATGATGGAGATTCGTGATATGATGATAAAATCTATGCACGTACAGTACTCGTGCATTAGTAAGAGGTTAGTTGCACCCTATTTCCGGTACATCCTACACCCTGATTTATGTATTATGCAGTCTTCATAGCCTCAACTGTCCACGAAATATCCACACGTTTTAGTTAAGCTATATAACACGTGGCATAATTACCCCAACAGTTTCACTAATATTGCCAAAAATAATTTGACTGAATATTCCAGTGTTGAATATGATTGTCAGTAGATGAGACAAAATAACACGAATAATAATTCAATATTCATGTTATAATTCATCACGTACAGTAAAATTATCATTGATGATTCAAATAATAAAAAAATTTCACTAAATTATTTTACTTTTATTAAAAATTATTAAGAATAAATTTATCAAATTTCACAATATAGTTTTTTAATTTTTTTGTTAATATTTTTCCAGATTCTTTTAAAAATAAATTTAACGACATAAAAAAATTTACTCGAACCGTATGATACGATTTTTATTAAAAAAAAAAAAAAAAAAAATTATTCAAAAAAACACCATCTCAGTATTGAAGAAAAAAAAAATTCATTTCTTCTATTTAAAATTGACTTTTTTACTGCGACATTATTTACCGTCATACATGTCCATATTAAATTGGAGTCTGCATTAGATCAAAAAAAAAAAAAAGAAAAAAAGCACTCAAATATAACTTGTCGAGATATAAACTCAACTTTTTTTTTTCTTTTTTCTTTATAAAACGATGATTTATCATGAGAACAAAAGAAAATGCATGTACACCAAGTGCGAAATAATATCTCTATTTTTTGAAATTATTATTATCATTATAAAGGTAAAAGAAAGTTTAAAATAATAATAATAATAAAAATAATAAAAAGTTTGACAAAAATAAAAAAAAAAATTATATAAAAACTACGTAATATTTTATTTTCATAATGTTTATTCATATTATTATTATTATTTGTTTTTAGTTATGTAGATCCTGAGGCAAAATTTCAACAAGTATAAGAAAAGAAAATTTGGATATGTATGAATCATGGTTTATGTTGTGAGTTGTTACTGTTGGTGATAATAGTACTTCTGACAAAACATACTGTCAAGACAGTGTAAATTTAAATGTACTTGTGTACATGCGCACAACAAATCACAAATCATTAGTTTCTCATCTTTCGTTTTTTTATTTTTTTATGTTTTCATCTTGTCATCAAATTTAATGAGCTGACACTGATTCTAAAAGGGTTGCAAGATAATTTCAAGGGTGTCAAAAGTTTAAGATGCCAAAACATGAAAAAAGAAAACAAAAAAAAAGTAATGACTGCTTCGAGCAACAGACATCTTGTAATATACAAGAAAAAAAAACTAATAATAAAATTTTGATGTTTATTTTTTAATTTTTAATCATTTTTCAACAGGTAAATTTTTTAAATTATCTGAACAATGAAAATGATTATACCTGACAAATAAAAAGACTGTTAAAGACTATGAAATTTATTTTAATTTTTTTTTTTTTAACTTAGTCAAAGAAAAATGTATTTAACGATTTTATATCATTGTCAGAATTTTTTTTAACAGTATATTTATTGCTAGACCAAACTGTAATGTAAAAAACAAAAGATAAATTAATTTTTTTTTATTACTGACAGTATTGACGATCATATATGAAATTGAATTGAGTAATAAAATTCAGATATTAATTATATATATAAATATTAATCGTACAATCTACGATAAAATTTGTAAATCAAAAATATAAAAAAATTATAAATAAAAACTAGAGTTAATAATTTATAGGATATTTGGAAATAGAATAAAAATAAATATATATATAGAGCATTGATTTATAATATGATTACAAATAAAAACAATGAAAAATTGGTTGATAAATTTTTTAAATAGACATTGATGGATAAATCATGACGTAATTTGTGACCTGAATGTCAGTTATTATTGCAAATCAAGATAAATTAAAACTCATAAAAACATATATTTAAAAATAGAATAAAAATATATTTTTGTCATAATTGAGTTTTTTTTTAACGTTGGCACTATTGACACTGGTTATGGGAAAACTTATGGTGAAAATGGAATGGTTATACAGCTACAATCGTGTGTGTGGTACAGTAATACATAAAATAATTGAATAAAACTTATATGAAATTGTAGAATAATGGTATTGATAGTAAATTTAAAATGTAAACTTTAAAATCGTCAGTTGAATATTGAATTTGTTTTAAATATATGGATATAGAGTGATGATTCAATGGCATATTTAACGGGTGAATTCAAATGATGCAGGTAAGCCACATTTCTCCCAACTCACCCTTTGAAATCATCCCTTTATAGCAGCACTGTTATCTCTACTATTCTCATCCGGTTTTGGTCGAGTAGAGGGAGCATCAAATGCAGATTTACGAGTCAACAGAATGGAAATTCATAGAGTCAAGAGTGTAAAAGAAGAAAAAAGTTGAAGAGTAAAAAAAAAAAATAGAAAAATAAATAAGATGGAGAAAAGAAACTGAATTGCATCAATTGAAAAATAGCCGAGCATAAAATTTACACTTTGCGAGATAATTTATTCTCCCATGGTGGTTTCTCTATTTTATTGAAATTAAAAAAAAATGTATATTACATTAAATTTTAAAATTTCAACATTTATTTTAATGACATAAATTTTATCTTTATATAGATTTTGTAGATTACAAAAAATTAGGTCATTTTTTATTTCTTGTAATTTTTAAAATTGTGAAAATACAAAAAATTTAAATCATTTTTTTATTATTTTATATAATTGACGAATGATTATAATTTTTTTAAGTATTTAAGTATTTTTTAAGTTCATGTTTTTTGAAAAAAAAACACATTTTAAAATTAAATTTTCAACAAAAGAAATTTTAAGCAATACAATTTATAATTTTTTTTATTATCATCTAGGTATGTAAAAATAAAAAAGCATTGCAATAAAATAATATCAGTAATTTTTAACTGCATTATAAAAAATAATTTATCACGATATAAACCTTGATGAGTCAAATATTGAAATAAAAAAAAAAAATATATTTTTATTTCTTTCTGTTTTGGTCTAATATTGCATATCAAAAATTTTATATGCAAAAAAATACAGAATATTTTCGTTATTGTTATTGTAATAAGTGCAAAAGCTATATTTTTATTCAACGAATATTTTTTTAATTTTCTTTTTATAATTTAATTTGCATAATTTTCTATTCATACGAAATATGCTAAATTCAAAGTTAGATATTTATTTAGTTATATATTATGTTAGAATTTAACAGTCAGTTGTTAATTCATACACAAATGAATTAACAAAGAAAAATTGAATTTTTTAGTAAATTTATTTTGTGGGTATATTTATTTAAACTATAAGGAAATATTTTTAATCATATTATTTTAAATATTATAAATTATATATGAAAAAAAAAACTAAGAACAAGTATTCTCTCATGGAATTTCAACTTTTCTTTGAGAGCTATTCATATTTTATTATTGAAAAAATTAAAAATGAAAATCCATAAAAAAAAATTTATATTTTGTCGTTTTTGATAACATGATAAGAAAAAAATATAATAACAAAAATTTACGAGCTAGTTTTTCTTATTTTTTTTTTTTTGCCATTATTATAAATATTATTCATTTTTTTTTTTGTTTAAATATTAAATATCAAACCAAGGAAATAAAAAATAACACTAACTCATTAGTCCACTCATTTCATGTTGCCGGAATTGAACTAATGATATTTATTTTTAATTTTTTAATTGATTTGAACTAATGATATTTATTTTATTTTTTAATATTAAAACTTATATTTAAATGTTTTTAATAAAAAAACGACAATAAACAGAATACGTTTACTGTTGAATAAATAAATTTTATATTTATTATCTATTTATTTTTGGGTCATTATAAAAAAATATAATAAACTATATCAATAAAAAACAATTTAATTAATTTATTTTCTATTTCTCGCATAAAAAAACCCAACAAATAATAATACGTACGTGGTAAATTATTATTTTATCTGTTTAAATATTTATCTATATTCGTTCAAAACAAAACTGTCGTTTTTTTTTTTTTTTTTTTTATTTTGTTAATTTACAGTTGAAATTATCATTATCGTCGTTAACAGAAGTTTTTTTCAGTGCGCAATATTTGTTTACAAGGCAATAAATCTTGGAATTTTACACTTGTTATTTATTGCTAGAACGAAAATTTTTATACTATTCACATTATTGAAACATAAAAAATGACGTCAAACTTAACACTTCAAAAATTAAAATTAATATTGAAAAAAAAAATCCATTATTTATTTTTATAATTTATTCATTTATTTTTATTCTGTTTAACCTGTATTTAATTAAATATACAATATATTATTGAACTTTGGACGTTTTATTAAAATATGATAAAACCTTTTATCAACTACGACACGTTTTAATAAAAACAAATAAATTTAAAAAAAACCAGATGACTTAGTTGATACCAAATAAAAATAAATACAGCTATTTCAAAAATACATAAATGCGTTCAATTTTTAAAAAGAAACTAATAATAGACAACTGATAAGAAAAAAGTATATAGAAACAAGACTCGTGACCCGAGACATTATTCAGTTTATTTTTTTCGTCAGGGAAACATTTATTTTTTATATTTTTATTTGTTATAGTGTCTAAATATTTTATCAGCCAGTGTAGTTTTTAAAAGTCTATCTTTTTTTGATATTTAATAAATATATTTACAATTAGGCATTATCAAATATTTTTTTATATTTTTATTTTATCCATCAGATAAATTATTAAACAAATAAAATGAAAAATTTCATTGTATTATTTGTTTTATTTTTTGCTACTGGTATTTTTGGTAATCACAGATATCCTGATGTCTATCAAAAAATTAAACAAAGGAGTAGCCATGTAGCTTATCAAGTGTATATTCGTGACTTCAATGAACCTGAAAAAACACCATATGGGTGCAGTGGTGCTATTATTGACAGACTTCACATTTTAACTAACTCTGCATGTATTAAAAATGAAACTAAATCATATTCAATTGGTATTTACACAAATCCTCGGTTCAATTCAAATGGTATTATTTTTGGTTTTCCATATAAAGTTGAAAAAATTATTCGATGCGAAGAAACAGATGAGGAAACTTGCTCAAATCAAATGATTATTTTAGAGGTAACATAAATATTTAATATTATTCAATAAAGTATATTGTGTTTTATATAAAAAAAAATTTAATTTCTTTCTTTTATTTAGCTTAAAAAACCAATAAATTATTCTAAATATCAACAGCCAATTATTATGGCAGAAGTATTCACTGAAAATTCATTTAAAATTGGTGAATTTATGAATGAAAGTAAAGTAAATTTGACAAATCAACCACCACTGTTTCATGGAATCAAATTAACTATGAATTTCGATAATTTAAATGGAATTCATAAAAAAAAATGGAATTCATCTGTAAGTTAATGAAAAATTTTTTTTAAAAAATTAATTTTATTAATTAAATTATTAAATTTTAATAGATTTATCCTGGTAGTCCAATGGTATACAAAAATAAACTTATTGGAATTTTTAATGGAAAAATTGACAACCCATCTTCGATTGATTATGTACCAATTGTTAAATATAAAAATTGGATTAAAAAAATTATTAAACAAGGTATTGATATTTAAAAATAATAATGAAAATATAATTTTTTTTTATTTAATCAATGTTAATCATTATGAAAAAATATTTAAAATTTCAACAGGAAACAAAGTCAATAATATATCACAAGATCAATCAATTTATCAAGTTTTGGTTAGAACGAATTTCCCAGAAATATTTGGTTCTATGGAACTATGGAATGGCGTTATTATTGACTCAACTCATATTTTAACTGAAGCATATTGTTTGTTGAATGTCAAAGAAACTCAAGTTATGATTTTTTCAAATATAAATCTTCCTTATGATGAGGCAATAACAATTGATGTTTCAAAAGTAATTCCACATCCAAATTTTGATGATAAAACAGGCAAACATAATATTGCTATTTTAGAGGTAATATTTATTTAATATTGAATAAAATAGTACTAATAAAAATAAATAATATTTAAATAAACTAATAATGTTTTTTGATAGCTTAAAAAAAGGATAATTTTTTTACCAACTTTGCAACCTGCATTTTTACAATATTCTACACTGCAAAATGATGATGTTGTCTTACTAAATAAATGGATATTGAGTTTTAATGGATATCATTTTGGAAAAGCATTCCTCCTAACTAAAGAAACAAATATAACGTCAGTCAATGATGATAATACTATTGATTTAAAACTTGAAGGAGATACGGTATGTAATTAATAAATAATAATTACTAATTATTAACAATAAGTTACAGTAAAATATTAAAATATTATAATTCAATTTCAGTATATTGGTAACTCCAGCGTTGCTATGAAAGACGGAGAAATTGTTGGTGTCAATTGTTTGAGTATAAGTAATAAAAATTATCGATGCATGAGTGTTTTAAATTACAAAGATTGGATCATATCAACAATCAATGAATCTCAAGTTTATTGATTAAAGAAAAAGTGTCTAATTTTTAATTCTTCAATAAGAGAGAAATAAATTTTTCAATATAAAATTAATTTAAATCAAACAAACAGTTATAATAAATGCAATAAGTAATTTTGAATATAAAATTTTCAAAAATTAACATTGTTATTTAAATATTTCGATAATTAATTATTCAACAATTTATTTATCAAGCTGTATCTTCACTTCAAATTTATACAGCAATACAAAATTATTAATTATAAAATTAATACTAAACTGTATTGTTTTATTCCTTTAAGAAAAAAAATAAAATAAATCATTTAAATCTATAAGTTAAAGTTGTTTTTTAATTTTACTTGTACAAGTAAATTATCGTAATAATAAAATTCATCAATATTAAACCTGAGTACTTGTAAAATAATCTTCCAATTATTTATTTATTGATTTATTTTTTTGACAAATTAATAGAAATAATTTTTGCAATGAAATGAATAGTTAAATTTATTATAGTCGCATAAGGATAAAAAATAAATAAAGCCATAAGATACATAGTTTATCAACAAGGGAATATGCAATTGTACTTTTTTTTCATTTTCTTTTATTTTTAAAAATATATAACTATACACCAAAAACGCAAGGGAATATGTCCCTGACGTTCGTCTATAGCGTTTACATGGAAATCTCGTTAACCCTGTTTCTATCTGAACGAGCAACGATACCAACTATGTATCTTGTAAAGTTTACTTTTGATCCACTGGGAAAAAAAAAAACAAAAAAGAAAATAAAAATGTTTTTGCTCCGCTATTATTTTTCTGATATCTTCAAAAAATAATCTCAACATCTCAAGATATTTTTCTACTTCAATCTGATATTGAAATTGTTCCGAGACTTCAAAGAACCATTTGCTTATTTTTGCTATACATTAAATATATAGTACATTCTACTACAATGCATATTTTTTTTTTAAAGTATATAAATCAAATTCCATCTGAATTTTGAAATATTAAGAAAAATATTTAAATGAAATAACGATACATTAGGCAAATTGTTAATCAAAATTTTTTTTCAATTTTATTTCACTGATACTGTCTGACTTGCAACAAATAAAAGATCAAAAAAATATATAATCAAACTCTATTGAGTTTGACAGGTGTCAAGAAATATTAATTGACAAATTATTTATTTAAAAATATTTTAAGTTTATTTTTCTTTTGTGTAAAAAAAATTTGAAAATAATCGAAATAAAAGAGGAAGATTATTTGGGTATTTGGAAAAATATTAATAATTATGTTTACGTAATTGAAATTTAATTAATTTCGGTAAAAAAGATTAATTCAGACAGTTGAAAATTATGTAAATATATTTGATTAAATTGGTGGTTAATATTTGCATTGCAAACGGAAACAGACTGATGAAACACAAGAGCTAATTGTAAATGCAGATTGCTGGTTTTATTTTGAAAGGTAACAAGCAGCTCAACTTATCAAGTGAATAACGACTTAATAAATTTTCGATTAACATCAATTTTCAATTTTTATTTTTATGTTTTTCATATCCTAGAATAAAAAGGAAAATATACAAAAAATAACAAGATATGTAGGCATGTCGGAAATTAAATCAAGTTCAAATGACAAAAAAAAAATAACGAAATGATGGTCATAACAATCAGGTGTTTTACATATTCCATAATGTTTTTATTTAATTTTTAAATTTATTTTAAATATCATACTAGCAATTTTCAAAAAAAAAACACAAACTTAAGGTTTATTATTGTTGACATAAATTAATAATACACTCAGTTTTGAAATATTCGCTCATTCGTTGAAAGCTTTTGTTTTGGAAATTTTTTTTCCATTTCGCAAATGTGATAAAACGTTTTCTAGTTTACATATTATTTGTTTAAATAATTTTTTTTTTTTCATTCGTTGATTTATATTTTTCAAATTGAAAAAGAAAGAAAAAACTAATTTCAATGTGATAGATTTGTTGTTCATACGAATGCCCACGTAAAATGGTAACGGAAATTGTAGTGAAAATAAAAATTGAGTGAGAATTTTGCGTGGTCAGTAAAACGATGCTACAATGTAAACTGCTGTGGTGGCACTCCAACAAGATGATTATTTACCAGTTCTCGAATGGTTTACCCTAGTTCTGATCGCATAAAAATCAATAACTTGGCTTATAATAAAAAAAAATAGAAAAAAAAAAATATCTCATCTTCGATAGAAAGCAAATAAAAAGAAAAAATTTATGTCAATTATTTTAACTGCCAAGTAATCAATAACATGAACTACTCAATTAAATATTCAACAATTTTCTAAAATTAAATATTTATATTAATTCATCATATTTATTAATTTTTCCATTTAAAACAAATTGTACAATAAAATTAAAAACTGCTTTAAAAACCCCTTAAACTTTTTTCAAGATATTCATTATTTTTTTAAAATATTTTATTTCATTTAAATTTAAAAATAATAACAAATAAATTTACTAAAATTAAAAACGTGTATTTATTTAAAACCCCTCAAAATTTCCGGGCTTGAAAACAAATATTTATACACGCGATATTATTTTACAAATCACGCGATATTTTTTAATTAAAAAAAAAATTAAATAATTGTTAAATTTTTAAATTGTCCTGTTTAAAATGAGTGATAATATGTATTTTAAATTTTTTTATAATTAAATTGTTATGAATAATTAATTTATACATAAAATATATATTTGTGGTTTTTTTTCTTTCATGTTTAATTCAAGACAGAATTAAAAATACACTTATCGTAAATTTGCAAAAGGTTAAAATAAAATTAACTCGTGTTACAATGAAAAAAAAGGTCACGCGATAACGAATATCTCATTTAAACAAAAACATAAAAATCACTGGTTAAAATGTTTTAAGCAATTACGGTTTACAAGCGTGTTTATCATGATTTAAGGTGTCTCGTAATCGGTCAAATCACATTTCATCATGACATTTTAGACGGTTTAAAAATTTTATAACATCATAAAAAATATTATGAGAATGCCGAGGTAATTACTCAATTAGTACTTTAGTTAAATATTTTTTGTGGGTAGCTCAAAACTACCATAAAAAAAAAAAAGAAAAAAAAAAGTATATGCAACTATTTAATTATCATATAAAAAATTTTAATAAAAAATTTAATAGTTTTTTAAAAAAATAAATAGTTTTTTAAAAATATAAAAAATTTATATAAAAAAAAGAATTTCTATATTTTATTTTTCTTGGAGATTGAACAATATGAAAAAAATTTTCATTAAATGTGTACCTATATTTGAAAAAATTGGAGAAATAAATTTTGTTGAAATACATTGTAAAGTTTAAATCGTTGACACATAGTGTTCCCTCAATTTGAAATAGTCGTTGGGTCAACTGAATATTTCAAAACGAAAATATCAGTGAAAGAGCTTAACGAAGCCATAAATGAGAATGTCAATGATGTATTCATCTCAAAAAAAAAAAAAATATTTCATGAATCAATTTTAGATATATGTATATTTTTTTTTCTCCTTTTATCAACTTGCTATAATTTAATCAAATTTAAAAATTCATTATTCTTTTTTTCCTACTCGTTGTAATACAAAACTTATCATATAAAATGAGCTTTTATGAATAATGAGCTAGATATTTTATCTTTCTTCTCATACTCCCACTTGGTATAATATATCTATCTCATATTACTATTTTTTTTTTAAAAGTGTAAATCTATGATGATGTAAGAAATAATAAAAAATATATATACAAATTTTAAAATGATTTGTATTTTATCTTAGTTAATAACATTTTAACGAAAGAAAAAAATATTCAAACTGTTGTCTATTTTTTTAAATTGAAAGCAATCAATATTAATTGAAAAAAAAAAAATATATCCTATTTTTAAAATTGATTAAAATATTTTTAAATAAAGCTCAAAAAAACTAGATTGTTATCAATGATAAATTTTTATAAAATAGGTTTGAAATAAAATAAATAAATAAAATAAATGCAATAATAAAAAAAAAATCCCAACAAAATCTATTGCTTATAAAGATAAACTCATTGGCCGTGTATCAAGATTTAAATGAAGCTCTTGGGAGTTTTTTTGTCTAGCTACAATTTGTTAAATAAAAAGTGTATATATTTGTTAATTTAAAATAGACATATGAAATTCTTATCACTTTATCAACAGTACAAGTATTCATACCAAAAAGTATTAAAACCACAAAGCGTAAAACCAAATTTTAGGTCAAATTAGTTTGTTAAATTACAAAGTTTATCTCGAGAAAATTATTTTAAATATTTTACTAGATTAAACACATTATATAAACCAAAAAATTAGAGTTGTTTATTTTCGAAAATAAATTAGATAAATAATTAAAATTTAAATTTAAAAAGAAAAAAAATATATTTTTATAAATTTTTATTTAAATTATAGAAATATTTTAAAATATATTCAGTGCATATATGTATTATCATCAGATGTAACAACTCAAATTTTAAAAATATTTTTTTATTTTATTGAATGTCATGTTTATAAAATAGTGGTAATGAACTAAGTCATATATCTTTTGGACATATTCCAAAATAAACAAAACTAATGTCTAAAGCTTCGACATTCGTGACAGGATTCAGTTTACAATATATACCTTGATATTTTTATTTCAAAATATATACTATACTGAAGTTGAGAAGTACTTAAGACACCAGAAATTAAGTGGCTTAAAAATAAGAAAAATAATTAAAACAAAGAAAAAAAAAAACATAAATCACAAATTAATTTCCTGCTTTAGAAAAAAAATAAAAAAAGACTAAATAAATTTTACAATCTTTTGAATATAATTAAAAACACTAAGATTTATTCACAAGTAGTCCTGAAAAACTGATCGGTCAATTTTTTACCATAAAGAATGTGCAATAAAAAAACCAAGTGATATAAGTCAATATTTCGTCGGACAATTTTTTTTTAATACTCAATTTTAATGTCTACATGAATGAATGTATAGAAAAAAAATTCCTAAAACATTGCCCATTATATTAGAGTGTTTAAAATCCGTAAAGTAATATATTTTATTTTTTTAACATTTAAATTTTCATCATTAAAACTGGTCTTTGTATTACATCTACAATTTTCAGTTGACGTAGAATTTTCATAAAGGATATCAAGTCGTAAAATATTATAACTTGAATATAAAATTCATCAGAGTGAAAGTTAAGACTGAAAAATACTGAATATAATTTATGATGCCAAGAAAATTTTTATTTTTCATGAAAAAAAATATATCTGCAGATATTATATAAATACAATATAAAAAAAAAAAAATTTGTCGCATTATTTTTATATTTATTTTTATAAACGATATATTAGTTTATTTTTTTTTTTTAACAAGTTATTTAATTGAACAGTCGATCAATTGACAAAACCAATTTGGTTATCCTCAGGCTGTTAAATTTTTTAAACCACTATAAAGCTCTACGATCGAAATTAGTCAAGCATCACGATTTGTCGACGTTAAATTTCACCTACTTCTTTCCTCACAAAGATGAAAAAAAAAAAAAAAAACTTTAAATCAAATAATAGTTAAATTTTCAAGACGTTATAAGATACTTTCCTGGTTTTTTTGTTTTTTTTTTTTCATATTTTTCATTGAAAAAATGAAAACATAAAAAAAGATTATCAAATTTAAATATTTAAATTATATTTTGGCTATAAATTGCATCAAATTTATTGCCTATTAACGATAAGCTATCAATCAAATATTATCATCTAATTATAAACAACATATTGTATTTTTTTTTTTTGTATTGAGTTTAAATGAAAATATTGTGAGAATTATTGATTAGCTGTAAGATTTAACTGTAACGAATTTGGGTGATAATGTATCAAGAATATATTCAACCCCTAAAATATATATCGTTCCAGATGTTTGATAACCTTGTTAAATTACTGTAATTCGTTGAGGGTATAAATTACTTGGTGTTGCTGATGAGGGAAATAAGATTGACAAAAAATAATGATAAAATTTTATAGTGTTCACTTTGTTATTACTGTTCAATAAAAGTAGTTTACCTTATGATCGTTAAATTATTTACTAAAACGACTCTCATTGACTATACACTGTAATAAAATATTATTAAATTATCATTTATTTAAAGCAACTGAAACATTTGTAATCGTGAAATGTCTTTTTTAATGTTGATTTATATTCTCATTCATTTTTTTTATATGAACGAATTGTAAAGAATATTTATAATTCATTATTAAAATTGACATTTTCTGAATACAATAAAATTGCAAATTCACATTTATATAGTTGAAAAACTTTAAATATTTCAAAGAATATTAAATTTATATTCCAAAAAAAATAAGCGACTTGAGGAAAAATTTTAGCACAGTGAATTTCATAAAATTTTGATTCAAACTAAGCGTTTTTTTTATGGGTCCCATGATGATTACTCAGTTAACTTCATCACATTAACATTTATCTTATCTCTTGACAAAAAAAAAAAAAAAAAACAAATGTGTACTCGTTCTATTTCTTGTATGGATTTTTTTACTTAGTTTTTTTTTTTTTTTTTTTACTATTACATAAAAACGGACACCATAGCTTTCAGGGCAATTTAGCAAAAAAAGCATTTTTCTTCTACAGTTTTTTTTATGTGTACACTAATCCGGAGTATTTTGTTATTATAATTTTATTTTTTTTTTCTAGTTTGTATATTTATTTATTTTTTAATTATTTATTTTTATTTATATAATGGTTTAAAACTTCTCGGCAACTCTATGCAAGAGTGAGCATGTCTACTTTTGAAACAAAGTTGTTGAGGGTATTTCAAGTTTAACAGAAATATTTTGACACCATGTTGTTCTGATAATATGAGCTTTAGACCAGAAAATAATTTTTTTATTTATTTATTACCAAACTATGTTTTGAGTATTATTATTAATTTTAAATTTTTTAATTTGTTTTTGTTTATTTTAATAATAAAAACATACGAGATATAATATGTTCAATTGAGTAGATTATAAATTTACTCATCTGTATTAATTATCGTCTTCTGATCAATACATACATCCATAAATTAAATCCGCAATATCTTTTCAAAGTTAACTAATTATTACTGTGCTATGATAAACTCTAGACGTTTCTATTGTCCTTTTGAATTGAAAACTTTGAACAGCAAAAGGCACTTAAACGTCTAAAGCACGATCAAAGTTTTATCAACTGGAGAATATAAATAAAATAATTTAAACAATAAAAAAAATTTTCAAATTAATTTTTCCTAGTACTCGGAAGTGGTATATGTATATTAAAATTAAATTTGTTTTTTTCTTTTTTCAAATACTCGTTTTAAATAATTGGAAAAAAAAAAAAAAAATTTAATTAAAAAACTATTGCTAAAAAACATTTTTAAAAACCCTTATTTTAAAATAAAAAATTTACTACAATTTTAAATTAGTTTATAAATTTTATTAAATGAAAAAAAATTTTAAACTCACCCTTTGTGCTTTTCTCTTATCAGCTCGTTGATTTTGATGATAAATACGACTGAAATTACTGACAATAACAGGCACAGGCAGAGCTATCACCAATACTCCGCTCAATGAACAAACACCTCCAACAACTTTACCAGCAATTGTTTCAGGAACCATGTCACCATATCTGCAATGAAAAAATAAATAATTGACATTAAACAAAAAGAATTTAAAAACATACAATTTTATTTATCTAAATAGAATATTATTTTACAAAAAAAAATATAAAAATAAATATATATTGTCACAAGGAATATAAAATTTTATACATTTTATTTCCAAAAGGGAATTGGAAAGATGAAAAAAGTAAGTGCAAAAAGTACGTGTCCAGCAAGCTCTATAATGGTCAACTGCAGGTGCCAACATTTTATGGCACGTAGACAGAAGTTGTTTGAATTTTTTTTTTTATCTATATCTTTTTTATTCGCATTAACTTATTTTTTTAAACTTTTATATAATCATCTTGATTTCTGCATGACTTTTATACTAAAATAATCAAGGTAATTTATTCAGAATTTCTATTGCCAACTTTAATTTGAAAAAAAAAAAAACATATTGCAAATAAAATAATAATTTCTTTTCAATATGTCATCTATTTGAAGTATAAAATTTTTTTTATTAACATAATATTATTATTATTATGAAAGCTTTCATGCCAGGTAAAACAATATTTTTAAAATCGTTCAAGTTGATGATGGTGTTGGCTTGAAATTTTTTTCATTTATAAACTAGCATTCTGTCATTATTGTTTCAACAAGAATTTAATAACTTTTTGAATAAGTGAGACATAAAAATCAACTAATAATATTCACTAATGTAAAAATAATGGAAAATATAGAACTTGAAGGATCAATTTTAAATATTCAATAATATTTTATTCCATAAATTTTAAGAAAAACTTTCCTCGATATTTGTTTTTTTTTTATTTTCTATTTAACATCGTTGAAAAGTACATAGAAGAAAAAAAAACAAGAAGAATTATATTAGTGAATTTTAAAGTGGGTCACAAGTTTTCTACAATCGAAGAATTTCTTGGTGTACTTGCTCAAAGTTCATTCAGAATATTCAGTTTAAGAACAATAATTTATAAAAAGTCATTCGCATAATTTCAATAAATTTATATTATTAATTACGGTTTATACTGGTTGATGTAAGTTTTAAAAAAATTTTAAGTTACGTGAAATTATTTAAATTGTAATTACACATTTAAAAAAAATAAAAAAAAGTTTTAATTATGAAATGAAGAAGAAACATTTGTTATAACTAATGGGAGAAAATTTCTGATCCTTAAAAAATTTATCATATTCAATTTATAAAATTTAAAAGCACCAAAAATAAAAAAAGACATGAAGATTTTTTATTTCTCGTCAATTTATGTCATCCGGAAACTTGATGAGCCAACCAAAAAAAAAAAAACTCATTTAATCTTGAAAATTTAGATCGTGACAGACTTTAAATTTGAATATATTTTTCACTAAAACATTTCAAAAAAAGCTAAAATGATATACAATTTTAAAATTTAAAGATTTGAAAATGAAATTTATCGATGCATAAAATTAATAAGATTTCACACCCAGTGACCTACTCAAGTCAACAGAATATTATATATATTAAAGAAGAAAAATTCCACAATTTGAGTAGGCAAAAAAAAAAAAGGAAAATATAAATAAAAAGAAAATATGAAAAAGTTAAAAAATTGTGGCTTTATCGGTAATAGTTGTGATAGTACGTGACTCGATTATCTATATAAATGCGACGTCTTTCACACTTGAATGCGTTTCGTAAAGTCTTGAAATTGGCAACGTGATACTTTTGAAATTTCATGATGATATCATTGATCCAATGTGCATCGACCTAAAAAAAAAATTTCAACTCAAGACACTTGCGATATTATTATGATAACCAACCAACCATTTAGAAGAAAAATAATATTCTTCATTAAAAAAAAAAAAACTATAAAAAATATACATTTAAAAAGCCATCAAACTATTTTTTGCTTATTTTATTTATAAATAAATTTTGATTATGTTTTTATACTTTTTTAAAATAACAAAAATTAATTCATCAGGAATACAATTCAACTGATCATGAACCGAAGGGCTATTCATTAATGTAGTCATGCGGTGTCACGTGTAGTTATGTAGTATTTATATTTTTTTGAAGCATATTTTTCATGTTTTTTATTTATTTATTTAACGACGAACCCAAAGCTCGAAAATTATGAAAATTTGTGAATGTATAAAGCAGAACCCTTTGAATATTATCCACCATAGAAATTTTCAACCGAAACGCTTGTTGTTGAATAAATAAATACGGTAGCAGTCTTCAATTGTACAGCCGATTGCATTTTTTCCTAGTTTTTAATTTATTTTTTTAAAAACAAACGCAAAGCTAGAAAATTATGAAAATTTAGGAATATATAAAGCAAAACTCTCTCAATATTATCAACCATATGAATTTACAACCGAAACGTTTGTTGTTGAATAAATAAATGCATTAGCAGTCTCCAATAATACAGCCGATTGCATTTTTCTTAGTATTTAATTTATTTATTTAACAACGAACATAAAACTGGAAAACTATAAAAATTTGGAAATATATAAAGCGAAATCCCCTAAATATTATCCATATTTCAAATTTTCAACCGAAACCTTTGTTGTTAAATAAATAAATACAGAAGGTCAATCTTTTATAGTACAGCCGATAGAACGAACTTATATTTTTTTTTAGATATGTTTATTTCACCACAAATGCTCTTGTATATTCAAATTAAAATTACGTATAAAGTGCAGAATATTCGATATTTTAATTAGTGTACATGATAAACTCCCGAGAGCAATGTTCGTATGCTAAAGCTCATGAAGCTCTAGAACAACTCAGCAGTATAAAATACTGTATATATGAGAAAATAATTGAAGTTATATATGTATACACATATATGCATTTGAAGCAAAGAGAATTCGTCGTGTTTATAATTCAATAAAAGGTACTTGACGAAATGTCAAAATACGTGAAATTAATTTCCACTGTGATTGGTCTCAATCGAACACAAAATATCCCTCAGTCACAACACACGCCTGAAAATTTTACTGGTCAATTCCGAAACATCATCAATTATCCTCGAAAATAAATCATCATTAAAAAAAAGCGATATTCTTATTGACTTATAAAAATTAAACAAATATAAAAATGTAAAAAAAAAAAATGTTATATCATTTTTATATTATTCAGTAGAAGTTTATTTAAATTATTAAAAAAAAGAAAATTATTTTTTTTTCTTTCTTTCAATTAATTTTTGCAAGGCTAAAAAAAAATTATATATACTGGTAATGAAATGAATAACATGCGTACAAGTAAAAATAGAAAAAAAAAATTTTTTTAAATTAAAAATTAATTATAAAAATTCATCGTTTGTACGTGGAATAAAATTTCATGTCCGTTTCACGTGTTTCTCGATTATTAATTATTCTATCATGCTCGTTAGCCGACAGATTGAAAGCACACTTTTTTGTACTTTATTTTATTTTACTGCTTGTTGAAAAATTTAAAAAAAAAAAAAACATGTAACAAGTAATTACCTTTTTAAGGTTAAAATAAAAATTTAATAAAAGACGATAAATGAAAGGAAAAATAATAAAATTCAATGATATTTGATTAATGAAATTGTAAACTTTTTTTAAAGTTAAAAATGAAATTATTTACGTCAAGTGTTTGTAAATAAATAATAATAAACCAGAAGAGAGAAAAATAATTTTAATAATTTAAGTTAATAATATATTATTGCGAGAGTGCCAGATAGATGAATGGATGAATGATCAAGATGACGATGATGAAGATGAAGAGGATACAAAATATTTCATATGAAACAGTGATTCTTTTGTTCAATGTAATATATATTCAATATTATACCGGAAATATAAAACACCGTGACCACCAGCAACCTTACTATTTGCAAGGCCAACTTACAGCCTTATGCTTCTCGTAAATAAATTTTTAAATTATTTTATTATTTTATAATTGAATATGTATTTATTAAAATACAAAACATAAATAATAAAATTATTTTAAACAGTGATTATAATTTTATTAAGTATTTTAATATTTAAAATATTTTTTTTTTGTTTTACATTTTTAATGAAATAATAAGTGTGATTTATAAATTAAATTAAAGCAAAAATATTAAAAATTTTAAATTATAATCGTTGAATATAGGAATAAAAAAATTATATTTATATTTTAATTTATAATTTTTATTTTTTTTCTTCTTTGAGGCCCATTAAATGACGTCTATTTTTTCAATGATAAAGCTTAATTTATGAAGAAAAAAAAACAAAAAAAATTAGAAAATAAATATTAACGCCTCAGGCAAAAGAGGTCGAGGCTTTAGATAATTGATAAAATTAAAACATATATATAAAATTTTATTCATTTTGCTGAAATTAAAAAAATATGATTCTTTTTAACGAAGGCTCTGCTTCCGTATTGTTTTTTTTTTTTTATTTTTTCTGAAGTCAATAACCTTGTTCAAATATTATTCAGAACTATATGTTTGTTCAAATATAATTTATATATTTGAAAAAAAAAGATTAGAAACGCCTCGAGCAATACCTCCACTTTTGACTACTGATAAGGAAATAGTATATATAGACAACTCCCAACGAAATAAAATATTCTGTTATTTTTTTTTTTTCGATTCAACTACAAATGCTGGGAAGTACATCAAACATATTCAAACATTGAATATTAAAAACGTAATTATTATTAATTTTACTCATTTATTAATTTTTTATTTTCACCAAATTTTATGTCATTTGTTTTTTTTTTTTTTTTTAATTTGTAACTTTACAAGTAAAATACGTAAAAAAAAAATTTTATTTGTCGAAACTGAATTCAATTTAGAATGACACATTTTTTAAACTCATAAATAAATAAAAAATTTCTATAAATTTTTAGTTATGTCTTAATATTGAAGCAAATAAAATGAGAGTCATCAAAGGATTTTTGCTTCTTTTAATTGTCGCAGTTAGTACTGCTGGTACGTATTAAAATATTTATAAAACTTAAATATTGTATTTATAATTAATTGACAAATAAATTCTTGATAAATTTATTTCTGCAACAGTTGGACATATTTTGAATAATAACGATCAAATTAATCGAAAAAATAAGACCGAATCGTATAATGAAAATCCTTATCAAGTCTATATTCATCAATTTAACGATTCTTCATTAACATCAAGTGGATGCAGTGGTGTTATTATTGACTCATTATATATTTTAACTCATTCATCATGTATAAAATCTCCAATTGAATCAAACAATTTAATTGTCCTCACAAATCCTGTTTTTTTATTTTTCGATGAAAATAAAAAACATGAAATTATCGATGGAACAAGTGAACATAATGTCACTGAAATAATTCCGTATAAATCAAAAGAAAATGAGTCAAAACAATTAACCATTTTGAAGGTAAAATCAAAATAATTTAAATTACAATAATAATTATTTAATAATAAGTAAATTTTTTTTTTAATTCAGCTTCAAGCACCAATCAAATATCCAGTATATAAAAAACCAATAATATCATCAACAGTATTTAATGATTCGTCATTTACAACTGGGGAATTTATAAATATAAATGATAAAAAAACATCAACTTTATTAAAACTATTTAAAAAAATTCGTTTGACATTGAATTGTGATTCAGAAAAATGTGATTATGATCAAGAAAATAATAAAAAAAATGATAATAATCATAAATCAAAAGTATGCAGTAAAATAATATTTTTTTTTTTGCTTTTTTTCAATTATAATAAGTAAAAAAATTAATTTTTTTTTATATAGATTTTGCCTGGTAGTCCAATGATACACCAAAATCGTGTTGCTGGTATTTTCAACAAAAAAACTGTAAATTCATCTGTGATTGATTATGTAAAAATTGACAGTAATATATCATTGTGGATTGATAAAACTACAAGCCGAGGTATTTTATTAAAATAAAAATAATAATAATAATGTTCCATAATGTTAGAAAATTATTAATTTGTTGTTATTTAAAAACTTCCAGCATTTAAAATGAATGATCATGTAATTCACGACCAATCAATTTATCAAGTTTTTGTTGAAACATCACATCAGGATTTATTCCTTAATTTTGAAATCTTTAATGGCGTTATCATCAACTCAAATCATATTTTAACTGAAGCCCATTGTTTAATGTCTAGCGTTGATAATATACAAGTCTTAATTCCTTCAAGAGCGAACTATTTACGTGATAACTTTAGAAGAATTAATGTTAAAAAAGCAATTCAACATCCAAAATTTAATGCAACATCAAGCGAAAATAATATTGCAATATTACAGGTAAATGTAAAAATTAAAATGATTAAAAATGATTTATAAATTAATCAAAAAAATTTTATCAATTAGCTTGAAGAAAATATAGATTTTTCATCAAATTTACTACCAATTAGTTTACAATTTCTTGAATTTGATAAAACAGAAAATTATATTGGTTCAATTGATAAATCGATACTTCCATCATTTCCAAATGCTCGTTGGTATCAAAATTTATATTTCAAAACTCAAATGATAATGGTAACCAAGTCTAACGATAAAGAGTTTGAAGGTGTTGAAATTGGAAATAATAATGTTGATTTTGATAGTAAATTATCGGTAAGAAAATATTTGTTTATCATTTAAATATATATATAAAATTATATTTTTTAATTGTCATTTTAGATTGTTAAAAATGCAACTTATGCATTAATGGATGGAATACTTGTTGGTGTCAGTTGTTCATTTAAATTAAATAACGAATATAAATGTCAAAAGATATCTAATTACGAATCTTGGTTAAATGATTTAGAACTTTATTAAAAATTCATCAAATAAAATCCGGCCATTTTTATTTTATTATTAAAAATTAAAGAATATTATCAGTCAAATTTATCAAGAATAAAATAAAAATTATACTGTAGAAAAAAAAAAAGTAATACTATTTCAATATTATGACGAAATTAACAAATATTTAATAACCGTTTTATGTTATAAATTAAATGTCAAGTGGATTGTTAAAAAACAAAATTGTATGGATTATAAAATTTATATGCTTAGTTATGTTTGATTTAGAAAAAAAAGTTGGTATTCAATAAATAACCAAAATATATAAAACAAATGTGCGTATAATTTATTTTTTTTTTATTTTGAAATTATTTGTTTGTTAGCTGAATTATTTGAATAGTTAGCTAATGAAACTGTCATTTTTATTTTATTTTTTTTCAGTAGATCAAAGATAAGATAAGATGTTTCAAATGAGCGATGGTCTTTCTGTATTAATTAATTTTTAGGCATCATCATCTAAAAGTTGAGTAAACAATTAAAAATAAAAATGAGAACATATATTTTTATTTTATTTTTTTCTTTTTCAATATTTATTTATGAAATTAAAAATAAAAAATTAATTTATTTTTAATTATTGTCTGGAAAGTTGATGGAAATTTTACTCTAAATAAAAATGTATTTAGAATAATTTATTGTAAATCATATTTTTTTTATCTAAATCTATCAAAATTTGTTATTAATATTCAATCAATTAACTATCCAATAAAATAATCAAATTAAAAAAAAAAATCATAAATAATATTTGTTATTTTTTTTTAATCTCAAATGTTCGTTATTTTATTTTTTTTCCAACACAACCCATCAATTTTTTTTTGAACCTTTTTTCTTCACGATTAAACTGACATTAAATTTTTGTTTTTTTATTTATTTTTTATTCGTTCATTTATTTTAAATGGCCTTGATACGCAAGGTCAAGGAGAACCATAAAAAACAAAGTAATCCAGTTGGTTTGATAGTTATAAAAAAAAAAAAAAAAATATATCTTGAATATTTGAGAATAAGAAAAATATATTTCCCTTATTTTCATTTTTCATATATAGATTACGTTGAGGAGGGCAAAAAAAAAAAAAAAAAGGGCAAACCAGGCATACTGAATTTATAAATCTAAATATAAATTGCACACGACTTGTTGTATGCCTGAAATAAACCACAAGATGAGATTAGAAACGTATGGTAAGATCTTGCAAATATATACGTGTCACAGACCTAATGTTTAAAATTTTAAAACCGAGGAAATGTGAACAACCTGCGTCATACAGTCGTCTGCATTGCGTGATATTGATGTTATATATAACATCTCTACACAGTTAATTTATTAATTTCAAAGCTTATGAATATTTCACAACACTTTTAAGTGTAAAAACAAACAATGTTATTTTTATTATACCAATAAAATACTCATTAAATATTTTAAATATAAAAAAAAAAAAAACAATATAATAAATACATAAAAACAATAATTAATAATAAATAAATCATATTTTCATTTATATAGATTTTCTTTGATGTTTTTATGTGAAAAAAATTTTATATTTTATATTAATGAACTCAAATGGTTTGATCATTTATGCTTGATTTTTTTTAAATTCATTTTTATGATTTATCGCATTTAAAATATCAACTAGATGTTATATTACACATGCTGATGTATAAAATTTTTAGTCAAATGTATATTTGACCCAATGGGAAATTTTTGTATTTATATTTAAATTTAGCAAGTATAATTTAACTAAAATTATTCATTCAAAAAAAAGCTCTGCTAATATAAAGTAATTCAAATATATATATATATAAGTTTTTGAGACAACAAAAAATATATTTATTCAACTTTTTTTTTGTCATGAATAAAAGAAGAAAAGTTTGAAAAGAAGCCATTGATACTTTTATGTGTAAAAAAAATGTTTACATGATTCAATAAATTCTAATGCATACAAAAATCACTGAGGATATTGAGGATTATATCGATTTATTTTTTATGGTTGTTCTTTATTTTTTTTCTTTGGTTACTGGGTATTTATTTACCTATTTTTCTATTTATATATTTATTAATTTATCTATTAATTTTTTATTAATAATTTCTAAATTATTTTCAGACTTCATTGACTAATTTTCTAGATAAATTATTTAACTGGCATATTCAAAAATAGAAAAAGAAAAAAAATATTATTCAAAATTTGTAGTCCATCTCACATCACCCTGGGATACATTGACTTTTAATTTTTTTTTTTTTTTCATTTGTATGTCGTACGTGGGCGTGTGACAACGTTATACTGCCAATTTATCAGCAAACACACCTTCATATTGAAATATATATATTTTATTTATTTTTATGCATTGTTACTTGATTTTGACACGAGTTTATTATTTTTTTTTTTTTTCAACAAAACGTCATGTTACAAATAACATTAATAAAAAATTTACTTTGTAATATTTGTTTGCCATGATATTGGCCAATTTTATTTAACACTGACACATATTTTCGTTGTCGTTTTATTATTTAATGCTTTTTTCTTAAATTTTTTATCTTTGTTTTTTTGTATTTTCATATACAAACGAAAAAAAAAATTATAAACATAATGTATTATCCAATGAAGAAAAACGTTGAATTATTATTATTTAAACTAATTAGTTATATTTAAAATAAACATCTTAAAATGATGAATATACAATGATGTATATTGAATTGAATTAATAATAACACATTTAAAAAAATTCAACAAAGACGTCAAACAAAGTAGATGGATTTGTCAAACGTTAAGCATGAATTTGCTAAATACGAGACGAAGGATTTTTATTTTAGAATTAATTTTAAAGCTTTTGCATAGTCTAATGAACAAAAAATAAAATTAAATACGTGTGTGCTTGTATTGTATACTGTTTTATGTACTTTTTAAGTTTCATAAAAATGCCATTGTTAGTTGACCTAATTTATATTTTCTCTGGTTATATTATTATCTTGTCGCATCATTGAAACACTTAAAAATATAATTTTAAAACATATATGGTTTATTTTTTTATTTTGTATATACGTGCTGTATAATGACCTTATAACATTAATCTATCATCAAAATGGGTTTTTAAAATTTCAAGTAAACATGAAGATAAACAAATTTGAGAATGAAAAAATTATTAATATTTATTTTTTAATGTTTTCTTTTAACAAAGAGAAATTTATTTTCAATTCATGTTAATATAAAATATTGATGGAAAATTTTAAATACATTTTTTTAAATAAAATAATTAATTTTATTTTTAGTACTAAAAATTAAAAATAGATAAAATTTAAATGTGAATTTTCACAATGGCTTTTTATGACTTTATTTTTTTTTTATTATTTTAACAATCCATTTACAAGTGGTTTAATGGAATTTTTTATTATAGAATAAAATTTTAAAAAAAAATAGATAGATAGATAGATAGAAATTGGCTCCGACAACAAGCACCTGGCTCAAAACAAATTTAGATGGCTCTCTTCAAAGAGTTTACCAAGGTTTAATAGTTAAACTAGACACGTAAGCAAGCAAATAAATGGTTGAAGAGGGCAGGTGGTTACAACTTCTGTTTATAACAAAATTAAATAAATTCAAAAACTCAGCCAAAATATATACCGATCCAAGTCTCAACAACAAAATTAGATTTAATATACTCCTTGAATTTTTACCTGTTATTGAGAATATTAATTGATTATTTATTTATCATTTTTCATCTATACTTTATGTAAATTTAAATAAAAAATTTAAATATATATTTTACATCTAGCACAAATACCAGTCATCCAATGCATTAATAGCAAAATAAATTGACGTATTTTAAATTCTGAATAACATGAAACTGTTAAATCTCATCAAGTTATTCTGACTTGATGAATAATATATATTTTTTTTTAATCAAATAAATAGGTTATTTTTTCTGATATTAAAAATAGTTATTCTACAATCGTGATCAAATATAAGCCAGTAGAAATATCATTTCAACAATCAGACAGATAAAAAAAATAAATAAATAAAAAAAAATACAATAACATAATATCACGAACACGCAAAATAAATAAAAGTAATTCAAGGAAACGCATTGCTTGAATAATCATCTACTAGTTAAAAATAAAGCTAGAAAAATAAGAAAAAGTTTGTATTTTTATATATATATATTTCTGAGGAAACGTTGATTGAACGAGGTATATAAAATACAGCAGTTAGATAACTACCTCGTGGGAAGNAATAATAATAATAAATAACTTGTATTAAAAAAAAAAAAAATAGATAAAAATAAAAAAACTTTCAGATTAATGTGATTTTCTGAAACTGCGCATTCAGAAATGACGATGGGCGAGAATAAAACTGTGAAATATATTTGTGGGTAAGTCCTCAACGAATGTACAGTCATTATGGATAATTTTCTTCGCAGCCTCGAGGGCCTGGCACTAAAACCAAAGTGGATATCCAAAAAAAAAAAAGAACAAAATAGAAGAGAGAGTACAAAGAATATAAATAACAAAATAAAATTTTTTTTTGTTTAAAATATAGCCAATAAATGACACACATATGTACATGATGAATAAATAAATAAAATAATTAATTTTAATAAAAATTTATACACTGAAAAAATAATTTCAATTAATTTTTTATTGACTTTTTGAGGCGACGTTAGTTTATTTTAGAAATGATATATGTTAATTAAACAATAAAAATAAAATTTCGCATTTTTAATTGCAAATAATGATGTTTACTTTTAAAATGTTTTAATTTCAACAAAAATACTTCAATTCAAACTGACACTCGTTGAGTTGTCAATGTTAAAAAATTATAAAACAAATTTAAAAATAAAAAAAACAAAAAAAAGCTCTACTCAACGAGAAAGCTCAAACATAATTTTATAAAATAATAATATTAAAATAAAATATATATTTCAAATCAGAGAGATACCCCAGAGATATTCAATTGGGAATTGTACAAGGAAAGTCAGTGAGTAAGCACTTAGCCAAGTGTATTATACAGGTAAAAGGGGTTTTGTATGAAGGCAAGAATATAATAGACCGGTCATCCGTAGACAAAATTGTATACATACAAACTTAATAAGACACGTCAGCTTTTATATACAAAGTAATTGAACCATGACAACTTGCAAGGTTAATAAGTTTTCTAGTTACAATGTGTTGTTGTTAATAAAACCACGATAATTTATTTTAATTTTTTTAATAAACATAATTTATAAATATATTTTATAAAAAGGTCAGATTATAAAGTGTATTAATATATTTTAATCGTCAATGTCATGTAGAATGTCAACGTTGAAAAAGATACAAAATAAAAAATTAAAAAGCAATATAATAAAATGTGATACAATTGTTAAACTAACTCGAGATATAATTTTTCTACACGGGAATATTGTAATATTATGTAATTTTGAACAAAGGTGTTTAATAAAAATATTATTTAAGAGGTAAAAGCACCACCAAAAGAGTCCAAGTCAAGCGTCAACTTCCGTCTCCTGTATATGACGTTGGATAAGTGCCAAAATGCTTCTAATTCGTTTGTGTGATGCAAGTTAAAACCCAACACTTCATTCACTACATTAATACCACAAAAATATATTCAAAAAAAAAAAAAAAGACAGCACAAGATCAAAAACAAATCTCAAAAATTTACTTCTATTATTTATTTACTTTTTAATAAATAAAATGATAAACCTAAAAATTAATTATATTCTAGCTCATTTATTATAATTTTGAACGGGAGGTTTTACTATCAACTGACATGGGTTCAGTGAATTTTATTAGAAAAGTTTAAAGTTGATTATAATAGCAGCACCTTTATCATGACCTACCCTAAAATATATATACCGATCAAAATTATTATTATAATCTACATTATAAAATCTTGTTCATAAATCTTGTATTTACAATCTCATTAAAACTTTTTTTTTCTTAATTCTTTTTTGATATCTTTAAAAAAAAAATAATGATAAAATTTTTTATTTATTTCTTTTAAATCAATAGAGTGAGCTTTAATTAAATATTTTTAAAGCTATTTATAATAAATGGATAAAACAAAATTTAATAATTAATTTAAAATATATTTTTTGAAAAAATATAATTTTACTTTAGTAAAACTATTATATTTTCCTTGGTTTTTTTTTCTAATGTTTTAAATACTGAATTTTCTTTTTTTAGACATCATGAGGATATATATGCTTTGCTCCAGAATTCTGTCACCAGTATATATGTGACCCCGCCCAAAAATCCCTTTGCAGTATCAAACCAAAAGATCGATACTTATAAAGACAGAAGGTAAATGCCTTACGGTTAGTCTTGATATCAAGGAAAAAAAAAAAACAAATAAAATGGCAAAAATATCCTGAGTATATTCCCTTGTGTAAGAAAATAGATTGAGAAAAAAGTGATTGAGCTTATTCTTAGTGTATATATTTTCTTGAGGCTATATCTTTAGCCCCCTTGTGTTTTTTCAAGTCGACTAGTTGCCTCAAGCAATGGCGAACTCAAGCAAGTGGATTCGACCAAAATTTTATCGTGTGTTCAATACCATTGAGATATCTAAAAACTTCATCCCAAAACTCCTTTGAGATATATTGTAAATCATCAAAATATTTTGTTATTTTATTTTCAACTTTATAAATCATTTTATGTCTTGTTTATTTCATAAAAAAATTATCAAAATATTAATATAGTTATTGTTTTAATTGAGATATGATGTAAAATTGTCAAACAATTAAATTATTTTTATTTGTTTTTATCATTATTAACAAAACTCTATTTATATGTAAATGTCCTTTTGAAAATACCATGTTTTCTAATATGTATCATCAACTAAATTCGTTATAACTAAAACAATTTCAACACGCTATACTAAATATCACGAAATGCAAGTCTCTTGTCATCTTATCACATGAACTTTTCGAGACTCTTGATAAATAACATTATAACATGATAACAAAGCTCCAAGCTAAAAAAAAATACATATACATTCATCTATTATTTTTTTTTATACAACAATAAATGTATAATAAATTATTTTTAATAAGCTAAAATATACAAAACATGTATAGTGAAGTTAAATTAATATTTAAAAAATTTTTCTTGTAATTATTTGATGAGTTAATTAATTATTAAGTCATGTATTATGTTGATTAAATTTTATGATACCTAAAATCGATTGAAAATTGGTAATATCAGTGTAGACTTGTTAATGATTGTTAGAGCTAAGTGGTATAACTGCCAACTCCCATTAGTGTCAACATGAACATGTCAAAATTGGGATTTTATATATAATTCATCTGTATACATACAAAATGATGTGCTCAGTGATGATCTATATATTGAAATTATCAAAATTTTATTGCACATAAAATACAACTATCGATTATATAAAACTGATTCAACTAAACTCGTTAAATTTATGAGTATTTTAAATTGATAAATTTTATTTAAATACCAAATAAATTGATTACTTTTAAATGTTATCTATTTAACAATTATTTTCCATTTATTATTTTTTTTTTTAATTTTATTTGCTAATATTTTTATACCATCAAAAAACATATGGATCATCCTGTTAAAAATACACATCATTTTCTCTCATTGGTTTAATAATATCTCTCCCACAGGGGTCATAAATTTGATTTAAAAAAAAAATACTGGACAACTAAGCACACATGTTAATCTGATTTTGAAAACGCACATTATCGATTTACGTTTTAGGTTTTATAACAAAATGCGTGAATATATTAACTTCTGGGAAAAAAATACCTCGAGAATGTAACCGCCTACCGGAAATCGATTTTCTCCGGATGTAATAAATATTCACATCATTTTATCGTATTTTTCCGTAAATGAAAATATTGAGATAAAAAAAAATACAACATATTTGCAGGGTCATCAAATTATCACACCAGTAAATTTACCAAATTTATATTCGACAATATTCCGTTCTGTAGGTTTATGTTAATATTTAAAATTGGAGTAAAACAACTATTTGTTTAGGTAATAATTTTTTTATGATATATAAAATGACCTGAAAATAAAACCATCACTATACTACTGGAAAAATTGTTGATGAAAAAAAAAACTAAAAAATTAATTTTCTTCAAATGAAATAAACATAAAAAAGTATAAAATTTTAATAATGATTAACAAGTAGACACGATTTTATGAGACAAAAAAGAAGAATAATTTTCAACCGACACCCTCAAAGTGAAAATAAAAATGAAAGAGTGTAGTGGAAAAAAGAAAAAATTTAAAAAGTGAAAACACTATTTCAATCTTAACGTCAAAGTTTTTAAACTTTTGATAGATATTTTAAAACTTTTAATTAAAATAAAGTGATCAGTTTGACACTCAAATAAATTTTTTTTATATTTTGTATTTTTTTGTTTATATAAGAGATTAAAAAACAACATCAAATACAAAGGTGAAAGCTAAATTATAAAGCAAATATATATATATACTAATTTTTGTTTATAAAGATTAAATGAAGAGAATATACAAAATATTTTATCATTATTTAAATAAAATGTCTTAAAAACCTGAACACAGACAAAACTTCTGAAGTTTCTAAAGTCGATGATTAACAAAGCTTCTTTGTGAAAATAGAATATACAGAGATAAAAAGAAGAAGAGAGAAAATAAAAAATTACAACTGCCTCGGGGATGCTTTATCGGTTTTACCGGAGACGAGCCCACTACGACCTGGTTTTCTACGTCACCTCGACGCAAAATCAATAGCTAACGAGGACGGTAGCAGTTAAAAAAACTCTTTTCCCATACTTGTCACTTTTAATAAATATATCTATATTTATAAAAAAAATAAATAATATACATATAATAATTCTCAACGTATATCTTGAAATTTACCATCTGATTTTATACTGTCAAGTATAATCAGGATTATAAATTAAAAACAATCAAAATCATTGACAAAAGAATTAAAAATCCTTAAATTCCACTCCCTACCCTCTTTTGACGGTTTCAAAAACTCCCATTTTTTTTT
>MKYW01000016.1:2076494-2100297 GCA_015776835.1 Aphidius ervi | reverse complement strand
TTTTTTTTTTTTTATCTCTGAATTAATAAGACATTTTTTTTAAACTGAAAATTTTAAGATTTGACAAGAAAAAAAAATAAAAAACAATTTAAATTAGATAAAAACTGCATTTGTAAAATTATTGACGTTAAAAATAAATAGAAAATAAATTTAATAATAATTTTTTAGTTTTTCAAATTCAATTTAAAATATTCAATATGAAATATATAAAAAAAAAAAAATTACATTTTCATTCTTATCTCTTGTAGGGAAAAAATTTTTTTTTAAATTAAATTTTTAATAATAGTGCAAGTTTTTTAAGAAAAAATATACAATAAAATACATCTGGATATTTGCGCCCTCATGTGCTTTTTGAATGGTTTTTTTTTATTACGAGAGCATTGAAGTACATTTGGAGTGGAAGAAAAAATAAGATGACGTTTCATGCATGACTAGGGTAAATCCATATAAACACAATAAATGTGTTATCAATAATAAAAATATAACATATACATTTATTGTGACAATAACAACAATAATAACAATAAAATAATACAAGATTTAAGATTTAAAATTCAACTTACCCAAGTGTTGTCATGGTGACAATGGTGTACCAAAAAGCAGCTGGTATTGATGTAAAGTTGGTCCCCTCAACATTTTTTTCAGCATAAAACATAACAGTGGCAAATATAATAATAGCCATTGCCAATGAAAATACAAGAAAACCAAGTTCAGATGCACATGATTTAAGTGTATAACCAAGGATTCTAAGACCCTGTGAATGACGTGAAAATTTAAATATACGAAATACCCGAAATACACGTAATGTTACAAATGCACCAGATACATCATCATTATCAGTTATACCAAGTCCAATATAATATGGTAATATTGCAACAACATCAATTATTGACATAACTGAACGAGCAAATTTACATCTACTTGGTGCTGCAAATAAACGTAATAAATATTCAGCAGTAAATATCATAACACAAGCTGTATCAAGACAAAAAAATACAATTTTATAACGTTCACCACATGATAATGGACCAGCACGTCCAGGACGTGTACCACATGGTACTGTTTCAACAACATTTGCTAATACACTAACAGCTATAAAAAAACCAGTAACATAATAAAATACAAGTGCTGCTGTTGATGTATGAGGATTTTGAAATGCACGCCACATTTTTTGTCGTAAATCAGTTAATTGTTGTAAATTTTGATCACCATTTTCACTTAATTTATCATCCATTAATCTTTCAGCATTTTCACGTTTTCTATCACGATAATCTTCATAACAACAATCACCAATAACATCTGGTAATATACCAAAAAATGATAATTCTTCATCATAACTTGTTAAACATTCATGTTTTGGATAATGTAATTTACCAGTTCTATAATAATTAAGTATATGACGAAATATATCTGGATCACGATCAAAAAAATATTCTTTACTATCTTCATCATAAAAAAATTCACGTTCATTTGAACCTAATAATGTATCTGGATATTTTTCTAATGTATTACGCCATGTTTCAAAACGTCTACCACTAACATTTATTAATAATTTTTCATCATCAGCTTTACGTCGATCTTTTGGTATTGGCGGCGGCGGAAGTGGATGAGTTGCAATCGGCACCCAACCAATCGCCGCCGCACGTGCAAATGGCAGCCAAGCTGCCACCGAGGCCATATTTGATGGTGGAATTACAATTATTTATTTTTTTATTAAATTATTTTACAATTTTTTTTAATTTTTTATTATTAATAATAATATGTTTTTTTTTTTTTTTTTTTTTCAATAATTTTAAAATAGCAGTTATTTATTTTTCACAAGTGTTTTTCAAAAAAAAATTGATAATAATATTATTTTTGCTTTATTTTACGATGATGTCGAATTCCACGAGTACAATTTCTCTTTGTTTTTCTTCCAGGTGATGTTATTGTTATGCCAATGACGATGACAACGTCAGACGTTGATGGTGTTACACTGATCATAGCTATACATTAATGTTATATTTTTAATTTAAAATATAACAATATATTTATGATAATATTTGAGCACAAATTATTTTCAATAATAATACGTTATAAACATACACGTGATAATAAACACAACAACTGGCCAATTGTATTTTGGCAGCGTGCCGTTTACCATCATCGATGACAAGCTTGCAAGTTTTAGTTTTATTTTTTATTTTTTACACAAAAAATAAATGAAAAAAAAAAGCACAACAATCAAAACAAGTCACTTAAAAGTTCACTGTTTACTTTTTTTATTAATTCAAAAAAAAAAAGTATAAAAAAAGCTTTAATTTATATATATTATTTAAAAGTTGTTTGTTTGTTTGATTTTTTTTTTTCTATTTTTGAATATAATTTAATTACTTTTTTTTATTTATCAAATAATAATGATAGTAAGTTGGATATTTTATTTTTTCCTCGTGTTTATTACGTGAATATACGTTGAGATATTCACATTTTGATTTAACTTTTAAGTCAGCATGTTACCCACTTGTTTTCCACGAGGTCTGCCAAATTTAGCCGCCACACGATCACACAAATAAATCACACTGAAGAACCCAAAACAGTTATACACCAGACAAAACTATCTTTATTTTTTTATTTCTTCTTTTTCTATCTTTATACATATATAAATATCAATATTCATTATTTTTTTTTTTTCATTTTAAATTTGTATATATTTTTTTTCTAAATATCATTTATTGTCAAAAATAGAAAAAAATTTATTTGCAAATTAATGTCCTTGACCGACACACCATGAAATCAGCCACAGAATAAAATAAAAGAAAAAAAAAAAAACCATAAATTAACACTCCAAAAAAAAAACTGATTAATCAAAATATTTACAAACCAAAAAATAATAAAAATAAAAAAAAAAAAGAATAAAAAATAAACTAAATAATTAAACTTCAAAAAACTTGATCAATTTAATTTTCTCATACTTTTAATATTAACATTTTAATTAATTATATAATAATAATTATTATTGTTTTTTTGAATATTATTTAAGGTGTTATATTGTAAACTGTTTGCCGGGTCCTGGGAGTCGGCCTCAGTTTAGCGAACGAACGCTCTCGTAATGATATTATCTAGCTCATGGCAGATATCGCACTGACGCAGCCAACTGACAAACGGGCGAGGTGGACAAAATGTATATGCGCGCGTCAGACCTAATATTCCCTGCCAGTTTTACCAGTTTTCCGATTACTTTTCTCTTTTTATCTTTTTCATGTATCACTGTGTGTGTCTCATAAGAGTCCCTGCAACTTCACAAATTCTCTATCTATTTATTTTATTATTTAAATAAATTTTCATCAAATCTATAAAATTGAAATTATAAATAAAATTTTTATGTATTATTTTATTTTTATATGTCCAAAAAAAAACAAGATGAATAAAATTAATTAATTGTTTGTATTTTTTTTTTTTTTTTACAAGCTGCAGTTGACACACAATTTTGTGCTTTCAATATATACATATATATATATTAAATGACTATATGATAAACTGGTATATAGGTGTTTTGGAATGAGATTACAACTGCCGACAGTTGTAAGCTCCAGTGGCGCTTGAAATTTGGAAGGGAGTTAAAACATAGGGAGGTTGATCTGACTGTTACATATATGGGTTTTGGCGAGGGTTGATGCAAGGGAGAAAAGCTTCTCGGCTAGGTTAAAATTGGTATGGGAAGAGAGAATACAGATATATATATATGTATATAAAAAATTATTCCCGTACACACCTTCTAACCCAGCTTCAACGAGGCACACGCAACACGAAACGTTATAGTACCTCTTGCAAGCACTATCCCCAAAGACCCAAATTGATTTTTACGGGATTGAACGACAGTGGCGACCCACTGTGGTGTTTAACTGTCAGTATGCCATTCGTTGCCCGGGCAACCCTTTGTCCGATGACGTCATAACCTTAGTCCATCCCCTGAACTCTTCATAATATACCACCCTCACTCAATATACAACAAACTCAATGCCGCTGCAATGATATAGGCATTTTTTTTTTTTATTTTTATTCTATCAATATATCTCATGCGTGTAAATTGCAATTTACTTGTATTTGAAACACTTTCAATGACACGCTAAATTCTTGATTTATAAATAAATAAATTATTAATTAATAAAGTAAATATAAAATTAATAATAAGAAAAATGTTTTTTTTTTGTGTTTTATTTTATTTTAATTTTTTTTTATTATTTTATTTATAGTTTAATTTAATTATTATTTATTGTTGGATTATTATAAATGAATAGAAAAATATTTTTAGTTGGCTAGAAAAAAATAAGGGGTTGTTGTTGATGCTGCTTCCGACAGGTCTGACTAATAAAGATCTGTACTACTGCCGATGAAAGAGCGCTCCCTCGAGGATTAAAGAGTAGTCTGTTTTTAATGTTTTTTTTTTTTTAAATTTATAATTTATTTGTTTTATTTACTTTTTCTTTTTTTGTGGTTATATATTTTGCATTCTTGTTTTGAACTCTTTTCTCTCCAACGACTAATGAACATGAAAAAATAACCTCGAAAAAATATAGAAGAAACTTTTCATTGGACCACTGCGTTGTTGGCTTGAAGGGTTAATTAAATAACGAGTGTTTTGTCGAGCCAAATAATTAATCTTTAAAAAAAAAATAATGCAAAGATAAAAAAGATATGTAATAAAATGATTTATTCAAACAAATGCCTCTGCTTTTTTTTTTACGATCGGTAAATTGAGGACAAAACACGGAGAAATATTTCACGGAGATCTACATCGATTAAATCTATATTCAAATAAACATGCGACGTAATAGAAAAGATAAAATAAACTTTAAATTGTTATGAATTAAAATTTAAATAAAATAAATTGGGTTGTTAAAAACTTTGTTTGTTTGAAGTTTCAGCAAGATGAGGTATGATAGTGATAAGAGGCAAGAGACAATACGTGAGAATATTGGATGACCGAATTGAAGTTTTATTCTCAACTTGCCAATCGTATATATTTAATAGAACTCTTGGCATACATATTGTACATTCAACTAGGCTACTGCATTAAAAAAATTAAGATATCAAAAATGACCAAAACTTCTCCGTATCTTGAAGACCAGAAAAACTTTAGCAATAAAAAAAAAAATAGAATCCATAGACAGCAGTTTGTATAATATTAAAAAAAAAAAATATATATCTTCTTTTAAAAATTAAATAGATAAAAAATGATGATTATTAAAACACATTATATCAAATTGTACATAAAGACGATTTTTATTTTTAAATATTTTTTGGACATCAATAATTTTTTTTTTTTTTTTTGTTATTATTTATTTTTAATATTATTTTTTTTTTCTTTTAATTTACTTCGTGTGATTTATTGAGATGATTTATTTTCATTTTTAGTCATTTGTTTTCATTGATGGGTATTTTCCCTCACGATTATTTAATTCGATTTTATTTGATGATGGCTGTTAATTATTTAGAAAATACAAAATACAACAGTAAATGATTCAACTGTCGCATGATCGATCTCGTTAAAAATTATTTAATGAATTATTTAAACTAATAATTTTGCTGGTCAATTTATTTATTTTTTTAATGATAATCTATTGGAAATATTCTAGCCTCATGATCATTTTTATTCATTCGTATATTTAAATTTTATTTATTCTATATTTTGCTGTTTAAAAAAATCTTTTATTTTTCATCATCTTCTAGACACTGAGAATTGTTTGTTAAAATCAGTGCAATATTATCAAGCTTTTTTTTTTGTTTTTTGTTAATTTAAATTTCTATAAAAGTACTTGAAAAACTTTGTGTGAATATTTTATAAAAAAAAGAAATGAATTCCCGACTTTTAATTTTCGATAGAGTATAAAATTTCAAAAACGAAAAAATTTGATTTAACATACGAATTTTTTAATTGAAAATACAAACTGGAATATTAGTTTTTGTTTTTTTGTTTCGTTTCAAGTTCTCTTCATTCTTCAATTTTGATAATTTATTAGTGCACACACGTCACGTTCGACCGATGCAAAAATTCAGTTGATTTTATTATTTATAAATTTTCTTGCTCATTTATTTTAATTTTCACAATCCCACTCGTATACCTTTCGCAATTTTTTAAATTTTTATTTTCATACACACATACATACACATAATTGCTACAATAATTAAATAATTCGACATAAATATCGGTCGAACGTAAGCAACAGTATATACACATTAAAAAGCATCGTTACATTTTATAAATTTGCGTATTGCAATTTTATCTTGATTAAAAAATTTTAGTTTTTTTTTTTATCATTCTTTTCTTTTAGCGTAAATTGACAATTGTTATTATAATTTTTTTTTTCTTTTTCTTTTCATTCTTTAAATTATCATTTATAAATAGACACAAATTAATTTTTATTTACCATATTTTTTGCAAATAAAAATACTATAAATAAATAATATTAATACTGAGTACATTTTCTTTTTTTTTTTTTTTAAAGTAAATTATTTATTTACTTTTATAATTTCATATTCTATACATCTAATATTTTTTTTTCTTTTTTTTTTTTTGGTTTTAAAATCAATCGGTTAAATTCTCGAGTAATTTAGATTTTATTTTTTTCTTCTCTCTTTTTAAATCTTGCAAATTGTCAATTTACTTTGACAGTAAAATTTTTAATATTAATAAATTGTTAATAATTTTTTATTTTCAATTTTAGCATATTCAAATTTCTTGGGGTTTTATTTATCAACATTCCACTTTGTTTTTTTATAAAATAATTATTTTTAGTAGGCTTAGATTGATCACTCGACAATTACAATGATTTTTTTTTTGTAATTCAATAAATACCAATAGACATTATGGCAAATCTTTTAACAATGGGGTTTAAAAAATTAAAATAAAATCATAAACATAAAGGCCAAATATATTTTATCACTAAGCAGTAGTAGTAATTATGTTTTTTTTTTTAAATTTTATTTAGGCATTGAAACATTTTTAAAAATTTTTCTTTGATTTATTTTGTTGATATATAAATATTTCTATTTTTTTTCATTGACAATAGTCAAGTTGCATATTTTTTTTTGTATTTTCTTCCGATGTATTACTGAATTTTTAAAATTTTCAATTTACTATTTTTCATTTTCACAAATTCAGACATACAAACATCGAATTATAATTTTTATAATTTTTTTTTTGAATTTTCATCTTGCNCCATCGACGTGTCGACTATTTTTTTTTTTTTTTTATTTCTATTACATTGTTACACAGTATTATATACGTACGAATGTATAAAATCTCGTCTTACGAAACTACACGAAAAAACGAATAAAAAGCCGTCAATTTTTTTTTATTTTTAATTATTTAAAAACGACTCTTAATTATAAATTCATCATTTTTTTTTTTCTATATAAATATTAACACTGATTAAAGCATCGAAGCATCTACCCTGCCTCGAAGACGTAATACTCAATAATAATATTTTTATTGAAACAACAAATAAATAACATTAAAAAGTTTTCCATCAAAAGCATGTAATACAATTTTTATTTATTTTATTCGTTTTAATATACGTCATCGAGGTGGTACTTTGAGAAAAAAAAAAAAACATTCCAAATCTATTTTATAATTTTATACTTGTTTTTTTTTTTTTTTTTTTTNTTTTTTTTTTTTTTCTTTATACTAAGCGAAATTATTTTATTGTAATAAAATTTATTAAATTCGGTGCTAAAACAACACTGAAAATTCATTACACGTTTTTTTATTAATTTTTTAAATCTCAATACTTTGGAGGCAATTATTTGTGCGCCGTTACTTAAAAGACTAAATTTCAAAAAATTGTAATTTATTATTTTTTAAATCTGTAAAAAATGGTCGTCGAGAAAATTTTACTTAAATTTTTACAAAAATGACAAATTTGTCCCTGATTATTTTATTTCAATTATTATTAATATTTATTTCAAAAATGAAAATCTTGTGTATAACTATTTTTTAATGATAATATTCGTTGAAAAATTTTTTTAATTAAACCTGCAGATGAAATTATGAATTATGTACATGATCAAAGTGTTTTTTTTTTTTATTTTCTCATTTTCATTTTCTATGGATTGTCCAAAAAAATGTAGAGTATAAAATATCTTCCATTAAGTAATTCATATTATTTATTTTATTATTATTTATGTATTTAGGTGTCAATTGATCACCAATAAATTATCGTTTATTCCACCTGACTTACAACACTCACTAGTCACGTATTATTTCATTTATTAGACGGAATGATGTAAGCAAATATTGTATATCACTGCCGTGCATCGATCAAGTACTTTGATAAAAAAAAAAAAAATAATAATAATGATACGATCGGCATGGCACAACCTAATAATGTGTTTTTTTTTTTTTTCTTCTTTTGCTTAACGACAAATCTCATCCAATTTTAATTTAATTTACATATTCTCATTCTTATTTATATAAAAAAAAAAAAAACTTAAATTTAAATATTGATGATTACTTGATTTCCCTTTAAATCGATTAATTTAAATAACTAAATGTTTAATACAAATAATAATAATATAAAAAAAAAATACACCAATTTGTTATTTGTCATTTTCTTAAACTTTATGATTTATATTTTGTAATTTTTTCTTTTTTTTTGATAAATTTATTGCTCTGGATTTTAAAAACCAAATGCAATGACTAATTAATTATGTTTGACAAATTAATTTTTATTTATAAATCTTTGAATTGTTAATATGATTATTTTAGCTGGACTAGCGAAAATATACGCAATTTTTAATTTTTTTTAATTGTATAATAATAATTTAAAAAAAAAGAACCAAAGTTTGTAGATTCTTGATTTATTTTTTTTGTTAAAAATTGATAAACTTGTTTAAATTTTTTTATTGTTATTTTTGTATTGTTTAAATTGATAAATTCCGAAGCATGATGAATTAATTCAGCAGCTTTTAATAACTGAATATACTTAATTTTTATACACTGGTATTTAGGTCCTTGTTTCACAGTCAATATTTATAATTCACATTGATTATTATTTATTATTATATAATTTTTAAATATTAAACCATGACAATAGCTTCTTTGTCACAAAATAAAAATGGATACTGATCAATCATTGTTTGAACGACATCTTCAAGATAGGGCCTCATTGCTTCAAATCTTCCAAGATCATTAAATTCAATTCGCAGTAATGTAGGCCACCAACATATTGCCAAGTTTTTGCTATCCATGCTATTTAATTTGCAATTTTCAACCACTCTATAAAATTAATTAAAAAATACATTTAATTAAAAATTATTGAATGTAATTAATTATATAATTATTTAACTTACTTGACAAAATGTTGAAAGATAAATTTAAGAACATCAAAATTAACTGGATTTAATTTACTGAGCATCAACCGAAGAGCAAGTAATCTGCAACTTCGATCTTCAAGAAAAAAAAAAATATTTAATTAAATTATTATAATTTACTTTCAAGAGTTTTTATTTAAAACTTACCTTCCATATTCATACAGGTAGCAGACATTGGTTTACTAATACCTCTTGCACCTATTTAAAATTATGAAAATGAAAATTAATCAATTTATTTTAGTTAATGTAAAAATTATAATGTAAAAATTTGAAATATAAATTCATTATTACCAGATATATCTTCAAGTTCAGTCATGCGTTCTTTGTCAATAAGAGGTGGTAATCTTTTTGAAAAGAAATCTTTTAGTGCAGTTGCCACAGCATTAACAGGAATGTCAAGCAAATGAATATCAACATTTCCATCTGTAATTTAAAATAAACGTTTCATTAATAATTTCAATCACTTGGGGGTTTTTGTTTCATGTTTTTTTGGTTTTCATTAAAATATTACTGACCTTCTTCAAACTTTTGAAATAATAATTCAACATGAGCACGGTTTCCTGGTACCCTATAAATTCCTTCTGAATCAAGACCTTCATCTTCAATAAAATTAATACATTTTTCCAAAAATAATGGAATTCTATTTGTTTCACTTTGTGCAAAATCTTCAATTAATGATTGATGTGATTGACCCAACATTGTTACACCACCACTACTACCACTTCCTTTAGTTTGTTTAATTTTTTCTTGTTTCTTTTTTTCACGTTCTTTTTCTTTTTCAGCATTTTTCTTTAATTTTTCTTCTTTTTGTCGTCGTTTTTCTAATTTTTCATCTTCTTTTGCTTTTTGTTTGTCTTTTTTTCTTGCTAATTTTTCACATTCTTTACCCTTTGTTAATATTCCAAACTGTAATATTATAAATTTTATTTATTTATTTATAAAATTTTTAATTCCATGAAAAATCATTAAAATACTTACACTTGGAGAATTCATTTCACGTGGTGATGAAACATCAAGACTTGATTCATCATCTGTAAAATTATATAAAATTAATAAATAAAATAATAAAAATAATTTTATTTTAAATTCAACAACTACATTTAAACATGCATAAAACATTCATTAGCTAAAAAAATTTTATTTAGTTATTGATGCATAAATAAAGCTGATATTAAAAAATATATTCTTTTTTTTTTTTNTTTTTTTTTTTTTTAATAAACAATTAATCGAGTGTAAAATAAAACTTGACGTAAAGTTTTTAATGTTTTTTTTTTTGTTTTCATTTCATTTGTACGTAGAATAAATAGATTTTATTTACAAATAATAAAATAATAATAATAAAGCAGTATTGTCAAACAATAATGATGATACATTGATATTATTATTTGACTCACAGGACACACTGAACATATCCTGGGTAACATGTTTCAGGTTGAATGGATGCTGTAGGGTTGCAGCTGAATTTCCATATGTCTTTCTCACACTAACCGACGCGTGTTTATTCAGTTTTATTCTTGATCTCGTGCCATGTTCAGGCTCACTTGATTCAGAACTATCCGGGGTTTCACTTGATACTAATAAATCATTTAGTATCTTAAGCAATTGTATTTCTTTTTTTTTTGTTTTGTAATTATAATTTATATTTCAAAGTGAAAACAGGTAGATTTTTTTTAATTTTAAATGTAGATTTTAATTAAAAAAATTATTAATGGCATTGCATACGGAATAACTTACGTAAAATTTAAAATATTTACGATTTTTATAATTTTATTTTTGACTCTTTTATGTTTCATTTAAAATAGATTAATTTGATAAATTATAACTTTTATTGTATAACATTTTGAATAGAATCAAAGTTGGGAAGTTAATTATTTTTTGGGATTTATTAGACATTTAAGAACATCCCTGCTAAATAATATTTTAAAAGCAATTAAAATTCAGAGGGGTATCATTTTTTTTTCCTGAGAAAAATTGTAAATAGTCTTTCTTTGCTGTAACTTTTTAAACTTCTTAAAAAAAGTGCTACGTTTTTATAGAATCTCCTAGAAATATTTATTCAAAATAACATTTTAATTTACTAAAGATTTATTTATTGTTTTTTAAAATAATTAAATCCTTTTTAATTATTATTTATAGCTAATTTTTAAAAAATGATTTTATAAAAGTTTTTTTCCAACTTTTTAAGACAGTTCTTAAGACGACATTAAATAATTTACATTAATAAAAGCTTCTATCAATTAAAAAATCAAGTTCTCGACAGTAAAAGCTCTGTGTATTTTTTGAATGAAAAAAAAAAAAAAAATCTATAAGCTAACTTTTCAATTAGTTTCAACGACATAAATCTTCTCGTATTTTCAATAAATTTTTCTGTATGCGGTGCCAATAGTGCTACCTTTGAAATTATTATATCTTGAAAATTATCGACAACCTGTCTTTAAATTTATTAAAAAAAGAAAATTAAATCCATCTGCCACAAACTAATTTTTTTCTTTTTTTTTTTTACTACCACACAATCAATAGTTTCCAAGAAAAACAATTTCAAACTTTACTAAAAAAATTCTACAATTCATCTCACGTATATAATCCCTTTAAAAAAATCCTAACAGTTATTTTATAAAAAAAATCATTAAATTAATATTAAATATATAATAATTACCTCGTTCAGTTGGATCAATACGCCAATTTTTATCCTCTTTGATGCTGTAGTTCAAGCCAACAATTCCATCATTGCCTCCCATACTTGCAAGAGATGGTACTTTTGGTGTTGCGACTGGTATTGCAGCACGTTTTTTACGTATTCGTTTATGGGTTGCTGGTTTTTTTATGGATTTAGCTAACACATCAGTAACACCTCTTTGTCTTTCTAAAGAACTCCATTCAGAATCCGAATCACTGTATGCTGTAAAATTCACAAGAAAAAAAAAAACAAAAAATAAAACAACAAATAAATTTTTAATTAANATAAAAAAAAAAAAAAAAAAAAAAAACTAAAAATGCCACTTACATCGTTGACCTTTTTCTCGTCGATGACGTAATTTTGTTTTGTTATTTGAAATTGAATCTTGTACAAGTGCATAAGTATATTCACCATCATAAGATGAATAAAGATTTTGTACAACATCTTTTGGATGAGCATATTCAAGATCAACGAGTTCAGGTGTTGCCAGTGGCGCGTGTCCCATCACTTTAGAACCATGCTCACCTTTTTCACCTGTATTCATTCGTGCAATTGCATCAGTCACATTGGAAAAATCTTTGAGATTTATTTTTCCCGGTTGCTTCAGTGTTTGACTATTTCCCTTGGGTCGTGATTTTGTCTGTGGTATATGACGTCGTCCAGTGGTGAATGAACGATGAGAATATGTTGACACTGCCTCCTGATGATGCATGAATGTGTCCTTTACCCAACCTGAATAAATATAATTTTTTTTTTTTTTTTATTTGTTTTTTATTTCTTCTTATAGAAGGTTCATATAGAATCCTTGAAAAAAAATAAACAAAAAAAGAAAATAATCAATTTCTTAAAGCAGATAGATTATTAAAGCTTTTTTTATATTTATTTTCTTTTTACGATTGGGCGTTGGTGCTAATTTAGACATATGTTTTAACTTTTTTATTATCTAAAAATTTAATTTATTTAAAAAAAAAAATTTACCTGTTAATTTATTTGCAAAATCACCACCTTTTAAAAGTTCACGTTCTCTATCTTCTCTATGAAAATCAACTTGACTATAAATATCACTGTCATCACTTGGTGTTGCACGATGATTATTAAAATGATCATGCATTCCATTATCACCCAAATCACCATCAGGTGTTAATTGTTCATAAGATTCTGAGCCACTTCTGAAAGTAACAGACATGCTGTTTCACATTAGATTTTTTAATTTAAAAAAACACAAATGAATTGACATCACAATGAAATATATATATAAAAAATAAATAAATAAATAAATAATAATACGTATTGAGATGTCTTACCCATCATCTGGTGTTTGAAGATGATAACTTTCATGTCGTGGTGGTGGCATTGGATGAAGTGCTGAATACTCAAGTGTTCCTTCACCACTGTCATTTAAATTACCAGGTTCTTCCATATGAAATGCTTGTTCAATTTCTGGTTTCTTTTCCCAAACTTCTTTAAAAAATGGTGTATAAAATGCAGCTAAACAAAAAAAGAAAATAAATTTAAATTAAACATTTATCAATAATTATTTATTGTTTATCAAAAATTAATTAAAATAATAATTACTTTTTTGTTGACAACTTGATGTTGATGTCATAAAATGTGCTTGTAATCTATCAGCAGTTGCATTACCCTCAGTAATCAACAAATGACTTAAATCACTACTAAAAAATGCATTAGCACCACCAGTATCAGTAACAGCCATTATTTGAATTGGTAAATTTGGTATATTCATTGAAAATGCACTACAACAATATGAAAAAAAAAAAAAAAAAACATAATATTTCCATTAAATTGATGTAAATATATTAATAAAATAATTAATGTTTATTAAACATACTTCAGTGTAGCTAATGAAGCTTTTCTTTTAGTTGAATAAACAAGAATAAAACCATGTACAAGTTCATCACGAAATGCATTTGCACCATGAAAACTTGATATAATAACTTCAACACGTCTTTTTGATTCACCCAAAAATGTTTCAAGTACAATTGATTTTTCACCACTTAAAAAACAACACTGATGACTAAGTAATGGACCAAGTACATTTTCAACAGAGTATGCATCACCACAAAACATACACATTATTATCCTAAAAAAAGAAATAATAAACATAATTTTAATAAATTTAAAGACAATTAAAAATATAGTAAAATAATTTATACCTTATATCAGGTTCCAAGCATTCAATAACACTTTGATAAATATTTAAAAATCCAGCACGATGATTAATTGATTGTATTAATTGTTGTAATGCATCTTTTACAAGTGAATTTGGAAAACGTCTGTCTTGTTCAATATCTTCAAAACAAACATCAATAAATGGACATTGTAAACTATCAGCAAGATTTTGTCCTTCTTCTCTTAATCTCATTGATTCTAATTCATCAATACTCATATCAGGAATAAACATTATAACTATTGGAAGACCTTGAAATGGCAATCTATCTTCCTGTTCTAAATTTGATAATAATGTTTTTTCCAATGATGAACGTATATACTCAAATGAATCCTCATTCGCATAAATACAAAATGATCCTAGAATACAAGACATAAATTTATTAAATACTTTAAAATATATTTTATCATGAAAAAAGAGTTAGATCGTGATAACCACCTTGTAGAAATACGTGGAATACATAAGAATATTATACAACGTAACATGGGATTTTATTAAGATTGGTTTAAACTTCATTTACAATAAATTTACAAAAAAAAATAAAAGCAGTCAATTGGTTTTTACGACATGTATAAATTTTTATTTATTTTTTTCTACTGTAAATAAAACTGTGATCATTTTAAAATTACAAAAAAAAAACTACATAGATATTATAATATTAAATAAAAAAATATATTAATTTATTTTTCAATTCAAATGATTTTATTGAATATTAAAAATCAACTAGATATATCTCGCAATGAAAAAATAAATAATGTATATTGTTAGCGAGTAATTGTGTTTGTGTTTGTGACGTTGTTAATTGAATTAGTTAAGCGTAAAGTAATGACTCACCATGTGGCATAAAATCCGATGTTGTGAATGAATTGTGAGGTAATCCAACATCACCATCAATGACCCTATAGCCAAGTGTATACAATTGACAATCAATTTCAACTTCATCATCATCTGTTTGATTTTTAATTTCATGTGCAAATTCATTTCCAAGATCATTACAACCAAGTATAACCAAATTTAATTGATTATTTTCAGATGTTAATTGCCATTGGCTACTGTGATTCCATGAAGAAGGTCTATTAAAAAATAATTATGTTATATATGACAATATCAAATACAATTATAATATTTTAATAAAAAATACCTGTGTGCTTTTGTTCCAAGTATTCTTTCAATAAGTGAATCCATACAATTTGGAAATGCTGGACAATGTTCACGTATTGGACAATGAACAAAACCAAGATGTTGAAATAGCATTAATTTACGATCTTGATCAAGTCTATCTAATGATTTATATCTATAAATAATTCATTCAAATATTTTTTAATTTTTCTAGTGGTTTTAATTAAAAAAAATGTATTATTTTTTTCATTTTTTTAATAATAATAATAATGATAATTACAAGGATAATAAAATTAGAATGTTAACTCACCTAAAATCATCGAGTAAGGCATCAGTTATTTCTTTAATGTCATCTTGCGTAATTGTGCCTGATGGTGCTATACTCTTAAAATGGTAAAACAAGTCAGCATGCTCTAGCAACAACTCCTAAAATAAATTTAAAAATAATAATTATTTATTGAGTTTAATAATTTTTCTTTTTATATAAATATATATTTGTTATTTTTTTTTTTACTTGAAAATTATGCTTGGCTCGTTCAATTATTTCCTTCTGATGATTATCATAAATATCCTGACAATCATGTGGTGATAATGCTTCAAAACACTCACGTCCCATAAAAAGAACTCTAACTTCTGATAAATGTTTACCAGGTGTTACGTATCCAGTTTCTTCAAGAAGCTGTTTAAACTGTTTTTTCCATCTAATTAAAATTTTAAAATATTAATCATTTAAACTAATAATAAAAGCTATTAAAATTATGATGAATTTTTTAATTGAATAAATATTTTTTTTTACTCATTTAATTCATTATAATTTGTATTCAATTATTATTTTATTTTATACATGCATTTGACAGATGTCAGTACTTGATAAACTTGATTTTTTAAAATATTTTAATTAAATATTATTATTGTTAATTAATTATTATTACCTTTTTGGAAGTCTGCATTGTGTTAAAAAAAAGTAAATGAACCACCAAGAATAAAGCAAAAAAGTATTAGTATATAAAATGAATGAAAATTAATAAAGAATACAATAACGATTATTATAAAATTAATATTAAATTAAACATACTCTAGTCTTCGTTGTTCTTGTTGAAGTGCATTAATATGATTTTTAAATACAGTTTCAGCCTCAGGTGTTTCTAAAACTTCATATGGAATTTTAGTTGTATTATTTTCACCAAAATCATAATCAACCCAGGAAATATCTTCAGGACATTCATAAAAATGTTGATCAAAATCAGGATGTTGTTTAATAAATTGCTGAACAGTAGACCATTCTCTAAAAATGAAAATTTTTTTAATAAAAATTATCCAAATTACTTGAAGGATTAAAAATAAACTTACTCATTTATAATAGCTGCAATATCTGGACAAATGTCATGTAATATATCCGGTAATAATTCCAAATAACCTTGTACTTTTTTAGCAATTTGTTCATCTTTTAATTTTTTAATATGACGACGAAATAATCTTTGTGTTGCATCAATACCAAATAATTCAACAAAATTAATAAATTCTTTATGTTGACCAAGTTTTTTAGATGATTGTGACCATAATGCACGATAATCAGTAACATGTAATTTAATTAATCTTTGTAATGATTCAGTTGATGTATCAAGTAATTCTTTACGTGCTTTAGCTGCTTCAACAAATGGTACAATTTTACTACGTATTTTAATTTTATCAATAATTTGTGCTAAGACTAGAAATGCAGCATCAATATTAATATTTTCATGTGCTGATGTTTCAACAAATGATATTGTATTTTTGTACTCTTTTCTCATAACAAGTTTTTCAGCTTCTTTAACATATTGTTCATTAGCATCATCATTTTTAGTTGTAACAAGTACAATTGGTTTTTTAGTTTTAATTAAATTATTAAGTATATTTGATACAAAATCAACTTGTTTTTCAATTGAACGATTTGGTACAATACTTACATCAAATATACATAAATAACCATCAATATTTAATTTACCATCTGGTAATACTTTTTGTTCATATTCTTTTTCAATACCAAGTTGATTTTTACATATATACATTAATTTTTCAGCACTTGTTATTTTTGTTGATGAACAACGTTTTGGATATGGCTCCATTTTACCACCTTTAAATGGTTGAAATGATGCATCATCAATAAATTCAGTATGTTCAATAACTTGAAATTGATATTCAGTACCATCTTCAGCAACTTTAACAACATCACCCCAGTATAAAAAATGATCATTGTTAACAACACGACCACTAAAATCCGACTGTTAAATATAACATCAATTAATTGTTAATATCACAATATTATTATTTACAATTATAACATTATTATTAGTAAAAACATTTAGATTAGATGATTTTAAATAATATTTTATACATTTAATATAATAAATTATTCAAGTTTTAATTATATGATTAAATAAAACACATTTTTTTTTTACCTGGGATAATACTGATATATGATCAACACTGTAATCATCGCTGAGTGATCTCATAAATCTGTTGCAAAAACATGATTTTCCAACACCAACCTGTCCTTTGTCCTTTTCAGTACCAGACAATCCAACAACTGCTATATTCATACACTTTAAATTATCACTTTTACGTGCCATGTTTACAATCAGCTAATTATAGATAATTGTGGATGTCAATTAAATATTTTAAAAGATTTTTTTTTTTTATTATCTCTTTGATAATTTAATGTTCATCAAAGTGACCATGAGTTTTCATAAAAAAAAAAAATAAAAATAAAAATAAATAAATAATATTTAATTATTTTTGTGTTTTTTTTATTTTGTTTTTTTGGAATCTTTGGTCAATTTTCACAAGGTATTTCTATTTTTTTTTATTTTATTTTTTTGAAAATAATTATTTTTCAAAGGTTTATAAAACAATGATGATTTTTCTTTGGCAACATTTTTGCCAAACAATTAAACATCCATTTTTTTAATTAATTAATAATTATTAATTTTTATTATTTTATTTTTTCATATTTCATTTTTAATATTATCACAATATTCACTTGACTGTTTTTATTATTAGCATAACTTTTTTATTATTTGTATAAAATATTCGTTGCATTTATTCACTTGATATTTATTATATTTAATTAAACAAAATTATAATTAAAAAAAAAAAAAATTTGTAATTAAAANTTATCTGTAATGAAAAAGAAAAAAAAAAAAATTAATTAACAATTAAATAAGCCTTTTTTTTTTTATAAAAAACAATAAACAAAATATTTAAAAAACAAAAATCAAAGCTATTTATTACACTGTGTAGACAAAGAAATAAATTAATAAATTGATTTTTCTAAAATGATGGATTGGATAATGGATACCACTGATTTTTTTATATCAATGAATAATCTATCATAAAACTAGCAATAATAATAGTAGTAATAAAAAAAAAACCATACTGTCATAGACATCAAAAGTTTGAGAACTGAACAATGGTCGTTTTCACGTCAAATTTATCACAAGTTAAGTCAATTATTTAACAATCATGCGCAATAATTTACTTTTATGTTAATTATATTTATTTAAAATGAAAAAAAAAAAAAAAAGTTAACAATAATCATTAAGTTCATGTTGAAATAGAGAATAAAAAAAAATTGACAAATAATATTATGATTGTGACAGGCAGGAATAGATCAATATGTATTGTACACAAGCGTAACCATTGATAATTTACAATTACAATTTATAAAAAAAAAAATTACTAAAAAGAGTTTGTTAAAAAATAAAAATGAGTAATCTAAAAATCCAGATAAATCAAGCATTTAATTGATTTTTTTTAAATTTAATTAAGTCAAATGATGTGTTATTAATTGAACACAATTTTGGAGTATTGAATGGGAAAAAATAAAAAAAAAAAAAATGCTTTGGAGCAGAATATTGGTGTACTGACCTGTCTGGCACGCCAGCCGGTTGTAAATTGATTATTTATTATTAATTTAAATGATAAACGTGCACAATTATAAACACACACTTGTCACAAATAGTATAAAAAAAAAATAATAAATTATGACAGTTAAGTATAATTATTGTATATTGGAAAAGTTTACTAACAATAATGTAAATAACTTGACGTCAAATGTTGAGAACTGCTCCACAACGGAGCCATCTTGGTGGGTGGGCACACGACGTTTATGTTTTTAGTTTGAGTAGTACATGGAGTTTTCTTTCACCAAAATCTTTACCTGGATCTCCAGGTAAACGCCATCTATTGTTGGTTATTATAATAATATTATAATTGTTATTTATAATTGTTGATAAGTAAAAAAATTATATTTATCAATGATAAATTATCATCAACAAATAATAGACGGTAATTTTTCAGCTAGATGGCGCGATAAATTTTTTCTTGAATCCAAAATGGCCGCGGATTTGTTACAGTGAAATTTGAAAATGTGTGTTGTGCATATGAAGACTAGAGAACTCATGGTTGTGCAATGTCGTGACTTTCAGTGACTTTATAGACTTATTATTGCAATAATAATTGTTAATTGATTATAAATTGTTGTTAAATCGATCAATTAAATTGTTCTGAACAGATTGTGATATAAGTTATTGCTGACTTTTGTGAATTTTGACAAAAATTAATGGACATGTCAATGGTGTTGAAGCTGACAAAGGACAATATTAATTTGTTAAAAAAATGGACAAATGGTATGTAAATATCATGTTATTTTATTGTTATTAATTGTTTAATGCATAAACAAACATAATTATGTATTTTTTATCTATAATTAGGCCAAAAAAAATTTAATCTTTTGAAGTTAGGTTGTCGTTGTTGACAAAAACAAATAATTTATCAATTTATTTATCAAATATTTATAAATATTTGTTATTTTTAGCATTGTTGTAGCTTCCCTATTGTATAATAATGATTTTTTTATTAATAACAATCAAAAAATTATGAAATATTTTAATATCAATTTTCCATTGTTTGAGGGCTTTGTCGGTTTTTATTGTCAGTGTTTAGTGCTCATTTATTCACTTGGAGACTCAATTTTTTACTGTCTACTTGTTAATTTATTATTTATTTATCAATTTTTTATACATTTACTATTTATTTATTTGTTAAATTATCATTTATTTATTTATTTACCACAAATTTATGATGTCACTTTCATCACTCTTTTTTTTGTTGTCACTAATTACTCCAGTTTGAAAAAAATTAATAACATAATTTTTATTTAATATTTTTAATGTGTACAGATACTAAAAAGTGTAGCTGAAACGACTAATGTGTTATGTAATGAAATTCATTATACACAATTATTAAAATTGGGACTAAAACAAATGCTTAAATTGATTTGTCACTGGAGCTAAAAACATTTTTGAGTACAGTGAGTTAATTTATTTTATTTTTTAAAAGTAAAGTATAGTCTCAAACTTATCTAATAATAATTTTATAATTTATTGTTACAGTCGCATTAAATTTATCCATTAGTCTTGCTAATGAATGTGAAATAAAATATACAAAAGCTTCAATGATGCAGATAATGAAAAAAAAAGAACGTGAAAAGAGAGCAAGTGCACTATTTAAAATAATGAAGACAACTGAGGCTGTTTCGATGCTAAAATATAACATGAAAATTACCAAATGGATGATGTTAATGTTAAAAGTGTCATAAGCTACGTCGACTTTAGTTTGTCTTACCAAGTGCTTTAAAAATTAAGTAAATTGTTTATAAACTATTTGATAATTTAACTATCATGAAATACTATGGTACACTTGGACCACCAACAAAATGCATCAAAACCATCCACATGATATTATGCTTCAACAATGATGAATCTTTGTACCACTTGTTGTTGTTATTGGTAAACATTAACTTGTTTTTGTTGAGATTAAAATTTTCTATGATATGCCGCTGTTGTTGCTCACAATTCAACCACATGTCGGGCTTTGGAGTTTCAAGAAAAAACTGCCTCTACTGAAAAGAATGCTAAAAATATTATCAACAGCTGGCTCGAGATCCTCTTTTCAAATAATAATAATAATAAACTATTTTAAAAATATAATAACATTAAAAGTGAACTCAACTAATTAATAAACTATATAAATTCTTTTGTGGCCCAAAAGTGGTGATTGTGATGGTGTAAAGTGATCATTGTTTTGTGCGTGAAGTGTTTGTGTTGTGTGTGATGCTTGAAACTGTAGTGCTGATCAGATAAAATCATCATGAACCACTACATGGGGTTGGAGCATTTTGATGACCAGCGTGGGAAGATGAACATCCTCTAAAAAGGTAGGATTTTATTTAATTAATAATTGTATTGATATAATTGCATTTATAATCTTGTTTTAAACTTCATGATACTCTGTAATATATTCTTTAGGTCAGTCTGCTTCTTTTTTACTTTGATCTATGTATTATCTCTCACTCCGATTATTTTTTTTTTTTCTTTCACACCAGCTATATAGTAATAATCACTATGTCTATCGCGTCTTTAATTTATAATTATGAAGATAAAAAAATTATTAAACAAAACTACTAAAATACTGTTTACTAAATAATTTATATGGAAAATAAAAAATTATTTATTAAATCATGTATCAAAGTTGATGAAAGTTTATGAAACGTATCATAAACTTTTCAAGTTTGCGTAATTATTATCAAGACTCAATTGAGTCATTGCATATCCTGGAATAATAAGATTAACTTGACGCAAAGCTAGTCAAGTAGTTTATATTTAATAAAGTCACCCAAGTACACTCTTTTTAAAAAATAAAAATGATATTAATGCAAAAGAAAATATTGCACATAGAGTTTAGTGGCAAGATATTCTCTTGAGTTAAGAAAAATCAGAAAAACACTTCTGATTTTCTAGAAAAGTAGTAGACAAAGTTTCAAGATTAAATTTACGTGGCTTGTCTTACAAACATAAAATAATGAAAATATATAAAGACAATGTAATTTTCTTCTTCTATTTATTCAGAAAATTATATATTCATAGTAAGAAAAAAAATTTGACGGGTATTTAAAACTTCATTAAAATATATACGAACACAAGTTTATTAATTTTAATATTTTTCTCTTTTAAATTATAAAATGATAAATTGATAATGTCTATGATAAATAATCTTGATTTAAAAATTTTTTTTATACACCTTATTTCGTGTTAATATTAATTAAAAATATTACATTAATTATTTTTTAAAAATACATATTCATTTCATCTCACCAGGTGGATTTTTTAATGATAATTTACTGCAGCTTTTTTGTAATCTTTGAATAGCATTAAAAAAAAGTTATAAATTTAATATCTCTGATTCAATGGGTATACACAGTTCATCTTGTACATTATGCAATAAAAATTATGATAAAAAAATAAATAAAATTTAAAATGACGGGATGTATATACAGTTGAAGTTGTTAAAAAAAGAAAAATCTCGTATGTTTTTTTTTTTTTTGAACAATATTACGAAAAGCTCACTTCAAGCCAGCAAAACTTTTATAAAAACTTTTTGATTCAAACCATAATATAAAAAAAGATGGTTCAATAATACCAAGCGTATTTTTGTTAAATTATTTTCTTCAAGACAGCTTTTTATATGTGGAAAATATATCACAAAATATACCAAGTGTTTTTTATTGTTATTTTTATTTATTTTTTAAATGTATATAAATTTTACATTAAAATAAAAAAAATACATAACTTTGACACAGGATTTTTGAATTCTTAATCAAAAAATACAAACGCGTTAGCAAAAAAAAAAAAATATATATATATATATACATATTAACCGAAGCAAACAGAGAGACAAAGTTCTTTAAAACGGATAACGAGTTTTCTCGTTGAAAAGTTCAAAGAAAAGTGGAGTGTATAAAACTTGAAAAATAAAAGTAAAAAAAATATACGTATTTATAAATAGAAAAAAATATTTAGAATAAGTAAATGAAAATGAGAGATTGTCTAAAAAAAGTAATTTTATTTTTATTTTATTTTTTTTATTGAATACTGAGGTCCATCAAGATAGGATTGATTTCAAGGTTTTAAAAACAAATCGAAAAAGTTAAAAATTACCACCCCTCAGTCCTCGCAGACCATGTGGGGAGCGAAAAGCAAGAGAAAATTATTTAATGCCATAACAATCAAATTCTATTTTAATTTACTTTGGCTTTATAGGCTAGCACTACTATCCTATTTAGAAAAATCACTTCATTTCAGCTAACTTCACACTGAAAGGTTTTTATTTTGTTATTATTTGTTTTGTTTATTGTGAAGTTAGCTGAATGATAGTGATTTATTATTTTGTAAATTATGAAAAATTTCCAACATTATCTTTATTCTTTGATTAACCATCTGGCGTAATTATTCTAATATATACGGCCCTTGATCTGATTGAAAAAAAATTATTTCTCCAAAAATCCCTGTAAAATCGAGTTTTTATCTGAACCTACCTCATCCAACCCCTGACCGATCGCGTAGAAAATTATAAAAAAAATTTGACATTAT
>MKYW01000016.1:2048395-2072129 GCA_015776835.1 Aphidius ervi | reverse complement strand
AAAAAAAAAAAAACATTGAGAAAATGAACGAGGGAATTAAAGTAGGTAGAGAGTTAAGTCAAAGGAAGTAATTTTTTTCTTTTTTTTTATTCTTCTTTTTCCCCCGTAACTGTATAGCGTATGGTAGTATTAAATGGAGCGTGTCGTTGAGCTGATGAAATGGGCGTACTTTAGTAAGCAGTTTTGGAAATCATTTATTTCTTTACGATTGTGAAGTAGAAGTAAGTTAAGAGAAATATATATATAGAGATAGAATGAGGGAATCAAATGATTTTAGTATAAATCAGACTCAAAGTTTGATGGTATTATACATATAGTATACAGAAGAGAATGAACCAGAAAACCGCTTCATTTATATAGAAGGATTGAAGGTCCTTGTTACTGCACAAATTGATGAACTCATTCTTGATATTCTTGATTTATATATAACAGCAAACCAGTGACTCTAATTGAAACTCATTGAACTATATTTCTCTTACTCTTCAGAAAGATTAATATTCAACTGAAATACATATTTATTTTTATTCTTTGTTTAATGTTCAAAGACAACTCAATGAAATGTAATTTTTAAATTTTAATGTTTAATTAATTTTTATTACTAAAAATATATCATTTTTTTTTTTTTTTTATTCTCGATGAATATTTAAAGAAAAAAACATAATTTTTTTCTGTTTGGACTCAAGATTTATTTATTTATTCAAATTATTTTTTTATACATTTGATGAATCATGTATAAAAAATACCAAATTTTTTTCGCAAAATATATACTTGGATTTGGAAATTAATTAATTAATTTATTATTGTTTATTTTTTATTTAAAACTCACCAAACTTGCAGGTTATTAATTAACAAAAGTTATATAATTTTTTTTCTTTATCTAAACAATGACAATTGAGGGAAAAAGCTCATATCAAAAAAAAATATAATTAAATTTGTCTGTTGAGTTTTGAATAAAAAAATAAACAAATAAATAATTTAAATTAAAAAAACTTGCAGGTTATTAATTAACTAAAGTTATAAAATTTGTTTTTGCATCTAAAAAAAATGATTAGATATAAAAAGTAAGAGAAAAAAAAAAGGTCATATGTATTTAAACTCAATCTCAAAGTATTATTTCAAGTTATTCAAAAGTCAATCTATATAGCTATTATTTGTTTGTCATTTTTAAAACCTCAATCCTTAAAAATCATCTACTTTACATTATCTCTCTTCAACAATTCCCCGAAGAAACCACTAAAGTTTTTAGAATACAAAATTTTCAACGTCAGGGCTTAAAGAGACATACTTTTCTCATTCATTATATTACGTATAAATCTTTGCTTATTTAGACTCTTTCTTATTCAACAAAAAAAAATATTATTTTTCTTTTCTTTATTTACTTGAATATAAGTAAAGATGAATTTTTTTCAAGAATTGCTACTTGAGAAGTCATTTCGTTATGTTAATTAACTTGGTATTTTCGTTGAGTTAGTTCTATGATATTCGTGCCTTGTTATTGTAGTGTTATTTATTCCTCCTTAAATTCTACAAGTTGAGATCATGTGTTGTGTAACATGTTTCATTATGTCTTTTTTTTTTTTTTTTTCTTTTACTCAAAAGCTATTCAAGCTTTAAAAATTTTTGTACAATTTTACAAGTTATAATTTATCAAGTAAACTTTATAGAAAAATATTTATTCTATTTTTTTTTTTCAAGTCATAAATTAATTTACAATGAATCGTATATAATTTCTGAAACTATTTGAAAACTTTTTTCAATTATCAATGTTGTTATTTTTTTTCATTTCATTTATGATCAAAAATAATAAAATTGATTTTACAAATTTTTCAAACAATTGGTATAATTGAAGTTTTATTAATTTGAAAATTCTGAGAATTAATTTTTTAAAAAAATAATTCTATATAGACTTTTATATATGTTATTTATTTGTTAGTTTATTTTTTTGTAAACTTTATTTCCTCTTAAATTTCACAAGATGACATCATATGTCACATGATTCTTTATATTATTTTTTTTTTTTTACTCAAAAGCTATTTGAGCTTTAAGAAATTTACTAAATAGAACTTCAAAACTATAATTTATCAAATAAACTTTGAATGAAACTTTTATTGAAATACTATTTTGTAATTATAGTCATTTATCTTTTATAATTTATTTTTGAATAGTTAATTAATTTTTATATTTGGAAAAACATAGTAGCTCAAATTCACATTGATAAATTTTTTTAATTCGGCATGAATATTGTCATTACTGTTAAATATATAATTATGAACTTTATTGGTTCAGTTGATTTTATATTTAGTTTTTATATTTCAACCTTTTATCTGCTTATGGATTTTGTAAACGATTTTTTATTATTATTATTATTATTATTATTATTATTATTATAAAAATGTGACTCTTAACCAGACAGCTGATTTCCCATCATCATAAATGTTGTCACGTCGCTATATAAATTTAAAATGGATTTGAGTGAAATACGTATTTACACATGTGATGTTTTATGTTCACGTTCATATCAACCTATATTTATTTTATTTTTTTATATTTTTTAATTCATTTTTATTCAGCAGAATTGCAAAATTTAAATGGCAAATTGACAAATCAGCTGTCAGTGTATACAAAAATATTTACAATAACAAGTTTATGAATTATTTTTATTTTTTTAATAACGTGTAAACATTTACAAGCTCGTATTTTTTTACTAATAAAAATCATTACGATAAAAATATTATAATACAAAGATAAAAACAAAAAAATTTACAGGTGTAATATTTTGTATACAATATTTTTCAAAAAGTTATAGATGCCACAAAAATAAAAAAAAAATTAACATAAATATATAAAAAGATAAAAAAAAAAAAATATCATAGCTCAAGAAAAAAATAAAAAAATATAATAAAACTAAATAAAGTTTTTAATAAAACATTTTAACTTGAAAATCGTAAAATTTTTTATGATTTTTTAGCTGCAATATTGGATAAAGCGTACATGTTATGCATTCGTTTATAGCAACCATAAAGCTTGAATGAAAAAAAAAAAAAATCTGATATTATAAATTAACAATAAACTATTTTTTTTTAAATATAAAATTTTAAATTCAATAAACGAATGTATTTTAATTTTTATATCTCGTATATATAAAATTTAAATTAATAATTTATTAATTACTTAAAAAGCAATTATCCATTGACTGGAATTGCTGGAGAAAAAGCACATATTCAAGCTCATTTAACTGAGTGTCTTTGTCGTTCTATTCAGCTTAAAAAAAAAAAAAAGTATTTTTTATTCCGTAATAGTAAATTGTCATTGCACCGTTTAATAATTCATATGTTGTATATGTTTTTGACTAATATGGAATTAAACTGCATGAACAAAAGACAACGAAAAAGAAAAATGAAAAATAAAACAGCCAAACAATGTAAAAAAAAATATATGTATATTAAAACAATGGAAAATGAATATGGTAAAATTTTAGAATTAACATTACGCATACTGTAGAAAATATATATCCTTTCTTTGGAAAAAAAAAAAAAAAAAGTCATGAAAAAAATTTTAAACAAAGCTTGACTCTTTATCTTAACGTTCACAAGCAGTACGTTTTCTCTGCTTACAAAAGGCCAAAATTGCGATCACATTTTATTATTATTATTATTATTATTTTTTTTTTGACGGTTCATTTTCAAGCTTAGAAATTTTTTTACCATGCATAGCGTAGAATCAGCGAACGAGAATAAATGCCACATAATCCAGTGGATTTTCTGATTGCATTTTTATTTTATTTTTATTTTATTTTTTTTCGACTCATTGTAAGCTGAAATATACGATTGAAGCATTTTTCAGGTTTTAGACATGTATACATGGAGCTTTCTGAATTGGAAATCAATCACTTGTAATAATAAAGGTGTTGGATAACATCCACCATCTTTTATATATATATATTTTACTCTGATTTTACCATGTGTTGCACTTAACAGGGAAATAATAGATTCTTGGTAGGATTCCATATAAAATATTGTAACAGATGTTGAAAAAGTATGAATTACGTAATCATATTCAAACCACATTTATAATTTTTTTTTTTTTATTGATATGTATTCATATTATTCATATATTTATATATTTATTTATTTATTTTATTTATTAAAAGTTTTATGAAAAATCAATTGAATATTTATGTGAATTGGTAAATGTGTTTTAGATTATGTATTCTAAATATGAGCTGTTAATGTTTTGTTATATTTATAAATATTTAATCATTCAATTATTTATTAATAATTTAATTAATTTATTTGATAGAAAAATTTACGTCGAACAAGTGAGAGAGCTTTTTTTGTTCTTTTTTTTTTTTTTTTACAACTAATTTATTGTTTTCGTTGAATTTAAAAATAAATAACAAAACATTTGAGTAATAATGTGAAACACAAGTCATACTTTTTTATTAAATACATTGTATATAATTTTTTATAGAATTTTTTCTTTTTTTTTTTAAATTAAAAAGAAAAAATTGACTTGTATATTTCCATTGAATTAATGATGAATAATATTTGACTTTGTTTAAAGTTAATAACAAATAATAGATACATATTTTGATGATATATTAAGTTGTAATTACAAAGTCGTATGAGTATTTTGTATATATATATATATAGTGTGGGGATGTTTGAAGAATTTTAAGTGGCTACCCAGATGGCTATGAAAGATGTAATTCACTTCATGTATAGTGAAGACTTTCTAAAGTTACATTTTAAACGACCTTGTTACTAAAACTTTGATACCTAAATCAAATTATACACTGGGTCTTATATTCATACTTATAAAAGCCGCTTTTCATCAAAAACATTTATTTTAATCATAACTCAGCAGCATGTTAAATATCAATGATCATTTAAATCATAATAAATCTTACTTTTTAAAATGTAAAATTTTTTGACCTCATTAGTTTTATTTACATCAGGATAATTTTATTTTCAAGTGTACAATAGACATATTTATAAATTACATAAAAAATAAATTTAAATTATATTTGAAATATATTCAAATTATATTTAAAAAATATATGAATTATTATAATAATAAATATAAATTTAGGCCGACAAATTTTAAATATATTTTATACTTTTTTTAAATATTTTTTTTATACTAGAAAACATATCACATCTGGACATCTTTATAATTAATTAAAAAATACATTTTTTCATCAATAAAAAACAGATATTGGACAATAAATTTGAATTTTTCGATAAAATATTTAATTATTATTTAAAAAAATAACATTTATTTTATAAATTCCAAAGAAATTCAAAATTTTACAGTCCTGATAAATTTTTTGAGCTTCAACTAAACAAAAAACGAAAAAATTTAAAAGAAAAAATAAAAACAATCGATTTTTATCAATTAAATTTACGAAATAAATTTACCTTAATAAATAGTTTAATATGCAATTGTGATTTTAAATCATTGCCATAAAATAGTAAGTGAAATTTTTTAACAAATAAATTTTATATATTAAAAGTAAATAGTATATAAAACAATACGTAAAACGTAATATATGTTGGTCATTTAAAGTTTGAAATTTCGGAAATAAAATACAAATGTATGTAGAAATGATTTCGACGAATATATACATCAAGAAGTTGATGAGTCAGTTGTATAACCACACTTGTTTACGATTCGATAAATAGACATTTGTTTTCCTACTGGTATAAAACAAGATGAAAGTTGACAACGCATTTAAATACAATAAACATACTTCGACAATGGCGATATACAACTGATTTGTATACAAAACTTTAACATAAATATATAATAAATTTTAAATTATCGTAAAATCAAAAAAAAAAAAAAATTCATTTAATATTTGTAACAATATGAGATACTTTTTTATTTTTACTTTTAAAATTTGTTGTTTTATTTTGTAGTAAAAAATTTAATACGCGAAAATAAAATTCATGTTTTTTTGTCACCAATCTTATTATGTGCGACAAATATCTTATCTCGGTATTTATTATTTTTTTTTCCATTTGTTTTTGTAAAATGTCGGACAAAAGGTGAATAGGAAAAAAGTTCAAGCAAAAATGTAGATAATGTAAAGAAAAAAGTAGAAAAAAATTTCTATCTCGGCATGAAGGTGAAAGAAATAAAAATACTTAAGCTTCAAAGTATGTTTTTTTTTTTTTTTTTTTGAAAAGTTCAAAATTGCAAGTGTTTTTTGTGTGTGTATATTTTTTCATGAATAACACGAGTTTAACTTATATATAAAATGAATAAATCTTGAAGAAAAAAAAAAAAATTTTTAAATCTAAGAATTATATATAAAAAAAATTTTTTAAATAAAGATCATTGAGTTCCTCATTATAAACTGTTTAAGCTACTGGATAAATATTTTAATTTTTATTTCAAACGAATTTCTGAGTAATTCATAAGGTTTTTTGAAAAATTGTTCAACGAAAATTGAGATCAATAAATTATTCAATTATATAAAAACCCATTGAAAAAAAAGAAGCATTTAAAGTATTAAAAAATTAGAAAAATAATATTTGTTATATTTATTTATTTTAAACTAAAGTAAAAATATTCTAAATAAAAATAAAATTTTTTGTGTTATAAAAATGTTATGTAGATACATAAAAAATATATAGAAAATAAATACAATATCGAAAAGATGAATAAATCTAGAAAAATATAGTGAAAAGATATCAGAAATACAATATGACATCAAACTTTAAAAGTGACAATTTTTCATTCATTTTATTTTCAAGTTTACGATGGTAAAAGAAATTTCAGTTTACAATGCTTCATATACAATATCGTGTTATTTTTATTTAAACTTAAAAGAGAATAATAATAATAATATTATTATTGATTATTGTATCAGTGCATACATGTATAAATAAAATTTTAATGTATTTTTTCATGGTTGAGTGAAAACAGCCGCAACGAATTTATGTTTATATAATAGCCATAACCTATATATCCGGTTCACGTATTGATATTGAGGCCAAATCAGTGAATTTAAATAGCGTCATTGGGTCAATGATTACCAAAATAAATACTATTTCAACAGCAATTAAAATTTAACCTGTTTTACGTTTATAATTTAAATGCTAAAAAATCTGTTATAAAAATAATTTTCTTTTTTATTTTCTCTTTTTTTCAAATAATTTTTAAATTTCATTGAACATTAACAGTTTATTATTATATAGTACTTTTCCAAGTAAAAGTTTCCGTATGAAAAATATATAAATGAAAAATAATAAGATAAAAAAAGGATTGAATTTTTTTGATAAACTCTTTAATTTAAAAATTGCAATTATTAAATTGCTAATTAAAAGTAAATAAAACATTAATCGATACACAATTATATATTTAATTTTACTTCATTTATTCTGTATATTTAAACGAGTTTGAAATAATTTCAGTGAGTGGAAGAGAAAACTCTTCTTTTTATGACGTAAATCGACAAAATTCAAGTGGAATAAGTCAATGTATAGTCAGACTTGTATTTTCTAGATGTACTATAGCATTTTGATTATTTTCAAAATTAAAATTCATCAAAAAATAATTAAAAATAAACGTCTCACGTAATATAAATCATATATATATATTTTTTATACAAAAAAAAAGTAAATTATTGGGAGCTTTATATAAAAACTCATGTTGAATTTTTTTCATAATTACCACATAGGTATGAATAACTTTTTAATTTAAGTGTGAATCTACTTGAAAGTTTTTACAGAATATTCTTCATTGTCTACATTAAATATTGATATTAAAAAAAATTATTTTTCTATACATGCATCGTCTTGGATAACCGTTCAACCTCAAACATGTTTTTAATTTTCTTTTTTTTTTNTTTGATTAATACAGTTGTAAAAAATAAATAAAATATAAATTATTTAACATTTTTTAACTAACACTTGTCTTAAATTTTTAAACTTAATATTGCAAAAAAAAAAAAAAATTGAATACACAAAGTTTGATTTTGGCGACATTATAAACACACATGTATATTTATTCGAGATTTAGTAAATAACTTTATGAAAGTACCAACAAATACACGTACATAAAATTCTAAGATGTATTTTTTTTTTTTTGTTTCTAAGTACCTGTTCAATTAAAAAAAAAAAATTATAATAATTCAGTCTTTAATTTATCATTTCCATTAGGCATATTATATGAACAAAAAATATATATACTTTTTTTAGATACAGTTTTTATTGCTCGAGATAAATTTTGAGATTGCTTGTAATTTAAAAAATATGTTTTCATTTAAATAGAAAATGAATGAGAATTTTTTTACTAGCATTTATAACTAACACATTGATACTTGTACATGTATATTTTTTTTAAATTGTTGAATAGATTTTTATGATGTATTTTTAATTCAAAATAATCTCCATTGAATATTGCAATTTTTCGGTAATTTCTGCATGGTTGAGTATTTCATAGTCTATTGTAAAAACATCCCCATTTCACATAAAGGTAATATAGGTTGAAGTATTTCAATAGACATGTGTCTGAACGAATAACATCACGAGAGGTTACATCATAGTGAACTAAAGAAAAACTAAAACAAAGAATATAAAAATAAAAAAAAATAAACTCTCATTCGTCGCAGTAATAACAAAGGGTTGATATTTTTTATCCATTTTTTTTTTTTTTCTTTATTTTCTATACCAAAGCTTCTGTATTCATGTCGATACATTTATTGTATTATTTTTACACCAGAATACTATATATACATGTATGTATTTTTAACATATTTTTATTTCATATTATTTTTAACGATTATACACAAAACTAAATATTTAAACTATTTAGTTTTTTATCTATACCGTGTGTTTTTGAATAAAAAAAATTTAATGAATATATTTAAAAAATGAAAAAAAAAAAAATTCAAAACAATGATTTAAAAAAATATATAGTTTAGTTTATTGAAGTGAGATGACCGAATTTAGTTAAATGTCATTTTTAAAAAATAGAATAATATATATCTCGTGGTTACGCAAAAATGGAAATGGGGTTAATGGACTTTTAGCATCAGGATTTATTTGCCATTCCAGAACAAAACTTTGTTTTCCTGTTCCAAACATTTTCCATCATTTTTCCATTATTTATCTTCCCTCTTTTGTTTTTTAACATTTTTATTTTTATTGTTGTTATTATTTTTTTCTCTTTTTATCATTATTATTATTATTATTATTATTGTTATTATTATTATTATTATTATTTTTCTTGTTTTCATTAATTTTGATTATGACGAATAGCCTTTCATGATGAAAGATCTGTTTAGAGATGATTTTCATCCATCTTTTTGACACCGATGGAAAAGTGCAAATAACGTAATAGCATGGAATGGAAAAGTTGAAATAAAAACAAAAAAAAANAAAAAAAAAAAAAAAAAAAAAAAAAAAAACGAACAAACAAAAGATATATACACTTGAGTTGTCCCCCGAGGGTGTGATGATTCTTTTCAATGGTAAACACACGCGGTCTTTTTTAAAACGTGTCACTTTCTCAGTTTTACTAAAGAATTTTTTGTATAAACCCCTCAAGGGGTAGGTGAATTTTTTTTCTTAGTCAAGTAAACGGAAGGTGCTTGAAATGAGGAAGGAAAAAAATTCAAAACTCGGTGGTAAGTTCTGGGCAATGGAAACAAATGTCTAGGATTTTATAAATGCTTTGTGAAGCTTTTTTTGGACTTGAATTTAAATTTTTTATAATGTGTTTAAATTGTGTAGGGTATTTTTACAAAATACAATGATTTTTATTCTAATATTTTATTACTATATATATATTTAGGGCTTTTGTGTCAAGAGTCATTCGTGTAAAAAGTCGGGAAAAATTAAAATAATTCGAAAGAAATATTTACAAATTGAGTTGTCTTAATTTTTTAACTGATTTTTTTCTTTTTGTTTTGTGAATTTTTTATCTTTAGCTATCTTTAATCTTGTTGCTGTTGCCAATCTTATTTTTTTTTCTTCATGATAATATGATTCAACAGTTGATATTGTTAGTTGTGATCTATAAAAATTAATTTCTCTTCTTTGATCAACATCAATAACATATTATCTACCATCAGCAGCAGCAGCAGCAGCAATTGCGCAACATACGGATATGAAAAAGTTAATATAATAACCTTACAATTTATTTAAAATAACTTTTTATTTTATTTATATTTAATCTTGAATATACATTTTTATCAAACACATTTAACCCAGGTAACTTGGTAATTTTTTTTTTTTTTTTCTATCATAAAAATAGTTAAACTTTATCGATTTAAAAAAAAAAAAAAAAATTCGTTTACCATAAATATGATGTATAAAAAAAGCTTTAATTTCTTTTTTTTTTTTTTTACTATTTAATTATTTATTTTTATTTATCTTAAAACGTTGATTACATCGTTTCAATTTATTCATGAAAATAGGTCAGATTTTATAGACCATTATTGATGATTCACTTTGGTAAAGTAATAAATTCAGTTTCAATTGCAATGTTTCTTCAGGACTAACAAGTAGTTTCTCCGCGAAAGTTTTTCTCATTTATTTTTTCATTTTTTTATTCAAATCGATTGAACTTAGACAATATGCATTATGTAAAACTGTAAATTATTTTCTTTGAGCTTGCAATAATTCCTTGTTTTTATTTTATTTTTTTAATAAAGGTTATAAACAATTACTGAAAGATTTTTCCAGGGCAGATGGTATTTTATAATATAGCAAGATGATGTTTTGAATTATAATCTTTTTTTTTTTTATGAAAATTCTTTTTCACGATGAAAATAATGAGGGTTGGTGTAGTTTTTCCTATCTTTCTCACTCTTATCATTTTATTTTTACTATATATATTTTTTTTTTTCTTTTTTTTTCCTGTTTACTAAAGCTCTTTTTTATGATAAAAATATACATACACAAGTCAAATGTTAAAAGAAAAAAATTTCATTATAATGCTTACGTTGCTGATGTTGATTTTTTTTTTTTTTTTTTTTTTTTTTTCAAGTTTATTTGCATGAAAATGCGTGTGTTAAAAAAATTTTCAAGTATCATTAAAGAATGATTTATAACATTTAATATTACTGGATAAATATAAAATGTGAATTTTAATAAATGAACATACTGGTTATATTTTCCAATAAATTAATCAACTAAATTATGTAAATTTTATTTTAACGAGTTTATTTTTTTCTTTTTATATTATTTTTTTATATGAAAAAAAAAATTAAAAATAACACATGCATGTGTAAACTTTGTCACATAATGAAATTAAAATTATTCAAGTTGTTTATTAATTTACGTGAGTGCTGTACACTTTTCTTAATATTATACTATTTTTTTATCTTTTATTTTCATCTATTTTATTTTTATCTTTTATTTTTATTGTTGCTAGAAACATCCAATCTCGTTGATTTCCGGTACGACCGAATGAATCGTAGGACATTGACTGTGTGTCAGTGTTTTATATATTTATATATATAGACAAGTGGAATTTCTACTTCCCTTATATTTCACGGTGTAAATGTGCAACAAAGGCACTTCATTCGGTCCATGACCTCCTGAAAGACGCTGTTGATCGAGGTACTCCTGAAGGTCCCAATGTCCTCGCGCCTTTTTTGAAATTTGAAAAATGAGGAATAATGTTAGCAGGAATTAATCCACGTCGTATTAACGCTAGAATTAATATGTTCCTGCCTCCATTAATGTCTCTATTCCATGTCACCTTACAGTCTTGCTTTTGGCAAAGTAGATACCTGAGAAAACATAATAAATAAATAAATAAATTGATTAAAAAATAAAATTAATAAATAAATAAATGACTAACCGATCAGGTGATTTGCTTTTTAAGCAGACACTATTACATGCACTGCATAATTTAGTGGTATTGAATTCATCAGTGTCAATAATATCAATTTTAGATTTTGATAAACGAGCACGACAATAAAGAGCTCTGATGATTCCTTTAAATGATACTCTTCGATATCCTTTCATCCACTTGGATATCTTGGTGTCTCCCAATGCAATGAGTATTCGTTTATTATTATTAAATTTATCAGTAATAATTTTAATTGATTTTTTTTTCTTTTTTTTTATTTTAATATTATCATTAGCACCACCACCACCATTTTCATCAGGAATATTATCAACAACAGCATCATCAACAGCAGCAGCAGCATCAGCAATAGCACCAGCAATAACATCAGCAATAGCAGCATCAGTAGTTGTATTATCAGCTTTTTTTTTATTTTTTTTAATTCTTTTAGGTCTTTTGTCAAGTTTTTTTTTTCTTCTTGCCTTTAATTTTTCAATTTTTTTTTTAATTCTTTCAGCTTCTTCATCTTTCATAGCTTGTCGTAAAGCAGCATCATGAAATTCAATGTTGGTATTATTTTTGTCCCTCAAAATACTTCTTTTTTTTTTACCATTTAATTTATTATTATTATTATTATTATGATGTTGTTGTTGTTGCTGTTGTTCTGGTGTTTTTAATTTAATTTTTTCTTCAAGTTTTTTTTTTCTTTTTAATTTTTTTTCATCATATTTTTTTTTAAATTTAACTTGATTACGTTGTCTTTTAAGTTTTTTATTATCTAATTTTTTTTTTTTATTATTTTCTATTGTTAATTTTTGTTTATCACCAACAAATTCACCAAACAACAATTTATTAACAATCATATCATTAGTTTTTTGAGTATTTATATACTTGTCCCATTTCAACCTAGCTATTTTTCTTGCTTTTAAAAAAATTTGGCCTTGAACAAACAACCCCAATCGATATTTTGTTATGGCAATGTAATTTTTAATATCATTTAATTTAAATATTTTTTCAGGATCTCTTTTTTTTAATAAATCATTGTTTTCTTTTAATAATGATTTATATGTTTCCTCATATATTTGTGTCCATTTTTTTCTTTTTTCTTCCCTCTCGTAAAAATGAGAAATTCTATGATACGTATTACTTTTAATTTTAAATCTTTCTTGTTTATCTTTATCAAAAAAATATTTAAAATCTTGAATTATAATACCACTAAATAATTCACGAAGACCAGGATCTAAACCATCAAATCGTTCATATAACTCATTTAATTTTTTAATTAATAATTCACGTTCAACATCAGATATTTTAAGATTAACAATATCTTGATAATTTTTTTCTTCAATATTAAAATTTAATTTCTTTTCATTCATTTTTTTAAAACATTGAATTGAAGCACTGATACCATCTGTTGTTATATAATAGGCAAATTTATATTTCGAAGGAATTTGTATAAATTTTTTCCATAAATTTTCATATTCATATTCATTATAATTATCATCAGGACCATTTGTTGCAATTGAATATGAAGCATTAACAAGAGTTTTTTCATTATTTATAAATTTTTTTCTTCGAAACAATTGATGGACTGCATCAGTTGTAAATGATATTGAATGTAATCCTAATTTATTTATTGGTGATAATACAAAATCAACATGAAGTTGTAATTTTAAATGAAATGAAATAAATTTCCACCATTTATCACCGGTATCATATAATTTTTTAAAATCAAGATTTTTAAATTGTTCATTATTAAATAATTCATCATTTTTTAGATGAATATTACGTAAAAATAAATCATCTAATAATTTATTTATTTTTGAATAATCTCGATTATAAACTTTACAATAATATTTATTAACTCGACTACGAATATGTTCAACGATATTAGTTTTGAAATTTACTTGAAATAAATTAACTTGATTTTTAATTAATGCTGAATGATGTTCGAATTGATATTGATGTTTGTTACTACATGGATATAATGTATTATATTCATCAAGTAATTCAACTATGTCTCTATTTTTTTTACTATAATTATTTTTTAAATGCATAGCAATTAGACACAAATTTGGTTCTTTATCATGATTTTCTAAATATTGTACCATCCATTGTTTGTCATGTCTGATGGTAAATTCAAAAAAAATAGAAAAATCAATAATACATTCTGACATCAATTCAACATCATTATAAATTTCTTGTCTAATATTTTCATCTGGACATATTGATTTAAAACCCATTTTAATAGTATGTGTTTCATAATTTGTTGGTTTTTCATTATTTTGATTTAATTTTTTCATTGCTCTTTCTTTAATTGGTAGTCTATGATTTAAACAACGCTTACTTGCTCGATTGGTGTGATCAGTTCCATAATTATTACAACAAATTGATGCTTGTGATGATGTTCTTGATGATGCTGATACAGTTGATAATGATGGTGATTGTGATCTAGAACGACTTGAATTTGATGCTGTTGAATTATTCAAACTCATATTTGATGATGAATCATTTAATGATCGTCGTTCAGGTACTTTAAATAATGATCTTCTAGCAGTTGTTGTTGTAGTTGTTGATGTTGTTGTTGATGTTGTTGAAGTTGTGTTGGTGTTGTTACCAGTACGTTGACGTTTACCACCAGATCCAACAGCAGCACTAAAATTTTTTTTTTTTTTTTAAATAAAAATTATTATTATAAAAATAATAAGATAAACAAATTATAAAATGCAGTATCTTACGTATTAATTGGCAAGACGTTTGTTCTTTTTTGTGGAGTTGACTGACTCAATGGTTTACATGATGATGATGATGTTGTTAATGGTTCAATATCATCAAAGTCCATTTTAAAATACTCTGAATAATCAGTCAACTGAACATTTTCAGCAAGCTCAGCATCAGTTTCCATTTGATTTGTATTTTCTGTTGGAAAATTTGCATTTTCGTCGAAAATTTGCCATTCTTCAACTCGTTGTAGACTGAAAAAATTATTGTATTATTATTTATTATTATTATTGTTATTATTGTCATTGTTATTATTATAATAATAATACCTCTGTTGACGTGTCATTTCTGTTGGTTGATTAATATCAATATTTTGTATATTATCATTAATTACACTTCCAACAGTTTCATTTCCAAATCCATAACTAGATGTTGTCATGTTACTTGCTGATGTTGTTGCTGATTGATTACTATTGTCAATTGAAAAATTCAATTGAGTCTGACGATATTTTGGTTGAGTTTCGTCTTGTTTATATTTTGGACATAATTTATTTCTTTTATTATGGCCCACATTTCCACATGCTTTACATGTTATTGCTCGTTTTTTTTTTGTTGTTGTTGATGTTGCTACTGCTGCTGCTGCTGGTTGTGGAGGTGTAGTTGCTCGTGGTGGTTGGTCAATGACAAAGGATCGTTGATATGGTCCAAAATTAAGATTAACATTGTTGTTTCTACTACCACCAGCTTGCTCAGTTTCCAATTTTCTAAAAAATTATTAATTTTCATGATTAAAAAAAAATAGCAATAATAATAATTATTATTATCTAATTAATGTAATTAATACCTTGGTATTTGTGGAAGCTTGGCTTCAGATTCATCATCACTATCACTACTGTCCATTTTTATTGGGTAAGGTTAAGGAGTTTTATTTAATTATTAATATATCAATTTTTTATCGCGATTTATTTATTAAATTCAATATAATTTTTTATATAATAAACAAAATATATAATTTTATTTTATTTAATTATACTTAAAATTAATTTGAATATTAATAAATAACATATATAAAAATCAATTTAATTTTTTAAATAATAAACAAAATAAATAATTTTATTTTATTTAATTATTCAATAATTAATTGATTTTTAATGATCAAAAAAATTATTATTTTAATTTGAATTTATCAATGACAAATGGATAAAAAAAAAAAAAGGGATGGACAAATAAGTGTTATGAATATTTTAACGAAACCTCTCAATGTAATGGTTATGTTATCTAAAAAAATATATAAAAATAATAATTAATAAATAAATATTATTTAATGATAAACTTTTTTTTTTTTAAATTATTAAAAATTGATGAATTTTTTTTACCTTTTGAAGCACTATATTTTTTTTTTTTTCATCCCAGGTTCTATTCAGGTAGACCAGAAGTACAACAAGTTGAAAATTGTACAAATAATTATTTGCCAATGAATCCAACGATTTTGAACTTTTTTTTTTTTAATAATCTATAAAAAATAAAAATTGAGTTATTATATTGTTTATAAAATTTTAATTAAAATAAAGTATATATAATATAAAATATGTGACGTATTTGCTTATAAGATCACGATTGTTCTTATCAGCAAAACTTCACCGGATGTAACCGATATTTTAAATTTAATTTTAATCTTGTAGACTATACAAATATAATGTTACATTTAATTTGATCTGATTAAATTCAATGAAACTTTTAAATAATAAACAAAATATAATTATTTTATTTTATTTAATTGTTTAATAATAAATTGATTTATAAATTTTTTTTTTTTTTTTTTTTCAGAAAAATAATGGTGCATCATTTACCCCTTGATTTTTTCGTTCATGTTTGTACATGTTTAACTTTTTTTTTCTCTCTACCCGCCCCTCCTTCACAATTTTTTTTTCTTTTATTATTTTCTCACCCACAACTTTTTACTTTTTTCCCCCTACCCTTTTTTTTATGAGAACAAAGGTTTTTTTTTTACAACGATCTACTGATCAAATTTAATAAAATTTTTTTTAAATAATAAACAAAATATAATAATTTTATTTTATTTAATTATTTAATTAGTAAAAATCAACATGAATATTAATAAATAAATTTAATTCTATATCACAATTGATTGAATTTATTTTTCTCCCGATTTATTTATTTATTAAATTCAATATAATATTCAAGGAATAATAAACAAAATATAATTATTGTATTTTATTTAATTATATTCAATAAATTAATTGTTATTTAATTGATAAAGAAATTAATTATTAAAAATTCAATATTTTTCTTACCTTTTGTAATGAATATTTTTGTCAGCCAAGATGAATAAAAAAAATAATTCTTAATGGACACCAACAGACGCTCAGTTAACGTGTTAACATACGCGAGGACAAGCGAATAGTGAAGAAGTCGAACGACGAATTGTCGAAGTTCGAAAACTTGAGAAGAGTGTGTGTTGGTGTTTGTCAGTGTTTGTTAAAATTTGTTGGTTTTGTGTGGTGTATTTTTTATTCAAAAGAAAATCAATTTTTTTTTTAAAAATAATTAAATAAAATAAAATTATATATTTTGTTTATTATTTAAAAAATTAAATTGATTTTAATAAATTAATAAATTAGTTAATTAAATAAGCAAGTAAAAAATAATGTCGTTTAACAATGATACTGTGTGCGTTATTTGATATAAAAAAAAAAATAAAACAACCACACGGCTACATTGTCCGTCGTGTCGATTTTTGATTGGCCCTTATAAAATAATGAATATTATGCTAAATAGCCGTAAGATGTCATCAGTCATCTTAATCCAATAAAAAAAAAAAAAAGGATACATTGTCCCGTTGTCCGTTGTGTCGATTTTTGATTGACCCTTGTAAAATAATAAATATGCTAATTAGCCGTAAGATGTCATCTTAATCCAATATAAAAAAAAAACGATTGAATAAAAAAGAGTGAGAGAAAGAGATTAAAAGAAAATCAGCTGATGGCACGTCGATGATAATAATAATATTATTATTGTGATGACTGATGATATTAATCGAATAAATTGTGAGTGACATTTAATTTAATAAATATAATATGTAAGTAGCTTATTTGTTATAACAATTTAAATATAAATTTAGTGTTTTAAGTATATAAAAAACCAACAAATAAAATTATTTGGAAATCAATGTGAAAATCAATAAAATTAATTATATCATTAATGTGTAAATATAATTTTGTTATTGTTTTTATAATTGGACAATGGTATTTATGGTATTGAGTTGGTAACAACTTCATGAAGTTGAGAATTAGTAAGAGATAAATAAGGTGACACAATTTGAGATAAAGACAAACTAGTGTCCTTCATTTTCGAGTACCAAATTACTTCAAAGTTAAATTGAATCAACCCCCAATCTCATTACATTTTTTTTTTTTTTTAGTTCTATATATACATATAATTTTTTATTTGTTTTTTTTTTTAATTATTTTTCTTTTTGTTTTATTCTCTAATCATTTTTTTTTTTCTCACGTCGTTTTATCGACTTTGAAACAATGTTTACGACATGGGCATCAGCCAGAATAAAAAATAGACATTGAAAATTGAAAATATCTAGTCACTGATAAGGGTTGAAAAATAAATTTATTTAAAAGTCTCAACATATCCATTGTTTTTCAACTTTTTGTCGAACATCTTGAAAAGTATTTTTAATAAATAATTCATAAAAATATTTATGAATATTTCAGGTCAACAACAAAAAATCCAACCAATAAAATAAAACTATTGGACTCTTTATTTTATTAACTGGTTTAATTGTCAAAAAAATTGTGATGTCATTATTTAATCAGATGAACTTATACAGTCATAATAAAAAATTATTTTTCAAGCATAAATTTTAATTAAATTTAATTACAACGTGTTACCTTGAAGAGAAGAATAAATATTAATTTTCAAACTTTAGTTTGTTTAAATAAAAAACAGTTTCACATGTAGATCATTAATTTACGTTATCTCTTCTGTCTGACTGACTGAGATAAAAAAGAAAAAAAAAAAAATCAGGGGACATTAGAAATCTATCAGCATCAAAAGAATGTTTTATCTATTTTTTTTTTTTACTTTTTTTTCTGTCAATCTATGAGTTCAATAAACCATAATAAATTACACAAATTTTTATAAATAAACTTTTATGAAGTGAATACAAATTAATAGAACATACAACCACTATGTGGCAATGTCATTTGTCTCACTTGCCCAAGAACATTACACATTGATGGAGAGATAGTTGAAACTACATACGTGTATACTAGCTAGCTGCTGCTGTTGCTGCAGACTATATACGAGAGGGTGAAAGAGAAATTTTAGTTTTAGACTATAACAAGAATGAAAGGGAAGATAAAGTAAAATGTACTTTGATGGCCAAATGTATTTTGCTATAATGCTTTTCCAACTCAGGCCTTGCACAAGGTCATTATGGTTGGAAGTGGTGGTGTTGGAAAATCAGCATTAACATTACAATTTATGTATGATGAGGTATGTTATTTATAATAATTAATCAATCAATCAATTAATCAATTAATTTACACTAATTTAATTTAAATGATAGTTTGTTGAAGATTATGAACCAACAAAAGCAGATTCATACAGAAAAAAAGTTGTTCTTGATGGTGAAGAAGTACAAATAGATATATTAGATACTGCTGGACAAGAAGATTATGCAGCAATAAGAGATAATTATTTTCGTAGTGGTGAAGGATTTTTATGTGTTTTTTCAATAACTGAAGATGATAGTTTTCAAGCAACTCAAGAATTTAGGTAAATAATTTTACTATTATTATTTTATTCAATTTACATTTTCTTTTTTTTTTTTTCAGAGAACAAATATTGCGAGTTAAAAATGATGAAAATATACCATTTTTATTAGTTGGTAATAAAAGTGATCTTCAAGAAAAGAGAAAAGTTAGTTTAGCCGAGGCACAATCAAGATCACAACAATGGGGTGTACCATACGTTGAGACAAGTGCTAAAACTAGAGAAAATGTTGACAAGGTAATTTATCATCATTATTATCAAGTACAACAACAACAAATTATTTATGTCAATATTATTGTTGCTTATTGTGATATTTTATTTATTTGTTTATTTGTTTGTTTGTTTATTTGTTTGTTTGTTTATTTGTTTTTGTTATTATTTACTTTTATTTTTTTTCTCGTTGCACTATGCACACGTTATGTTTTTACAGGTATTTTTTGACTTGATGCGTGAAATAAGATCACGTAAAATTGAAGATAAAACAGCAATTAACGGTCGTGGCAAGGATCGTGCAAAGAGAAAGAAACTCAAGTGTTCAATTCTCTAGGTTGGCTTTTGTTTTTGTTTATTATTTATTATATTTATTATTAATTTAATTTAAATTTATGTTGGTGGAATTTTTGTTATGGCTTAAATGTTATTTTATGTGCCTAGGTATATTGAAAAAAAAAAGACTCATTATTTTTTGTATATTTTCAGGTATTTTTTGATTTGATGCGTGCTATTGCAGCGCGAAAAGCACAAGATAATCAAATTGAAGCTGAAATAAAAACTAAAAAACGTTGTTGTATAATTCTTTAACAACAATTATTTATCATCAACACTCAATTTTATAATTTATAATTTATTGAAATAGATAAATAAATAATTACAAAACAAGTTCATTACTACTACTAATAATTATACAAAGACAAGGAAAAAAGAAAAAAAAAAACGACAAGAAAAATAGATTTAAGAAAATCAAAATTCACTTTTATTATTATTATTATTAATGTATGTATATGTATATGTATGTGTGTGTGTGTGTGTGTAGCTAAGAAAAAGAGATAATATTTTTCATTTAAAAAAAAAAAAAAAAAAACAAACAAATAATTAATTAATTTTACTGGACTGACAATTGATGATGTCCTATGGTTGATTTAATTTTTAAAATATAGTTTGATACTAATTATAATTGAAAATATATATATTTTTATTATAATTTTTTTAATTCATTAAACTATTCCATTTCGTCGTTTGATTAATTTAATTTTATGAATTTGTTATTAAGCTTATTATGTATTAAATAATATAATTTGTTGTATTTGACAAATTGCACAAATTCATAAATTAATTTAAATACAGCATCATTTTTGCACTTGTATTAATATTAATAAAATTCATTTAGATTTAGCAAAAAACATTGTAAATTGTAATCAATCACAATATTATTATAAATTGTGTCCAGGTATAAATTATCATTTAAAAAAATATATTTATTCTTTATTTTTGATAATATATATTTAACCATAAATTTTCAGGCTATAAATATGGACTAGCTTGTTTAAAAATTATTATTTCTCATATTATTCGTAATTATGAATTATCGACGACTATGAGAATGAGTGACTTGGATTTGAACATGAGAGTATCAATATATAATCGTACTGGTTATCCTGTATCATTAAAAAAATTAAAATCATAAATACTGTAACTTAAAAATAATTATCTTATAACTTTGTCTGATTTTTTTTATAAATATGATGTTAACTGATGTTGTAAATGGAGGCTTTACAAAGCTGATGGAAAAAATTAAAAATTAAAAACTTAACAAAGCTGGTAAACGATATTACACAAAAAAGACTAAAGGGAAAATAGTTGGATAAAGTTACTGCGGTAAGTAGAAAAATTCGATTTACCAGTCACCAAGTGAAGTTTGTGAAGTGGTTGATGAGATTAAGACCCCCATTGCGAATTGAAGAAATAAAACGTAAAAAATTTATATCAAAAATTGAATAATAATAAACTAGTTAAATAAATAAACTAAAAGAAAAATAAAAAACAAAGAAAAAAAAAATAATAATAAAATTATAAAAATCTGATATTTATATAATAAAATTTAATGAATTTTTAATAAGCTTATAATGATCATAAAAAAAAAAATAGAATTTTTAGGTCATTTGAAATATTTATTTATTTCCAATAGTCTAATTGCAAAAAAAAAACATAATCGTACTGGTTATCCTGTATCATTGAAAATTAATTGAAATCATAAATATTGTATTAAATTACAATTAATTAGTTTATAACTTCGTCCTCTATTTTTATATAGCGGTATTTAAATTAAAAAAAAAAAATTTATAAATATGTAATTATTAGAATAACTTTTTTTATAATTTTATTAATGCTTGCCTGATGCGCATTTATCTGTCTATATAAATATGAACGAGATGAAATATTTTTCAACACTACTTCTTTGAGAATGAACTAGCTCATTTATAATTGTTTTTATAACATTCATAATTTTTTTATTGAACATGTTAAATATAGGTATGTATGAAATATTTATAACAATTATTTTTTTGCTTTTTATCTAATGCTTAAATTTATTTAATTTGATTTTTTTGTTTTAAAATTTTTGATTATTTATATAATCATAGGAATTTTATTGTTATACTGGTTAAAATTATGTTATAAATTTTTTGTTTATCAAAAAAAACTGATTGAATTTTCAAAAAAATTACCCGGAGTTCCAACTTTTCCATTTATTGGAAATTTAACATTTCTTTTAAAAAATAAAAAAAGTAATATTATTTTTTTAAATATTTATCTATATTTGAAATTGTAACATAACGTGTATTTATAATTTGATTTTTTTATTCAGGTTTACCGATTGCACTAGAAAAAGTAGGTCGTCAATTGAAAAAAAATTTTGGTATATGGTTTGGTCCCATTTTCGTAGTGTTTATAGTTGAGCCAGATGATATGAGGGTATATTTATTTTTTTTATAAAATTATAAACAATACTTAATTATAGTTAAATAATTGTAAAAAATAATTTTTTTTTTTCAAAGATTATTTTGACGAGTCCACTAACTGCAGATAAAGAACCAACTATCTATAAAATATTTGCTAAATTTCTGGGTCCAACAAGTTTACAGCCATCAAAAGGTTTGTAAATTCAAAAAATGGTTTTTTTTTAAATGTTTATTTAAAATACAAAAAAATCTAAATAATTATAATAACATATTCAACAAAATATAAATGCTTAAAAGTCTATGAGTAAATTAATTCTTTTTAATTTGAAAAAAGCAAAACAGTATCAGATAATAGTTGAAATTAGTAACTATTTGTTTTTTTATTTATTAACATAACAGAAATATTTCTTGAAAAATTAAATTTTTTATTACAGCTGATAAAACATATCGTAGTGATAAAAAATTAATTATGTCAATAATTAATAGTAAATATGTTTTTAAATTCATTGACACATTCAATTATCATGCAAACGTACTTGTTCAAGTACTTGAAAATAAAGTCGACAAAGGTGAATTTGACGTGTTAAATAATATGTCACATTGTATAGCCGACATAGTATTTGAAACGATATTTGGTATACCAGGTAAAAACCAACAAGGCTCTGTAGACAAGTCCGTATCTCATATAGAAAGGTAAATTTATTTAAATCATATATAAATTTATTGTATGTTATAAATTTAAATTTTTTATTATTTATTTTTTATGATAAAAAAAAAAAAAAATAGTTTAGCGGAAATATCATATCAAAGGGCAATAAATCCATTATTGCATTTTGATTTTTTATTCAATTCATTTAGCAAACTTTCAAAACAATGGTATACCGCGAAAACGGAGACAGATTCATTTTTTGAAAAAGTAATGTATAAATACTCTTTAGTTATTATGTATATACTATTTTTCAATTAATTGAAAAAATATTTAATATTTTCTAGTTGATTGCTGAGAAAACAGAAAGTAATTCAAAACTTGAAGATAATGAAAAGAATTCACAATTTAATTTTTCATTATTCAATCAATTATTTAGCAGTGATGAGGCAACACAAGAATGGACTAAGGACGAAATAAAGACACATTTACTCACATTATATGTTACAGTAAATTAAATAATCCAACAATATTAATTTGAAAAATAACAAAATATTTATAAGTTTATATATTTCTTTTTTTTTTTTTTCGATTGTAGTCACATGATACTTTACATGGTCTCATATCATTTTCATTATTAATGATTGCAATGCATCAAGAAGTTCAAGATAAAATACGTCAAGAAGTTAATGAAATTGTTGGTGATGAATTAATCAATGAAAATGTTCTAAACAATTTAAAATATATTGATATGACACTGAAAGAGGTATTCCGACTTTTTCCTATAACACCA
>MKYW01000016.1:1959415-2048379 GCA_015776835.1 Aphidius ervi | reverse complement strand
ACATTGTTGTTTCTACTACCACCAGGACGTTCATTGTCATTATTTGACATGATTTTTCAATGAATTACAAAATCAGCAAACAATACAATTAATTGTTGAATATCAAGAAATAAATTAGTTCACCCAAATTGATTAATTTGATCGTAGAAGATTAAAAAGGTCTGATAAGCATACGTAATTAGTATGTTATCGTTAATTTAATTCTAAATATACAACAATTATTATGTATATGAGCCAAAGTCTGTCATTGATTTTATCTGTAATTAATATAAAAAAAATACAAATATTATTATGTTAGAATTTGAGATAAACTGTTTGATTTTTTATCTTTGTAAAAAAATTAAAAAAAAAAACTCATGTTTTACTAACCTCTTTTGTGAATTTTCCACTGTGCAACAGGCTTTTTCAATACAATAAACAATACAATAATTAATTGTTGAATATCAAGAATATAATTAATTTACCCAAATTGATTAATTTGATCATAAAAGATTTTACAGGTCTGATAAGCATACGTAATACATATGTTATCGTTAATTCAATTCTAAATATTCAACAATTATTATGTATGTATATATATAAGCCAATGTGTATCGATAATTTAATCTGCAATCATTACAAGAATCATAAAAAAATTTTATTACAAAATTTGTTTAATTAAATTTATATAATGTTTAATTTAAATAATATATAATTTAAATAATTAATTAATTTTTTTTTTCTATTTAATTTCTAGACAAACATGCGGTAATTTTTAAGGTTAGATTGGCTTTAATTTTTTTTTTTTTCTTTTTTAATCTTTTAATAATTTGTATGTTTTTATATTCATAATAATTAATAGCAATAAAATAATAATAAATTTAATTGATAGAAATAAATTTTATATTTTAAATTATTTACCTTGTTATCGTTGAAAAAAAATTTTTTTTTTGTCAAGCGTAATGGCGATAACGACGCTGTTTTATCGGTGTCTTACAACCAAAAGACCGTTAGCGTGTAGATAATTTTAAATTTGGTTATATTTTTTTATCCTCTTTTTTTTCTCTCTGTCGCTCTCAAAATCATCAACAGTGTTAAACAGCCTTAAGCTTAAGATTTTTTGACACCTTCATTTAATACTATATTCTATAAATCTTTAAAAAAATGAAATTATTGTTTTTTTTTTTCAAAATAATAAAAATTAATTTATATTTAACAACTCGTCTAATAAACTTTTATAATTAAATATAATATTTTAATTTTTATTATTGTTTTTTTGGTAGATTATTTTGCGCATGCGTTAAATTATCCCCCACACCTAGGGCCTCTATTTTTTTTACAACGTACATGTGTTGGTGTATCCGTGTATAACAGCCGGACATATGCATAGTGAATGTTAAACAGTGTTAAACAGCCTTAAGCTTAAAATCGTTTGACACCTTCATCTAATACTATATTCTATAAGTCTTTAAAAAAATGAAGTTATTGTTTTTTTTTTTCATAATAATACAAATATCTGTACATTGAACCGGCGATCCTATTAACTTTTAAATTTAAATATAATATTTTAATTTTTATTATTATTTTTTTGGTAGTTGTAAATGTGCAGGCGTTGTTTCGCGAAATAAAATGAAAAAAAAAATATAAAAAATAAAGGGATATGGGTATATGTGAATGAATGAAAGAATAGGAAGTGAGACAGAAGACAACGAAAAGCTCAAATAGTAGAATTTTACCGTTACTTTTTCGTATAGATACTATACATTTCTTCCGTTCTTCGATTTATGACTTTGCTTGAAAGCTTTTTTCTTTTATAAATTTAACGTTAAAAATTTTACTCACACCTTGGTATTGTATGAAATAAAAGATTTTTTTTNTTTTTTTTTTTTGTTATTATTATTTCAAATGAATATTAATCGACGGAAAAATATTGAAAATTTATTTTTAATACAGTACATTTGTGAGAATTTAAATTAAATATTTATTTTAAAAAATAAAGAGAGTAATTATTTAATATGAATTTTTATCTTTGAATATAATTTGTTGTATTTTTAGTAATATTTAATGTACTCTTGAAAATTTGAATTCAATGTTTACAAGCTTTCATCAATATAAAAATAACGAAGCAATTAATTAAAGCTCTCTACATAAAGTTCCACAATTTTTTCAATTTTCTGGATAGGAAAAAAAATATATATATATTTACAAAATACCGAGTTTATTATTTGAATTTTATAGTCTTCATCAAATCAAGTTAATTGCTAAATAAAGAAAAAAGTTGTAGACCCAGACATACTCAAGGGTTTTTAATGCAAAGACCTGAGAAAAAAAAAAATCATAACAAAGACCTTCCTGGGTCTTATAAAAGTTTAACTAAAAGTTTTAATTCCCTTTGCGTATGTCTTTGATAATTAAGTTGTCTCATAATTTTCCGACTTTTACATTTATAATGAAAAAATAAAAAATAAATGTAAAAAATACTGTCATCAGTCTACATTATTTTGTATATATTTTTTTTAATTTCAAAATTAAAAACTAAAAATACAGTGAATGAAAAGACCGAATAAGTACTCAAAAAAGTCATCACAACAGATCGAGCAGATGTGTTTTGACAAGATCTCGAATACTGTTGTTGTATTTATGAAAAATAAAAATGTTTTAAAATATATGTATATAATAAAAATAGTCATATACTGTTTGTAAATTGTGTATACATGTAAAAAGTCGATAGACGACAATAGAAATGAATGAACAGTGTAAAGTTTATATATATATTTACGAGGAAAAAAATTTTATCCTCTTGCTAGTCACCAGCTTTTTTTTTTTTTTCGTTTTTATCGTCACCTCTTCATCCCTTAAGCCTTTTTTATTTTATATATTTTTTTTGCCTTCATCGGGCCACGCGAAAAGAAGAACGGACGTGACATCGCATTTCCATAACATCGCTGCAAATTGTCAATGCAGCCAGCTTTAAAAATAAAATATGCACTGCTGTTCTCGTGCATTGTATACAGGTCCAAGGTGGTGGTTGTGGTATAGGTACCAGTGGGGGTTGAACCACACGGTAAAAGAACTAGAGATAAAAAAAGAGAGATATAAAAAAATATATATATATATATAAAAAAATTGTAAAAATCAGGACAAGAGGAGAGAAAGAGAAAGAGAGAGAGAAAAAAAAAAAAAAAAAAGAAAATTCTGTGATTTAAGAGGCTGTGCAGACGAATAAATTTCACCAAGTCCAACGGTTGGAGATGGTGGTAAGGGGTTAGCTTGAAAAAGGTGGAACTTTGCATGCCAGACAAAAAATACAGTATAAAAAAAAATTAAATAAATAAATTGCGATTAACTAATGAAAAAAATAAATGTTTTTTCTTTTTTTTTTTTTTTTAATTTAAATTTATTTTTTTTTTTATAATTCTTTGAAATTGTGGAGAAAAACTTCGATAACATGTTTTCATATTTTTAAATTTAATATATAAACAGACATTTTTATACTGTTTATATATTTATTTTTTTTATTTTATTTCAAATCGTAAGTTTTCTCAATAAAACAAGATTTTTGTGATAAAAAAACTATCCATATATTCTCTAGAATAGGAAGTATATTTTCTAAAAGGGAAACTCCATCTGCCTCTGCGTGTGCTTTGAATCAGAAAATGTACAGAGTGGTAGAGGAAACAGACCAGTCGAATGGAATAAATACAGAAACACGATTGGTCCAGTTTGTTTATCGTGTTTTTTTTTTTTTATTTTTTTTTACTTTGTGAATTCGAGAATCCATTAGTAATAAAACTTGCGTGCAAATCATATTAGTGTATTTGATGTTTTACAATTTATTTTTTTTTTCAATTTAAAAAATAATATTTTTTTTTTTAAATATAATACAAATTATTATTAATCATTTTATTTATAAATTGAAAATTTAAAAATAAAATCAAGAAAATTATTACATATTTATAAAATTCATAAAAAAAAAAAAAAAATATTTTAAATATTTAAATAATTTTAATTGAATATTCTATCAATTAAAAATTTAAATGAATAAAAAAAAAAAATAATTAATTTATTGATTGATTTTCTTTTAAAATTTATAAAGATAATTAATTAATTAATTTTTTTTGAATAAATAAATAGATTATAAATATTCATCAGTTTAATTATTTTATTTTTACATTTAAATTTTTGAAACTTTTTATTTATTTATTTACATATAAATATTATTTATAAATTTTCAAATAATTACTTTTTTTTTTTTCTCGTAAACTTCAATTATAATCAAAAAAAAAAATTTATAAAATTAAAAAATGAATATAATTTATACTGTATGTTGTGATATTCAGCGTTGTGCGTTTCTGCACTCGACGTATTTCCACACATTGTCATAGACCATAGACTGTTTCCATACATAGCTGACGATGCGTTTAATTAAACCGACTGTCACCCGGTCTCTCGGCATTGTTTTGAGTCCTCTCTATTCACTTCATAGTCCTCATTTTTCTCCTCTCTGCCCTTGCCCATCAACCAACACACTAATGCTGAAAAATTCTCTTCTTCAGTCCACCACTATAAAATTTTCCATTGTAATGCGCATATACACAAGATTTTTATTTTTTTTTTTCATTTTTTACTTTGTAGTATTAGATGAGGACAATGATACGATACACATTGCTCAGTTGATGACTCATGCATATTGTGTCTATCCTCTTTTTATTGTCTCATAAAAAAAAAAATCAATGATGAAAAAAAAGGCATGCTTAAAAAATATAATTATACATACTAATTTCAACAACCAAATAGTTGACTATCCCTGTAATTCGAGTAAAAAAAAATATAAATGAGTTATATCAAAAATAAATATAAATTGAATTTTAAAAATAAATAACAGTCAAACGTGCCTCACCTGAATTATGGCGTTCCTGATGATAAAAATTATTATTGGCTTCTGAAATCGACTAAATTGATTAAATTCAAAATAATTTATAACACCTTTAAACAGTTTTTAATATTTAAAAATAATTTGAAACTTTTAACATCATAAACGTTAGAGTATTTTTAAGAGCTCGATATTATAAATTTTTTAGAATTATAATTATTGTTTAATTTGATTAATTATAGGCTATTTTTAATTTTAAAAATTTGATAATTAATTTAATTAATTGGTACGATAATTTATATAAATTTATATATTTGATAATTTAAAAATTTCGATGTATTTCAAAACTGTCTAAATTTATTTATTTATTCTCTTTCAAATTATATCGTTCCTTTTTCCACATATGGGAAAAATAATCCTATAATAGTGGATAAGGATAAGGAGGTCAAATTACCGTGGTAATACCTATTTGATCCGATATACCAGCTATGTTATGTACAGAATCGTGATTGACCACACAGTGTGCGACGTCATGCGTCAATCGAATCTGGCGGTTCAATTCCACAGCACGCATACCACAACTTAATTTAAACATTCAATATATATATAAATTTCATAAATATAATTATCGATTTTAATAATTGGCTTGGATATATCAATTATTCCATATTGTAAAAATTTTTTTACATATAATTTTTATGATTATAAAAATTTAAGTTGAAAAAATTGACATGATTTTTTTAAAAGTATTTATTTATTATTCTTTTTTTATTTGCTTTGTTTATATTTGGCCTGTTTGTTCTTTTTTTTTTTNTCTTTTTTTTTTTTTTTTTTTTTTGGCTTTGTCATTGTTTTTGTTTGAGACTCAAGAAGGTACTTTCGGCCTCGGTGGGTTTCAACACTCAACTGTCAAGCTCACCCCTTTCCTTAACCACCTCAGAAACGAGAGTTGTTGACAAAATGTATATAGGTATATATATTTACTTTATATAAAATTTATGTGAATACTTAAATTGCGTCTGCACGTTTTTCTACTAAAATAAACGCATATGCACTTATTTATTTAACAGTACTTTTCAACATTTCAATTTTTTTTTTTTTTTTTTTAAAGCAATTTACAATTTCTTTTATAAATACTATTTTTTTTTATTTTTCGTTAATGAGATTTTATTTTTTAAAGTTTTCATATTTGTTTGATTATGTAAATTTTTTTTTTCCTTTTTTTTTAAAAGTCGGTTCTTTTACATTTTTTTTTTCGAGTGCTTGAGCTTTTATTTTGCTATTTTTGTTTTTTCTTTTTGATACTTTCTTATTTATTTGAAATAAAAACAGGCTTAGTAAAAATAAAATTTTTTTATTATTTGAAAATGTAAGTAAGTATGTGTGTTTATGTTTGTTTTTTTTTTTTTTTTTATATTTGAAAGATAAATAAATATAGGGGAGAAAAAAGAAAAAAATAACATTTGACGAAATGACATTTTCATCAGACTGATTTTTCCTCCGGGGATTTTTCAGATAGACAATAGAGTTGAGGACTTTTTTATTTTTTATCTGAATTGAAACTGAGGTTGTGATTGATAATAAAAATTTTTTTTTGATAAGGTTAATCCATGTGGATAATTTGTTTATTTTTGTTATTTATCAAAAAATATAATAGCAAAAGAATTATTCATTTATTTATTTTATAAATTTTTAAAATATAATTTAAAAATAAATTATTTAAATTTACAACTAAAATTTTATCAAATAATGCAGTTTGAGAACATTGGATTTTTTTGGGTGTTTTTTTGGGTGGGTATACATAGATTTGATGTCAGAATGGAGCTTGGTATAACAGTAGATTACAGCTGCAATATTACATACTAGAATTTTGAGCACAAAAGTTTATAAAATATTCAGCTTACTATTTTTTTTTTTCACCAACGAATTTTTATTTTTCATCTCATTGCTCATTTTATTTATTTTTCGCGACGAAGATATCAATAAAAGTCTCGTTTCATGGATGAACACTCACCCTTATATATTTTTCTGCATTATCAAAACGTCCTCACAACTGATATGACAATTTTTCAAATATCCAAAACGAAAAAAAAAACCAATAAAAAAACACACATTTCCGATCAACATTTACTTTCCTTTACGATTTGTGATATCTGAATTTATGATTTTATGACCTGAAGGCTTTGAGAATTTTTTATATTTTCAAAGAGTAAATTATTGGCAACAAAATTACCAGTAATACAATTTTAAATTATCAAATTACAATATTTAAAAATCCAAACGATAAACAAACTTCAATAAAACAAGTTACAAAAAAAAAACCTAGCTTTTCTCCAATTCTATATTTGACAAATTATTTTCCATTTTTTTTTCAATTTTTTTTTCATTATTGTAATAATTGTTAAACAAATTACACTTTTACAAAAAGAATAAAGAAATTATTTGCAACATATAATTATCAGAATAGAATTAAAAAAAAAAAATGAAAATTATTATAATTATTATTTGTCTTTTATTTTGTTTTCAAATGCTGTCTTTTGTTAGTTACTAACAAATTTTCATTTACCCATTGACGTTTATAACAAGAAGCAAAACTTTGAAAACAGTTTTGGAAATCTTAGTTTCTATTTGAGTCTTATATAAGCGTTTCATTTCAGTGTATATATAGTTTCGTTCTAGTGAATATACCACATAGACATCAGAGTAAATGCAATTACCCAAACCTATGTAGTAAACAAAGTTAAACTTGTGACCGGGGCTTGGCCCCCGAACTGTTTGCATTATGTATCTATACTAGCGCGTCATTGGTGCACAATTTACATTGCAACATCAAGCGAACCATCATCCCCTTTGGCACTTTTTTTATTGCAAAACTATTTCTCTCTTCTTTCACCATCATTTATACGTGTTCTATGATAAATATGTATATATATATATAGTTTTAGTTGAATCCCTCATATATGCAACATCCTTTTTAATACTTACTTTGTCCTTCTTCATCATTTGATTTGATAAATATATATATCTATCTTTTCATCACTTACTTGCGACCAACTCAGACACCTAGACGTTTACTAAGTATTCGATCGAAATGTATAACCAAGTTCTAAACTCTTGTGGTACCCACAACTACTATCAACTTTAGACACTATCGTAACTATATTCTATATATACCCTTAGATACCTCACTTATACTTCTAGACACACTCACGAAAAACAAGATTTACCACTTAACGAGATCCTTCAACCGTTCTGGACCAACTCGTTGGCTGTTATATATATGCATCACCACCATCACCATCATCATCATATTATTCTCTATATAAATTTTATATCAGCAATATTATTTATGATGTTTAATTGATATTCTTATATTTTTTATTATGTATATTTAAATTTATACATTGAAGAAAATGTTTGAGTACTTTAGAATGGAATATTATTTATTTATTTAAATATTTTTTTTATGTTAATTGAATTTATATTTAACTTTAATTGTTGTTACTTGTTATATGTTTATTATGACTCAGGTGTATTTTTGTACAATTATTTACTTTATATTTATGTGTGTATATATAATGTATATATATTTAACTTGAATTAGCAGTTTTAGTTTTTGTTTATTTTAAAGTGATTCAACTTTTCAAGTTAAATCTATGCTCAAGCTATCTACATAAATTTATTTATTCACAATTTACAAGTATTTATCGTAACTTTATATTTTTATGTATTTATTGGTGTATCATGTGGGTACATAGACATCAATTAATTGGACACTTTGCCAATATCGATAACAATCACTCGTGATGTCAATACTTTTTAAAAAAATTATTTTCTTTTTTTTTTTTTTTTGTGTATATAATATGGTGTAAAAAAAAAAAAATATAGATCATAATAATAGAGCTTACACTTTTTTGTGTACTAAAAATGTCAACAAATTTTTTATCATGATTGTAATTAAAGTGGTTTTAAAAATGAATGATATTTTTTTATGAATATCGATTGGTATTTTTAAAAAATTTTTTAATTAGGAAAAAAAAAAAATCATAATGATTTATTAATACTATCAAAAATCATTTAAATTTTAAACTGAGTTGTTTTATTTTTTCAATCAATTGAGATTATTAATTTTGGAAAATTAATTAAGCTGAGGGTCAACCTCGGGGGTATTGTTTAACCAATGAATGCATTAGTGAAAAAATTATAAAAAAATTTTAATGAAACTGAAAAATAGCTTGAATAGTATGATCATGTAAAATCGATAGGTAAAATGTTTGATAATTCATCGATAGAATATCCATGATGATTTTACCTTTTATCCTAACGAAATTTGTTGACCCACGAGGCACCCAACAGCATTATCAAAACCAAACAAACGTATATGTGGTTCACCACATACACGATGTTTGAAAATTTCATTTAGTACGTAAATCCATACTATTTACAAATTTATAAAAAATATTCTTCATTTAATAATCATAATATTTTAAAATATTTTACATAATGAATTTGTAAATTATCAGATAATTTTCATTATTTTTTGTTAATCAACTCAAATATTTGTTTCTCGTTTAAATAATTTACTGATAATATTGCCAATCACATTAGTCGTAATTTTATTATACTCTGTATGTAATAATAATTTTATTTTTTGTTGATATTAACATGTCCTTTTTTTTGAATAGATTGTAGATATTATTATTAATGGAAAATATAATAACATTGATTTATAAATCAAAAATAAACAAGTGGTTTATCATAAATTTTTAAAACATATTTTTTTTATTCGGTGAAAGTCAAAAAATATATATTTAAATATTCGCATATAAATTGCTCATATATTTTTATACATATTTGATGATTTTTTATTTGCATTCAATAGATGGTAATATATGATTTATCATTTTGAATCAACTTTGAAAAGAGCTTTTTTTTTTTTTACATTTATTTTTGTCGTTTGAAGTTATTTCTGAGTATTCGTGATATGCACATTGTTTACAATGTTATTTGAGTTAATAAATAAATATGAAAATTATATTTACATAATAAAAATAAAGCTTGAATAAAAAATTTAATTAAAAATTTGTCTTGAAAAAATTATAAATAACTTTTTGCATGAGTAAATAAGTAATCAATTATAAAATAAATTTTTTTTAAATATTTTTAATATTAAAAAAATTCCAGTCTCAATTAAATTTTATGAAAATAAAGTAAATTTTATTTCAAAATACAATATGGAATTTTTTTATTAAATTCAAATAACTGAGTTATTCATATAAATGTTTTTTTTTTTTTTATCATTGTTATTATTATGAATTTTATTTTTTAAATTGTTTGATGTATTATTGCAGTAGTCGTTCAAATCAAAGTACCGTCAGTTATTTTGTACTCGAGTCAAAAAATTGTCAGCCTGTTTTAGCATCGATAATTATTTTTTTTCAATAATTAATCTTAAAAATATTTTTCTGTCTGCAGCAGTAGTAATATGAGTCAAAAAACTATCAGTCGTTCAAGTAGTTTAAGTCGACAAACTGTCAGCCGTTGTAAATTTTTCAGTTTTTTTTAATTTTTTTGTATCAATAAAGTTTTTAAAAATGGTTACATTTTTTTGTCACAGTAGTTTGAGTCAAGGAACTGTCAGCCATTCGGTAAGCATAAGTTCAAAGTCTCATTCTCGTCTGTATAACTTTGAAAGCCACAAAACCTACACATCTTGTATAAATATTTTTTTCTTTTTAAAAAACTTTTCTACATTTTTTTTTTTTTTTTCTTTTTTTATTCTCAGATTGCAATAAAAAATTTTTTTACTCACGACGAGAAAAGATATCCTGATACAAATCCATGAGTTACATTTTTTAAACTTTTTTTTTTTTTTTATTAATAAAAAAAAAATACAACAAGCAAATGTTTGTGTGATGCGCTTGAAAAGTTTTATATATGAGAGTGAAATTTTATCTGGCAAATTATTTATTTAAAAAAAAATTTTACGTGTTATAGAAGACAAGTTACATGTAGATAAGGCCTATGTGATATAAAAATTTGTGGTAGTAGTTTTTTATTCATGCGTGAATTCTCACCCTCGACGACTTTTATCATTATTATTTTTAAAACGTTTATCAAAAAGAAAAATAAATATAAGAAATATTATAAAATACACACACATACAAGTACTTTCAGAAAGCAATAAAAAAACTTCAATGAAAAAGTAAAAAATATATATAAAAATGCTGAAAACAAAACAAGTTGACACACTTACTTTGTGCCGTTTGTGGTGGACAATGTAACGTGTATTAAAAGTCTCTAAATAAAAAAAGTAAAGTTTACATACATATGTGACATTTTTACAATTGAATATTTTGTTTTTTCTTTTACTTTCAATGTATTTTTCATTTATTTATTTATACTGAATTTCATTTCGGCCCCTTTTTACACTTGTAACCCCTCTTAGCCTCAGAAGAGTTGTGTATATTTTCAACGAAAATTGGATAGTTTCGTGATGTATCGTTGTACGATATAATCCCTCCTGTCCTTTTCATTTCTATTTTCATTTTATCCAACATGAGATTCCCCGGCGGCTGACGAATCCCATGTTTTTTTTTATTATCATTTTTTTTTTTTTTTCTGTTCAGTATAATAATTTTTTTTCTTTACACAATTTACTCAGCCTGGTGATATATTTCTTTTTTATAATGTCACTTGATGAGTAAATTTATTTTATAAATTGTAAAAAAATTAACTCGCGAAAAAAATAAATAATTATTTTTGCTTAGAAAATTTAAATTTATAATAAATTTATAAATTTTATTTAACAAAAATAAGAAGAAATGAATAATATTATTTTTTCTTGATTGAATTAAATATTGTATATGACATTGAGTGTACTTTTTCAAAAGCTTTGTACACTTTTTCAAGAATTGTGTAACAATATAAATTGTCTAATTATCTGGTGCGGAATAATTAGACAAAGAGATATAAGTTTTATTATTTTTTTTTTCTTATATTTTTAAATGTACATAGAAACTCGAGGTAAATTATTACAGTTAGTGTGTGGCAATGAAAAGTTAAGTGTGCCTGGTTGAATCAGACAAAAGACGTCTTAATTGCTAGCAACTGCTAGAGGTCGAGTCACACCATTTATAAGAAATTAGTTATGACCAAGCTAGAAAAGAAAAATAAAAAAAAAGTAAAATTCTCATTTTTTATTATACCTATATAAATGGAAAAAAAAATAAAAGAAAAAAATATAATAAAAAAGAATATCTTTTTATAAACGAACTCACTACGAGCAAAAAAAAAAAAATGAGAAAAAAAAAAATGATAGCATCTTTCAACACTGTTGAACCTCGATAGAATAAAAGCACTTTTAAAATAAATTTTATATCTATATATTCCTTCAATTGTGTAGTTTCTTGAATCGTATTTACTATTCACCTGAGCAACGAAGAATAATAATTACCTTACTCGACTCGTCTTGGTAATTTTCATTTTTCTTTTTTCCAACGTAAAAAATAAAATTAAAAGAATGTATATATATATAAGATGAAAATTATAAATATATAGAGAGAAAATGTATATAAATTTTCTTTGAACTAGGAAACACAGTAACTGTAATAAAATGATCAATAAAAAAAAAATAATAATGAGACTAGTAATGAAAGCATATTGAATGAGAAAAATCAAATTATAAAAAAAGGTTTTTTTTTCTTTTTATAAAAGTTAATCGAGAATGTAATAATTGAGAATTTCATGTATTTTGGTTAGAGGTAAAATAGAGTTGGGTATTAACGAAGCATACCAATTAGAGCAAGGTTATAATAGAGTAAACAGTGTTGTTTAATGTTTATGAGAAAAGTACATATATGAAGATGAAGAAGAAATAGACAAAGCTTGATGCTGAGAAAGGTATATATGATTTTGTGAAAGAGAAAATATATAAGGGATGAGGTAAATCGATACTATAGTAGTTTATCCAACGATGCAGAATTAAATTTTATTTCGGTTCGGTTAAGATGTTAATTTGAATTTGGTTACTGAATATCTAAATAATAAGATTGCAGAAGTTGAATGTAAAGTAGGGTCAGAGTAGGATCTGCTGGATTGTTTACTGATTGGACATTGTTATCATAATCCTTTAGAATATTTTTTTTTTTTTATATATAGGTATTCTATTTTATCATTAAAATAAATATATTTTATATTTATTTTTCAATTTTTCTCAAGTATTTATGTTGCTTCAGTAATTTTATAAAATTTTACATAAATTTTTATTCCAGTTTTTTTTTTTAATTGAATTATTATTTTAAAGATTTTCTTGTTTTTTATACAAGCCTTATTTATAATTAAATAAATTTAAAAAAGGCAACAAATTATTGTTAAAAAATAGAATAAATATTAGGGCAAAGTTATACTGTGGTTTTGAAACAATTCAACCGAATGAGAAACCTGCTCAAGAGTTGTCGAGTGATGCATACAATACATGAAAACTTATCGAGTCTCTCAATACAAATATAATCATTCAACTTTAATATGCACAACACGAATATAGATTTTTATATATTACAAAATACATGACATGTTAATTTACAGATGATATCATATTCTGAATAAACAACACATGACACTGTTCATACTATTTCAATTCACTTGATGAAATAATTTTTATTACACTATGAAAAAAAAATAATAACACGCCTCAATGGTTTTTTTCAAAATTATTTCCCTTATTTTTTTTTATATAATTAACATATATATTTTATTTTTTTCGCACACTTTATTCCCCTATTTGTTTTTGCGTGTTCATATATTCAGTTTTTATTTAGTCACGTATTACTCAAGAATTATGAGATTACATGCCACTCAAGATTAAAATCCGTAAATAAAAAAAAATTTTTGTATAATTAAATTTTTATATATTAAAAAAAAATTAATAAATTAAAAAACGTTTTACAAACAAGATTGTCATTATTATTTATAAATAATTCATAAAAATGATATTAAATTTTTAATGTTATTTTTATATTTTATCATGAAATTTAATGGACTGAAAAAAAATAGAGGAAATGAGTCATTGACTGAAATTTTAAATGGTTAATAATTTTAACGCTTTTGTATATTACGATCGATTTAAAAAAAAAAAAGAAAAAAAATAGATAGATATATAGTAAGTTGCCTGAGGTTCGTTTATTAATTCAAAGAATAAAATAATAAGGATAAAAAAAAAAAACAAAATGCAACTTGTATAGAAAAGGGCAGCTGTGGCTTTCTTAGTATCTGGAAAAAGCGAGCTCATTAAAGCGATAAAATTAATTTAAAACTCATCCCCCTTAGTCTTTTTATATTCCTTGACTGTAGTTTTTCTATTTTACTCGATTATTTTCTAGCTATATTCACAGCACACTCTACCCAATTATACAACCATTTTTTTTTCCGCCCCTTGTGTTCTCAGCTCTCTTTTCATACCCCCCTATTTTTATTTTTATCACAGAATCTAATTATTTTTAGCAGTTCAGTGAAGCGCAATGCTTTTCGACACGCGTAACTTTTTGATTTGTTCATTCAAGAATCTTACGAGTGATTTTAGTTTTTTTTTTATTTTTAAAAACTGATTTTATATATATGTATTTAATAAAGTTGATTTTTCATTTATAATTACTTCATAATTTTTTTTTATACTAAGAGTACATTTTTTTTTTTAATTAACTTGAATAAAATAAAATTTAAGTTTAAATTATTTTTTATTAGGAAAAAATTAATTAAATATTTATAAATTGTGTATGAAGATTTTACATTTAAAAAAACATTAAATAATAATTAAATTTTTTTAATTTTCTACATGTAAATAATTTTTTAAATATAAATTATTATTTATTTTTTTTTTCCTAATTTTATAAATGTATTAAAACGAAAAAAAAAAAAAATTATAATGAAAAAAGTATTACGTTTCATTTGAATTTTTCAAAAAATATAAAATAATATTTTTTTTATAATGAAAATGGGTAAAGGGTAGAGTTAATTAATTTTTTTTACTTTGTTCAAAGAAAAATGTAGCTGATGTTCATTGTTATTTATTTATTTATTTTCGTTTACTTATTTTTTTATTTTTTATCAACTAGTATTTTATACTAGTGTCATTTGGTAATGTTCCAATCTTCGTGTTTCACTGTCAACTATTGGACAATTAACGTAGACCGGAAAATACAATATTGGTATGAGTAAATTGTTGTAAATATAAAGGTGACTTGTCTGTTGTGCAGACAGTAACAATTACCGGGCTATTAGTCCACCTCAAACCATTATTACCCAACCTTATACAAAAACCTCATATTCCAATTTTCTTCTTTTACCATTAAATCTTGGATCAACAGCCTTATAATTTGATTTATTCCTATCATAATGTTTTATATTTTTCTATCTTCAATTTATTTTTTCAAATATTCTCTCGAGGATATAGACTTTATATTGTTTTTATTTATCTTTNTTCTTTTTTTTTTTTTTTTTGACATTTTACATTCTACCCATCGTCTTATTAGATGGCAACCCTCTATAAAATGTCAACGTCTATCTAACTTTTTTTTTGTTACTCTTTTTTTTTTCTTCACATTCGTGTCGTCGACCGCAAAACAATTCACCGCTCGTATTTATCGGGCACGTAAATCCACCTCAGGCGAACACACACACACACATACACAACACAGGATATTTCTATTTTGTACAGGTGAAAAAAAAAAAATACAAATGAAACAAAAAATATTATTTTTTTTTTATTTAAAAAAAAATATACGTCACAAAGAAAACAATGAAAAAAAAAATAAAAACACATCGGCGTTACTTTCTGATTCTAGTTGTATATTTTTTATCCTCAGGGGATTAAAGACATTGTGGGAAAAATAAAATAAAAAGAACTGACTAGTAGGTCGATAACAGAGTAAAAAAAAAAAAAAACGACAAAAGCAAGAAAAATTATAATAATATCAAGTATTGTCTGAAGCATCTGTTTATGAATATACTTGTTTTGAAATAAATTTGCAAAATTATATTTAGGTATGCAATGTGATAAACTATTTAGGCTTGATTTTTTTTTTACAAAAATATTTCGAATGTAGTATAAAAAAATATGGTTAATTTAAATCGCTAAATGGTGTTTTTTTTTACTGAAAAAAAAATACTATTTAGAGGCCTCTCATATATTTTATTTTATTTTCAAATATTCCTAATAATAGATTTTCAAATTTATTAATTTGATAATTTTATTTATATCAATGATAAAGTAATATAATAATTTTAAATAAATTTTAAGTAAATTAATAAGCTCAATTGGCATAATAAATCATATAGAAAATATTTCTAATTATTAATTTTAACCATTGAAGTTAAAGCTCAGAATTTCAATGGTTAATTTATTTTCTGTGAATATAATTTTGTATAAATGTGGTTACATTAAGTTGTATATGAAGAGAGGTAGCTAAAACAAAGTAAACGAATATACATAGTTTGAAATATACGAAGAGGTGCTATGGCCTCTAGGCAAACTTTAATAGAAACATAAAACGACTTTTGTGGTTTGAAGTATGGGTATATGAAATATATTGTCATAAACCACGGAGAAATGAAAGTCATCAAGTTTGTTTGAAATTTCAAGACAGGTAAAATAGAAAATACATTTAATATGCTATATACGTAAAACATATACACTTTGTTTATAATTAATGAGACTTAATGAGTCACACGAGTGTCCTGCAGGACATTTGAATATTGTTTTATAAATATTATCATTTTTTTGGTCTACTACTTATAATTACACACTTAAAAAATTTATCTTTTTAAATATTTCTACTCTTTGTTATGATTTAACCTGAAGAATAATTTTTTTTTTCACCTGTTTTTTAAATATATAAATTATTTAGAAAACAAACAAACTTTGCAGTCAATAGATTAGAAAATAATTCAAGGATAAAGGAAAAGAAATTTTTTCTTTTATATTTTTAAATTATTAATATACAAATTATTATAGTTTCCGAAAACCTAATGATTCCCATTGAATTTGTATAATTATAATGAAAATTAACATAATGTTCGACCAAGTGATGATCCCGAGTAAATACACTATTGTATTTGCATGAATGCTCGTTTACCGGTACCGAGCAAACCGGATAACCGAAAATTAATTGGACAAAATATTGTATTTGTTTTTATATATACATATATACACACTAGTTTAACAAAGTGTGCTATTTCTAGAGTTTATTCATCAGATTAAATCATCGAGCTACTGTAATTAATGATAACTATTTAATTATCTTTTAAAAATTTTAATTATTTAATATTTAAAATCACTGTTTAAATAATTTAATTATCTATTAGTTATTTTTACAAATTGCTCAATGACTAATACTCGTCGGATGTTTTAGCAATTATATTTAAAATTGATTGATCGATGTATTAATCAATGTATTATTTTTTTTTTGTAGTAATAAAAAATGAATAAATATTGATGTAATATGATGGTTTATTAATTAAATGTCATGAATTGAGATTGTCATTTATAAATTGAGAAAAATTTAAATAAATTTCTAATAGGAAACACTGTGCAATATTCTCACAGTTTAGTTGTATTCACTGATGACAACGCGAATGTAATTAACGTTAGTTGACATTAAGCACTACGTCATATGACGAGTCACGTAATTCAAGGTTTAAATCACATGTATATCAGGTTGAACCATATCGGTGTTTCTATCCTCTGACACACTGTTTAACAATGTGGAAGTCGTCGATTTACATCTGCACTATGCATATATCCATCCTGTTGTACACAAAATCTTTTAATATTTAGCAATGTGTTACTGGTTATTATTTAGATACAAACATCTCATTAAATTAATTTTCATTCATTTGAATAATCAAAAAAATAATCAAATTATTGTATTAATTATTTATTAATTTTAATTGAAATTTATTATTCAAGAAAATAAATTAAATTTTCATGTTTTTAGTCATTTTTTCATTAATTTTTTTTTCGTACAATTTAAAATTGACGAATGAAAATTCAAAACAGTGTTTTGATTATAATATGAGTAGAAAAAATATATATTAAAAATTTAGGTAAATCATATTTAAATTTTGGCCGATGAATTTTATATTAAATTATATTTTTTTGTTTTATTTATTATTAATAAATTTATTTAAATTTTAATGATATAAAATTATAATATTTTTGTATAATTTATCTTCAAAAATATTTTATTTTTATTTTATTATTTCAATTAAATGTCAATTTATTTTATGAGTTTCGTATAGTTTTCTTAATTAAGAAATATCTCTGTCTATCAATTGAAAATTGCTTTTGCGATAGTCATTATACCGTTGTCAGCTGATGCCTCATTTTACTTGCTTATCGGCTCATTGAATTTTCACATTGATAAATACGTAAATTTGAATAATAGATATAAATTGCTATAAATTAATACAAGTCTGTGTTATTATCAAATCATTGACAGATACATTTTATTTTTTTAATTTTTTTTATAGTTAATAATTCAGTCAAATTTTATCTTGTTTGAGTTTCAAATAAATTATGCAAAATGTTATCACTAAATTTATGCAATTTTTTTTTTCTCTTTGACAATATTAACATGTTCAAAAATCATTTTGCATTATTAGATTTATAAATTAACATCATCTCATTATGAACAAAAAAAAAGAAACAAGTGTTAAAAAATATTTTATTTTTTATTTATTATTTGACTGTCGANCATTGACCTCCACATCAGCATAAAAGAAAAAAAAAAAAAAAAAAAAAAGAAAAAAGAAATTTCAATGCTCGAGAGACCAAACAAAAGAAACTAAAAATAAAAAAACCAACACCTGAAAAACCACTTTCTATATTATTGTTTATAAAAAATAAACCACTTCAAAAGTATGTCTGACCATTGCTTGACTTGGTTCACTTGAATAAAAATTTAAAGCAAGTTAACTTACATAATTTTTATTTTTCAAAAAAATATTTTTTTATCTAAAAATATAAATAAACAATAAATAACTGATAAAATTTATTATACTGAAAATAAATGGTAGCATAAAATGCTGACACATATTATTATTATTATTATATTTTTTTAAAACCCTAAAAAAATTCTCTCATTTAAACAACATATATACAAAAATTGCGAGGAGTGTGTTTGTGTGATATAAAAGCCCTGAAGGCTTTTATACGCACGACCATCGCATAAATGTAGATACTACAAACTCACGTTGCTTCGGTTATTTATGTGCATATATATACAGTACATATGTTGACACAGCTATACATATATATACACAAGAATATTATGAAAAAAAGCTTTTTAACCCTTAGCAAAAATATAAGCATACATAAAATATATATATATTTTTTTTTTGTTTAAATAAAAGTATTTTTTGTTCATTAAAAAAAATTAAAAAATTATTTAAATGATACTTTTTTTGTTGATTATACGTTAAGTGATAATATTAATGATATGATTTTTATTTTGAAATCGAATACGACTACTTTGTTTAATTTTGTTTTAAAAAAATATATACATGCATGTTAGATTAAATAATTAACATGATAAATTTAGCATATTTGTTGGGTTTAAATATGTGAATTTATAAAAGATATTTAGTTTGTACATGTGAGAATAGTATATACATGATTTAAATACGGTCTAACGCCATTTTCAAGAGGTACTGGACTACAACGTAAACCACCTTTTATTTATATACATGTATGCATCGTTGAACACAGTGCTAAGCCAAAAAGGGGATCAACGTTATATACTTGGCCCCTTTTTTGACTTTGTGTGTATATTAATACTCAACAGGATATATGTATTTTATGATTTTCTCTATTTGCATTGGTAGATAATTTTTCAAGAACTTAATATGCAAATAAATATATATATTCATTTGATCAATTATTATCATATTTTCATATCAATATTCAGTTTCAAAGGTTAATGTAATTTCAAAATTTAATCATATACAATAATAATAATCACAGTGCTTTTATATCAAAGCTTTTATGATTATAAAAAATTCATTTGGTAATAACAACGCAAAAATTAATATACAATTAAATTCTTATTATTTATCTTATTTCAATTTTATTAAAAAAATTTTTAACTTTAATTTATAACGAGTAATAATTAATGTTTTTTTTTTTTTAAATTACAAGACCGATATTTTGAAGTGAAAGGTAATTTAAAAAAAAAATTAAATCTACAACTGTTCTGTTTAATGTAAATTTTTATTCGACGTTTAATATTTCGTCTAAAAATAGAAATAATAAATTTAAAATAGCAAGTTAAATCAAAATACAAATTGAAATCATTTATAGTGGTTTATTTTAAAATGTATAATTTATCAACTATATAAATATTATTTTATTTAAATAATTTTCAAAATCAATAAATACCTGTTTTGATATGACAAACTTGATTAAATTTTTAAATAGCGTATTACATACCATCTATTATAATCAATATTGTCATTAAGTTTAAACATAACAAAATAATAAATTTAATTATTAATTAAATTAATAGTTTTAATGATAATAATTTTAATAATTTAAAAAATTATTAATAAATTTATTAATGATATAATGATTAATTATTAAAATTAATTTTATATTTAAACAAATTTTACATTTATCTATTCATAATTTTTTTAATACTTAAAAAATGTTTTTACAAAAAAAATATAATTATTTTTATAAATTTTATTATTATTATTAATTTGTTATTTAATTATTTATCAGAACTTTGCATGTTTTAAAGCTGACAAGGTGTTTTTAGCCTTACAACTAGAATATCCAACGTGTTCAGAATAAATTTATATATTAACACATAGAGCTTTTATTCTGGACTGTGGTTGTACACAAGATGATAACTTGTGAAAATACATCTGTTATATATTCAACTCTCGACTATTTCTTTACCAACTGAAAATAGTCAAATCCTCGCTTTGTATAACACAATTCTCAGGCATTACTTTAAAATATATATATTTATACTGAAATACTCAATTCAATGAATATTGAATAGTAAAAAGATTTCAACGGATTTTATTTTAAATTTTTTCATTTTATAAAATCCGATTGTTGAAATGTGTATATATTTATTTTTAATGTGAAATTTTATTTAAATATATTTTATGTTGTATTTTAATTCACCCTGAGGTATAAAAATATTCAAAAAAAAAAACAAAATTATTCTTTATTTTTTATATTTTTGATGCTATCAATATTGAAAATTTATTTGTTTTTTTTTTTCATCAAGATTATTCGATATTTTTATTGAAAACTTTTGTTTGTTTTTTCTTCTTTGCTGAATATATTTTTGAAAATGTCAAAATGTAAAATAAAATATATGTATTAACATTTCACATATTCGATAACAGTTTTAAAATTTTGAATAAAATATTCTATTTTGTGCCAGATAGACAGGTGTATTATTCAATTTTTTTTTTTTAACTTTTTTTTATTCACCAGTAACAATGTGGTGANTCGAAAGACGACTGTAGTGACTGAAATAAAAATACGCGACTAGAATAAATATCTTGAAGTTTTTTTTTTTTGTTGTAAAACTGCAACAGTGATTCTGTCAGTATCGTAGCTTTTTCGAAAGTAGAAAATTCCAGTAACAGACAGAAAAAAAAATAAATAAAATAAACCAGTATAACAGTAATAATAACAATAAAAATAAAAGGGGTGGTTAGAGGTTGAAAGGGGTTGTGTTAAAAGTAGAATGTTCTCTTAATATATATATATATACATTTTCGTTATCTGAAACAAGTTGAATTTCTTTTCTCTATCAGCAAATGATAACGAACTTTCTATCCATTTAGAAATTCCTCATGCGGCTAAATTACTCGACAATTGCGAATTAGAGGGATATCGTATAGATCGATTTGTATTCCAACAGAAAATTCGATTGGAAATTTTAGATCTAACCACAATACCATAAAAACTAATTAAACATTCTCAAGGATATATTTGATTAATTTATTTTTCAATTAAACATGTTGTTAACAATATTAAATTATTTTATATATAAATTCATTTATTTATTTTAATTTTGTTTTAAATACAATGATACATAAATTATATTTCAATTAAAATTCAATGTTTAACATATATTAATTTTTTAAATAAACAAATTTTAATGAAAATATTTCATTTTATATTCAATCAGTGTTTTCAAAATTGTATAATTTATTTAAAAAAATATTCAATGTATAATAAACTTTTTTTTTTTTAAATATTTACAAACTTTTTACGAAAGTAAATTTAATAATCTAACCATCGGCATATTGTTTGTTCGACCATATACGACCCCTTGAACAAGCATTCAACACTTGGTATATAAAAAAAAGAATTTTTTAAAATTAAATATAAAATTTCAACAAACTTATTTGATTTACTCTCAGGTTTTTACTCGTTCAGATTTTAAATTTTTTATTTTTATTTCCATCCCTTAAAACCATCAAAGCGAAAGTTAAAGATGAAAAAAAAAATAAAAATGAAAAAACATATTTACTTACCACTACACAATTATGAAGTTTTTAAAAAATTAACAGTTTACTATTTTTTATTTTTTTTTTTTATAAACAAGAGAATTACTTTGTTTTGGTAAAGTTTGATAATTATATTTTCAAAAATATATATTCATACAGTTCAGTGCACTGAAATTTCATTTTAAAATATTTGTTAGCTCTGTTTGTTAGATTTTTATTTTTATAATATTTTTTTTTTTAAATGCAAGGTCGATATTTACTGGGAAATAGCTTCGATGAGCTGAATATATTTACTTTAACAATAACGCTGCAAGCAATGTTTATGTTCGTATATATTTCTCGTTTCTATATTTTCATTTGAATTTTTTTTTTATTTATATATTGAGATTATTATTGTTATTAATAGAATAAACAAAAATCACATGGTTACGCGATTTTAAAATTAAACGAGACAATACAAAAATATTTTAAAATCCCATTGGAAAATTTACAAGTCCCTAATGATCCTTGTAAATAAAATATCTTTTATATTTATCTTAAAATTTATTGAGTCAAAAAAAGAAAGGAAAATTCTTATTGTTGCAATAGCACGTAGCAATTATTGTACTCGGAAATTCACTCCAACGAGATCGCTTTTGTGAACTTTGAAAATTTTGTTAACTTGAGATTTATTTTTGGTATTTTTTATATATTTATTTATTTATTTTGAAGTCTATTGCATTAATTAAAAAAAGAAAAATATATTCCTATATATCGAAAACAAATTTTTATAATTAAAAAAAAAAATCAAGAGAATTCGTTCTTTTCATAAAAAAAAAAGCTTTCAAAACAGACAAAAATAAATTACAAGTTGTGGAAAAAAATAAAATATTTAATTACGAGATTCATTTTATTCATTAACTACTAGAGTTGGAAGCAATTTTATTTTCCGGAGGTAACTAAATTCTTAACCGGTCAAATGAAAATATCTCATTTCTTAGTAACCCCAGGGTATCAATGTACTTTTTAGATACCAGCATTATTTACTTTTTTCATTGATAAATAAAAAAAAAAAAATCACTCTAAAACTCGGCATTCATTCTACACATTTCATTTGATTTTCATCTATCAATTTTTTTTTTTTTTTTATTTGTTATTTTATTTTATCCAGCAAGTCCATTTTAGTTATTTCTGTACCATTTCTTCATTCCAAATGTCGATATGAGTGTAAGCTATACCTCTAAAAAAAAAAAATAAAAAAAAAATCCTCTGATGATTAAAAAGAAAAGAAAAAATAATAAAAAACAAATCAATGAAACTGATGGAAATTGAAATTAGTAAAAAGCTTTTTTAATGCAATTTTTTATGATATTTAGTTGATGAGTTTGTGAACAGTGATTAGGTAAAATCTAGACCATTTATTTGGTTCTGGACACTGGCATAAACAAACAAATTAATCTGTGTTGTGTTCTAGACACATTGCCAGAGTTACAGTGACCATATGAAACGTTTGTTTCATAGTTCACTGGAGTTCCTCACATTGTATATACATGTGCAAACATTTATTTATTTATTTCAATTTCTCTTGTTTCTGATTGTTGAGTATATGGTTATATTTTACGGCTGACCTCTTCAGGTTATAACAATGATTTTACAAACCCTTGAGGTCATTATCACATAAACGATAAAAAAATATACAAAGTGTTTTTAAATTAAATTATTCAATTTAAATATTTTTCAAAAAGTAAAAAAAAAATATCAAAGTACTTAAAAAATATACAATTTAAATTTACAACGAAATTTAATACTGTAAATTTTTTTTTTTTTTAAACGAAAAATTAATACAAAGTGGAAAAAATAATTTTTCAAATTAAACAATTTTATTTTTTTTTTATTCTTTTTAAAGTTTATTATTTTTTTATATATTTTAAAATTAAAAAAAATACCTCAACTATATGAAAGAAATAATTTTTAAATTCCGTTAAAATTATTTAAATAACTATTAAAAAAAAAAAAAGAAATTATCATAAAAAACTTATAAATTTCATATCGTATTAAAATTTGATTTAAATTTTTCAAAGATGTATATTTTTATAATGATTGTTTTTAATTAAAAATCTTTTTTATATAACCATGTAAAAAATTTAGTAGATTATAAAATATTAAATTGAATTTTTTTTTAATATAATAAATAAATAAATAAATAAATAATTATTACAGCACAATTAAACGTGAAAAAATAAATTTAAATAATTTAAAAAAATTAATGTTTCAAGTGTTTTTTAAATTATTTAATTAATGTTTTTTGTCACAGTGACAATTTGAAAAGATTAATTTGTATAAAATCATGGTAAATTATAATGCATTTGCAATGTATATGTATACAGTAGTGTGAGTATATATAGTGACTGTTATAATGACTCTACAAGGTTGCACAGGTTGTTCAGTAGTAACCTAATTTTCTACTCATACTAGATACAAACCTATTTAGCCGGGGATGCTGCTGAGTCTATTTACCATGATGCAAGACCTGTATACAATTCAATACTAGTGAATTATCACTTCTCTTGTCTACATCATTCTCACTATACTGTATTTTTTATTTTATTTTATTTTTTTTTTTAATATTTATTTTTCTTTCTGATGTATAATTTAGTTTCATTGATTTTATTCATTCAATTCTATCGTAGAAATATTTTTTGTATTTTTATCTAAATGAAGCGTTGAAAATTTTTTAAGTCAATTGAAAATGCAAAGAATTAACAATTGACATTGTATGTTTAAAATTTTATTATTCATTTAAAATTTACATAAATATTCAATCAAAATTTTATAAAAATTCAATCGAAATTTTATTCAATTATAATTTATATTATTTATTTTAATGTCCGACTATATCATTACTTGCACTACTGAATTGATCAAATTCATTTCAATTGTTTATTTATTTTATTTTTTTTTTTAATATTTATTTCAATCTCAGAAACATTCTTGATTTATTATATCTACTTAATTTATATTTTTCCATTTAAAGCTTATATTTTATCAAGTTTTTTTTTTGCAACAAATATTTCTTTAAAGTCTCAAACAGTTTGAAATAAAATATAAAAAAGAAACTAAATGATAAAAAAAAACTTGGTCGATACATTCTCTTGAAAGTTTTGTCGAGGGATTCGTCGAAATGAGTTGAAAAAAAAAAAAAGCAGAAGCATTTTTATAAAGGGGGATCAAACGGAGGTGGTCTTGGTCGACGTGCGGTCGTGATGTCTCTTTATCAGTGTCTTCTCATGCTGACAAAAAATAAAAATAACAATTTATAAGTAAAAACAAGAAGAAAAATATAACGCAAGCTTTGTATTACTATGTGCAAAAAAGTTTGATCCTCTTCATCCTCGTTAGTATAAGGATTGCAGATGCTTTGTTATATATTTTTTTATCAAATACCATAACTTAAGCCACCAAACTCTTTTATTTATTTTTTTTTTTTAAAAACATACTAGTTTTGTACAATACTCAGAGTCAAGAGGAACGCATTGCAAAAATAATTCTTCTTTTTTGCCACACGTTGTGTATATTGATAAAAAAAAAAAAAAAATAGCAAGATGCTCGCTCCAACAATAAGAATACAATTCCCATATAAAATTTACTTTGTAAGATACAATGTAAACGTGGTTTCAAAGTTTCACTGCATTGCGACATTATAACAATTTTTTTCTTATAAGTTTTGTGGAAAAAAAAAATTTAAAAAAAACATCGAAATATTTTATTTTTCAATAATTTTATCGAAAAATTTTTTTTTATTTATTTTTAATAATAACTATAATTTATGTATAAAAAAATTTGAATATTATTTCATTAAAAAATTTGTTTTTTTAAATTTATATAAAAATACATTATTGCGAACTTATTTGTTGGATTTTTTTTTTTTTTTTTCTTTTGAATCATCAAGTTTGTCAGACAGTAAAATCCCTCGACAAATTATATGTATATTACCTTGTCCCGGTTCATAACATCGCCATAATGAACTCTAACCCAAATGAAAAATAAAAATGAAAAAAAAAATGAATGAAATTTTTGTTCAGTCGGCTGATTTTTCGTTGATAAATCTCTCAAAATGGCAGAATGAATACATTCACAAATGAGCTGAGCTCATGGTTTATGACTCTCGCTGAACACCAATGTGTGAAGAGTAATACTGGAATGAGAGTTAATAAATGGTGGGATTTTTAGAGGTAAAAAAAAAAAAAAGGAAAAGAGGATCAGAGTGCAAAACGAATATATATCGAATAACAAGAGAAAGAGAGAGAAAAGCATCAGAGTGTCCCAGTTGAAATCTCGATTATGACGAATTGTGGTGGGTTTATTTTAGTGTGAACGACCTCGGTCAAGTTTTCATCCCACAATCACCAATTCCCCGTTCTAATATAAAAAATTTAAAAACAAAAAATAAATCAAATATAATCTATCTGAATTCAACAGCAGCATGAATTTACTATTTATTCATGAAAATATATAAAAAAAATAAATAAATTAAATAATTCAAATAAAAAAAAATTATTTATTTTATTTTTAAGAACAATTAAATAATTAAGTATTTTTTTTTAACATTTATGAGATTTAAAAAAAAGCTCATTTTTGTAAGGTTAATTTAAAAAAAAAAAAAAATCATATTAATAAAAGAATTGTTAAAAAAAAGCTCTATTCTTTATTCTTGAAAACTTATGACTACCAGGTAAAAGTATATAAAAAATTTTACTAATGAAATTTTTGATTTATTTTTTATTTTTTTTCATTTTCATGATGAAAATTTTTAAGGTTATTTAGGGTCATCATATGATAGTCAATTTTAAATCCATTGAATTTTTATATAAGCGCAATTGAATGACTTATATTTATTACGTGATTTTAAAATCTTTTATATATTTATCTTATGGAGTAATCTGTTATACAAGTGTTCTATCAACTTTAGCCGTCACTGTCTTCTCAATAAGAAAGCGGATAGGCTTGGATCGCAGCAGATAATAATAATATAAAAAAAAAATAAAAATAAATAAAATCCGGTAAAGTAAATCCTTAGTTTGGTTCAATCGTTTTTCACAATAAATTCTTTTCAAACGAGAATCCACAAAATCTGTTCAATTTATTTTTATTAATATTTTATTTATTTTTTTGTTAAATAAATTTTAATAAAATTTTTTCAACAATATTTTATAAGATTTTCTTTGAAATAATAATAATTAAATAATACCCTAATCTTTTTAGCAATTAATTTAATAATGAATTTATAATTTTTTATTTTTCTTTGAAGAATTGTTATTTAAATTTTTATTAATGTATGACTTGAAATATATTTAATACTATAATTTAGAATAAATTTAAGTATTATTAAAATAAATAAAAAAAAACTTTTAATGTCAAAAGATTGACTGTATTTATTTTTTTTTATTTTTAATGTTATTTTTGTACACGTGTCACGTGAAAGAACTGAAAAAATTATTTTTATTATTATTATATTTCCTATGAGACTTGACTGCTTCACCCCAAGTATGTAAGAGCCAACTCGTTCTCGACCTTCATGACAGATAAGTGCGAGACATATCGTACTCTATATGACTGGCTTCAAGCACCCAGAAAAGAACGTTTGAGTAGCGTGACAAGGATGTACTTCAGCTACTCCACATTTTGTTAGTTTTTTTTTTTTTTTTCATATAAATCCGCAAAATATCATTCATGCATTATTAAAAAAAAAAAAACATACATCTTTTTTTTTCTTTTTCTCTCTTTATAAATTTTATTTTATGAAACAAAATTGCTATATTTTATTGTAAAAAATTTAGATAATAAAAGGGTAGTTAATTAAGGATAGCTTGAAGCTAATTTTTTTTGAAATTTGATTACAAAACAATATTTAAAAAGCAAAAAATTAATATTATAATTTTGTTTAGCCTAATTTAGTCTAAAATTAACCGTAAAAATTGTTTTTTCTTCTCAACAATAAATAGATAAACAGAATAAATTAAATATATATTTTTTTAATTAAAAAAACATTAAAAATTATTTATAAATTGAGTTATTTTTAATTGAACCAATTTTCACAACAGTAATATTAATCCTCAGTACTCCAAACTACTCAAGTATTCGTACTTTCATTCAAAACCTTTGACACAATTTTTTTAATAATTTCCAAATTCATATGTCATTCAATTATCTTTTTCAAACAAAAAAAAAAAAATAAAAGTAGAAAAATCTTTTAAAAACAAAAACAGAAAAATAATCATAAAGATACAAAATGGAATCAAAAATTCCATCAACGTTGTAACGTATTTTGCACAACTACAAAATTGACGAGATAAAAAAATAAAAAAACAACGTTGATGATTTGATAAATTACTAATGGAAATATACAGCACACATCTCGTCCAGTTCTATTTGCATAACAAAACAAAAAGCAAATATAACGTACACGAAAGAGTGTATATGTATGTCTGAAAAAAAATAAAAAATATAAAATTCGCACAGAGAAAAAAAATATATATAATAATAGTGAAAATAAAAAAAAAAAATGAAAATAGTACACGTTGAGGGCAGCTGAATAATTTCGATATCCATTATGCGCATGTGAAAGAGACTTTATTCAAAAATCTACATCTGGGTAAATCAAATATGTATTTATTCAAAAAAAAAAAATAAATCAACATATAAGAAAAGTGTCAATTGAATTAATAAATTTTTATCTAAAAAATTGTATTATTGACAAAAAAAAATATTATATGAAAAATAAAACTTGAATAATAATACTAAAATTATACGTAAAATAATAATTTTAAAATTTATAATATTTAAAAAATAAAACTACTTATCGTTTTGCGAGTGATTGGATAAATTATACTGATATTTCCCATGAGATTGGTGGGAATTCGTGGAATTCGTATATCCTCGTTTACTACCCCAAATCCTCTTTACTCTTATCTAATCAATTAGCTATTCTACGATCCAAGTTTAAACCGAAATTCAAGTACGAATAAGTCGAAATTGTTTTGTAAATTGTATAATTAATTTTTCAAAAATTATCATTCAATTTTCACTGTTATATTATTAATCTAATGATTATATTTTTTTAGAAAAATTGATTTTTATTATTTTTCTTTAACATAAGAAAAATCAATTACAGATATTATATTCATGCTGGAAAAAAAAAATTAAACAAATTTATAAATAGGGTTAAAACATAAAAAGGAAATCAATATATTTAATAAATTTTTTTACTTGGATATATTCGAGCTTTTTAAACATATTTCAATTAATTTTTTTTTATTTTTCCATGAAAATTATTGTTTTCAAATGACTGATGAATTTTTAAAAATCAATTAATTTATCCTCTATTGAATAAATAAATTTTCATATTTATTTTATTATACTAATATAATATTATATAAAAAAACATGCTAATATATTTTAAGAATTTATGGATATATATATTTAAAATTTAGCCAATGAATTTATTTATATATATTTATTATTGCGGATGTTGTGAATTTCCTTTATCGTGATTTTTTATTTTATATTTTCCTGAAAACACTTTAGTAAAAGCATTGCACTGAAATCCGGTATTTATCGAATTCTTTACTCTATTTTTATTTGTTTTTCAAGCTGATGGAGCAAACACAATTACCGCGTTAACCGGATCTAAGCATACCATCAGAAAGTTGATAAAAAAAAAAAAAATATTAAAAAAAATATATACACATTTATATATAGAGTGAGATCGTATATTGACAGTTTATATATATATTTTAAATAAAAAAATAAATATGTTTTGGAGATGATTTAAAAAAATTTCCAAGGTGTCAAGTTTTTCTTTAAGTTTTGATTCGATTCGATTGCTATTGGTTGAGTAGCTCGACTAGGTATGAAACCACTTTTGTAAAACATCGATTACATTACTCTTCACTTTAAGACTTAACTTTTAAACTAACTTTTTCTTTTATTTATTTTTATTTTTTTAAAGGTTTAACGATTGCTAGTAAATCTTTAAGTCTGACACACTCAATAATAAATGACTTTGTATTGACAATAAATTTTTACATTTTTCAAAAAACTTTAACAATTAAATTTTGCTACTATATATAATAACAATTTTTAAATATTATTGTTATTATTTTGAAATTATTATACGTATAAAAAAAAGTATAATGACTTTTTCAATTCTTTTAAATTTTATAGGTTTATAAAATTTAATTTTTTTGTTTTTCTAATACTGGAAAAATAGAACAATGATAATTAATTTTTTTTTAATTTTATTTTCAGTTTGTAATGGCATACAAAATTTTGAAGAGACTCCACAATATACTGAAGTTAATCCAGGACAAGATGCTAAGTTAGTTTGTCGTGTTCTTGGCAAACGTGGCGTTTGTATTTGGCAAAAAGATCAAAAGGTATGTCTTCAATAAATATAAACAGATTATAATCATTTATCATGTAGATAAGAAACAACGAAAATACTCAAATTACCCACTAATTTTATATCCAAAAACTGTGGCAATTCAATTTGAAATTATTCCAAATAATAATATAAAAATTTAGATAAAATATTAAGTTGTAGCAGTTAAATTTAACTGTAATTTTCGTTTAGTTGACAAAAGTTCAAATCGATGTTATACTTGCCCAGGAAAAGGAAACAATTTTCCTAGTTTCTCACACTAAATATGAAAACTTGGATCATTGTTTCAAACTTCAAAACTTGACTTTTTTTATTATTTTACTTTTTCTTTTTAACATCTATTTTTGAAGCTATATTCTGAAGATGAGAAAGTCCTGTAGCATCCTCACCATAATATTGTAATGATTATGTAATTTGTAATGACCGCTAATAGTTTGAATATTAATTAAAATTTTCCAATTATTAATTGAGATACAAATGACAAAAAAAAATTTGAGCAAAATGTTTAAAACGAATTTTTATTCACCAACATAAAATTATTATTTTACACGATGGATTAATAATAGTAATCAAGCAATGTTAAACATTTTTTATTTTTTTTTTTTTTAATAATACATTTATATAATTTAATATTTAACTGTTGTAGTAAAATAACACTTCAAAAACATGCACATTTTCACCTCAAACTTTTTAACATTATATAAACAGGTAATGCCATTTTATGGTAAAACTCAGTGTTTATATTTTCAAAGTAATTTTCCATTTACGAGTAGTTTTAAATGTCGATCAATACGAATCTATGGATTCTTTTGAGTAAAAAAAATAAAATAAAATAACACAGTTAATGAATAACCTGAGCATTAATTAATTAATTAATTAAATACAAAAAATATTCATGCATTTGAGTATAATTTTTTATATTTAAAATAAAAACAAACAAACAAAGTTCATTAGTTGTTTGATAAAGGATAAAATAATATCAAATAATTAAAATATTAAATTCAAAGATTTATAAGATCTTATTTCTTTCTTTGATTATTTATTCATTTATATGTATATTTTTTTGTTGATTCTATGGAAACAGTCGAATTTTGTTGTTTATTAAATTAAATAATAGCCTCAAAGACGATACTTGAGACGAATTTCTCAAAGCTATTTATTCAACCAAGCATTAAAAATTTATTTTCTTGATTCAAAATATCTTGAGAATTATATGAAACTCAATACTCACTTTATTTAATTTAATTTTTTTTTTTTTTTTTCTTTTCTTACAATCAAAAATGTTATTTACTGAAAAAAAAGAAAATACTCATCTCAAGTTGATTACTCAGTTTTTTGTAATTACTGGAGATGAAATATATATTATCTTTCTTTATTCAACAACTCGTATCTTCATCAGTCTTTGATCAAAAAAATAAAATTCACCATCTAGAATATATATTTTTTTAAAAAGATACGTACATTTTCTTTATTTATCAAGATCCTTTGTGAATAATATTTTTTCATACCTGAATAAAAATTATTTTCATCACAAGATGATATCCATTTTTCATTCATAAATGTTCTATTTTTCATAATTGTCTTGTCATGCGCATAGAAAAGTTCATTTATTTATTAGAATTAACTGTTTTAGTAAAATCAATAAAACCAACTGCCTTCCATAATCTACTCTGTATTTTTTTCTAATTATTTAAAAAAAAGAAAAAGGAATAATATTCAATTTAGATGAATTTAAAAAAAGGTTAATGTCTATAATTGATTATCATAATTGAATTTTATTCAAAAGACGCATGTGAAAGATTTTTTTTCAAATTATTCTTTTTTTTTTTGACAATTCATCCTGGTGTAATTTGGAGAAACATAATGAATGTAATGGCCACGACCGATTTTATCATAAAAAGTACAATGGAAGGTCATTCCAATCGTATCAAAAAAAATAAATAAATAAAAGATAATGATAAGAAATTCTATTGTTCAAAATTTGTTTCAAAAATAAACGTATATGAAAACTTTTATCTTATTTTATTTTTTTATTTTATCATTTTGTTATATTGAAAAAATAAATTTATCAAGTAGATGACGGAGTAAAAAAAAAAAAAAAATTCCATTTTGAGTATTAAAAGTCTAATAATATTAAAACTAAATTATTATTAAAATTATCGTGTAAAATAAATTAAAAATAATGAAATGATGAAATATAAATTCAATAATAAAACAAAATTAAAGTAGAATAATAATTATAAATTTAATAAATACACAAATTTATGATTTTTACTTTATTTATTTATTTTGTTTTTTATTTCAAACAAAAAATAATATTACGAAAACATTTCATTTTTTTTTATTGGAATAGTTCATTTTTAAAGTCATTACAAATGAAAAATTAATATTTATATAATTTTTACCAAACAGAACATTTTTTTGTTGGATTCATATTGGATCCAAGTGGACAGCTAAAATCTTTTGTAAACTCTGGCATATTAGATAATGTACCAATTACCCGAAATTTAGATGGTGGATGTACATCAAAAAGATAATTATTCTTTAAATATTTATTTGAATTTTTTTGACACAATGAATTTGCATAACTCATCCAAAATAATTGTTTTGGAGTGTAGTTCAAACCAGAAAGTCTTTCATCAGTATCTAATAATTTTTCATAAGCTCGATAAGCAGCTTTTATTCCACCGTTATCTGCAATGGCTTCACTTTGAGTAATAGTTCCATTTACCTAAAAAAAATTAATAAATAATAATTATACTCGCAAAAAAACTACGATATTGTCTTATATATAATAATAAATATTTACATTTAATCCAACTTCTGGGACTGTGAAATTGTTATATTGTTCAATGATGCATTTGGATTTGTTATAAAAATTGTTTTTTGAAAGTGATGTCCACTGTGAATCGTTCCAACGACCGTATGAATCATAATTTATTCCATTAATATCAAAACCATGTGTCATTTCATGCCCTATCATAGTGCCCAGAGCACCATAGTTCATGTAGTTTGGTTGTTCAATATCAAAAAAATCACTTTGAAGCATTGTATATGAAATCACTGAAACAAATCAATCATATATTTTATAATTTAAATGAGTTTATTAAATGTCATCGTCATAGAGTCAAAAAAGCGTAAATGGTAGTATATTTTTCAACCTATATACATGTATATTAATATTACTTGCTCTTTTGTTGACATCGACAAACTTATTTTTCTTATAAATAAATTGAAAAACATACTGCCACATACAGTTAGACATATTGACGTAAAAAGCACTTATCAAAAAATATTTACTTATTGAATTTGAGGTATGCACGAAAAATGCAAAATCAGTATTAAATTTTGATCCAATACCAGCCCAATCATTATTGTTACTATTTAGAAATTTATTATTTCGTTCAAATAGCTTTATCCGTTGCATTGCATCATTCAAGTTCTCATTGTCAAATAATTCTAAAGTTGTATAAAATTTATTGACTTTTGCATTATTAGTAAATTTATTTATATATCCAATTACATGTTGGGATGACATAAGTTTTTTTAACATGACAGTCTTTGTGTAGTCATCAATCCAAGTAGCATTATCAATCATTTTAAAAAAACTATCTTTAATTTTCAAAATTATTTTTTCAATTTCATTTCTGGTATTTGTGAGTTTAGAATAATTATAATTTTGAAAATAAATAGCTCCCACTGCAATTGGTAGCTTGGATGAAACAACATCAGCACAATTTTGGCTTTCTAATACACGAGCAGTTTTTATATTGTCTTCTGCATATTTCCATATAATGTAATTAGCTAGAATTTTTTTTATGTTTTTTGTTGAATTTAACAAATACTCTAATTTTTTCATGTAACTAAAATTAGTAATAATAATAGTTGTTGATGACTCAACTGGAAAACCACAAAGATAACTGATATATTCTTGCCAATTGAAAAAAGAACAATTATTCATTAATTCACCGAGTGTCATTCGAACTACGTCAAAAGTTGGATTTGAATTTTGCACTGTTAAAAGTCTTGCATGAGCTAGTTCAATCTCAAAATCAAGAAGTTTTTTTAAATCATTTTTGTAATTAATATTATATATCGAGGCATTCATTTTTTCTGCTAATTCAATCATGCTATTGTAGTATTTATTTACTTGAGCATTATTGAGACCTTGAACTAAATCTTCTGCACTCAATTCAGATTTATACGGCTCCACAACGATGGAATGACCATCTCCAATAGAAGAAAATTCAAAAAAATAATTTTTCCATTCTTTTGTATTGCCAACTTTAAACATGGTTTTATTAAAATCAAATGCACTTTTATTCCATTGAGATCCTTTAATGACAGGCCAGTTTTTAATAGCTTTTTTAAATTTCCATATGGTATCTTTTTTATTTTTACATGTATTGTATAAAGTTCTGGCAAGCTTCAAATATTTAAACTCATTTATTGAACTATTTTTTTCAAGTATCATTATAAGTTTGTCATCAACTATTCTTTTGAATTCAGTAAATTTACTTGTGTGATTTGAATCGTCAATTAATACTGCAGAATTTAAATAACCTCCACAGGCAAATTTATAAAAGTCATCGCAAGGATTAACACTTGGATCCATGTCATGCAATAGTCGCGAAGCTATAAACAAACAAATGAAAAAAAAAACATATTATTTTCATCAGTTTTTTAGAAATATTAAATATCATTTAATGTCAATATAATTTAAAAAAAAAAAACCAATAAAATAGTTTTATCATTGACTGTAGAATTTAAAAATAGATAATGACCATAAAAAATTTTTTATTCTTACCGACATTATGACAAACAGGTGTTTGACAAATATCAGAAACATTATTACCAGTAGAAAATGATTGATTGCCAGCTGTCGAATAAAAAAAAAGAGAAATATAATTACTCATTTTTAAAAATTGAACATTATTTTTATCAATTATGAAAAAATTAATAACTTTAAATAACTATTATATATAATTAATAATATTTTTTATTCAGTTGAAAATATTGTATTTACAATTTTAAATTTAAAAACAAAAAAAGTATCTATTTTATATTATAAAAAAAAATATTACAGATATTTTTTTGTTAATTACTTACAAAAAACACTGCCACTCAATACAAACACAAGTAAAAAAATTACGGATACTGTTTTCTTCATTTTTTGGAGGCCAATTTTTTTTATAATACGATTGACTTGTTGACAATTTTAGTTTTCTAATAAATTTTAGGATTCTACACCTCTTATCAATTGACGACGCACTAATACACTAACGACATGTTATGTATCGAAGCAAGCATGAATCGTCCGGAATAATATTATCTTTTTGTTTAAAAACATAAAAAAATTCTTTTTCATTCTATTATTTTATCATGTTTGATAAAAATAAATTTATCGAATAAGTGACGCACAGGAAAAAAAAAAAATTATTAAATAATGATAAATTCAAAAGGTAGTAAATAAATTTTACAATTTTGTTGATTTTATTTTATTTTAATTGGTTAATTCATAGTGACAAGTTGAAAAAACATATAATAGCCATCGACAATGAGAAGAGATTTTACGCCACTTGAACTTTTGGCAAGATTTTTACCATCATAAAATTTTTTTTTTTGTTTTATTGGCAAAAAGCCTTATTTTAAAAAAATCGAAATTTGGCTTGGTTCATAAGCGACTACTATCAATATCAAAAATTCAAAGTATATGAGGGCGACTATCCAAATTGTCGGTTACACAAGTACCTACTCATTTTCCATTGAAATACATATATTTTAGTATTTGGTTACAAAGCATCTCTATCAACTCAACAAAAACAAAAAAACAAAAATAACATATTTTATTTTATATCTATATATATATTTTATTTTTAAATATAAAAGTTTGATTATTATTTTATATAAAGTTTTGAATAAAACCAGATTGAGTATATAACAATTCATACACGTGCAAACAATATTAAAAAAAAAAAAAAATAGACAAACTTTTGATAGGATGCAAACTTATATAAAGCGTGAATGTAACATCATCAAGAAAAAAGAGGATGTCTTCGAAGAAATTTATAAAATTGATGTTAGAAAAATAAAATAAAAAATAAAAGAGGGTTATTTGAACAAGAGATGAGAAATTTTTATATTGGACAGTTGAAAACTTTTGTCGACAAACCCCTGCTACATAATCCATGATGTATACATCTTTCAGTAAATTTCTTGTGAAAAAAAAAATAAAATAGATATATGATTTAAGCTAAAACTTCCGGGTTTTAAAAGTTAATATAATCATTTGGTTTCATCATAAGTGGCCAAAAATGTTTTCTTATTCTATTCAACCCCAGTAAAATACGAATGAACGAATTTTTGTATATTTTATCCAACATTATTCTCAACTGTATAATTTTAGACGGTATATATATAGCTTATTAAATCAAAATACCACAAAATGTCTGACACTCATGTCAGAATAAATTACATTTTTTTTTTTCTTTTCATTCAATTGAAATCAATAAAATTTATAATATTAGCATTTTTAAATATTTAATGTGATTGAATAATATTGTGAGTGTGATAACAGAAAAATTTTATTTTCAAAAATTTTATTTTATCAATTTTCATTATTGATTTTAAATAATAATAATTCAAAATTTATTATTATTGATTAGAGGGGTTCTTAGGACGAGAAATTTTTAAAAACATTTTAATAATTTTATAAATAAATTGAGGAAATTAATATAAATAAAAAATTTAATTAAAAAAATAATAACGAATTTAGTTTGAATTTAAATTGATGACTAAATTACAATAATGACTAACCATTTTTGTTTTCATAATTAATTAATGAGCTGTCTGGTAAATATAGTATAAAATTTTTATAATATAATACATGTCAATTTATAGGATAAATTAATAAAGCCGTTGCCACATCAACGCATCATAAAGTTTTTTTTAAAAGCCATCATCATGAATGGAAAAAAATATTTTAAAAAATGAAAAATTTTATTAAAAAAAAAAAAAAGTAAATATTAATAATCGATTAATGTACATACCTACTTGAACTTTCTTTTTTTTTTTTTTTTCTCATGGTCTGAAGTAAGTTGAACGCATATAAAAAGAGGCAAGCGTAAATGGAATGAAGTTCGTTGACGCAAGCTTTGGAATGGGTCATAAAGCCCCACAAGCGACGTTGTTGCACATAAATTTCAATCAAGCGTGATTTTAAAGACCCTGAGGCGAGACTATATTTTTTTTATTTTATTTTCTTTTTTTTTTTTATCTTATTCTTTCTTGTATATGCTGGACAGATTGGAGCTTTTTTTTACGGATTTACTTGGGGTCTTGTGTGACAGCTTGAGAAGACAATATTCATTTTTTTTTTTTTACTTAATTTACTGGCTTCGATGACACAATAAGAAAACAACTTTTTTTATTTTTATTTTGTGTTTATAAATATTATCAGTCTCATTTAAATTTATTAAAACTTTTTTCTTTTTTAAAACTATTCTATTTGCAATTGATGTTTATTTCAATACAATTTCTTTTAACTTGAGAATAAATGTACATGTGTAAACACACGTCTGTACTTTTCTCTATATGTTTTTCCATATTTTTATTTATTTATTTATTTTTTTTTTGATTGTGTATGCTGTTCAAAGTTGTATTATGCATGAATGGAAGAAACAAGCACAAAACTATGTGGTTTCATTGGCAGTAACATACATAGTATTAAAAAAAAAAAAAAAAAGAAAAATTCTGAGAATTATTTTAATTCTGAGAGTAGTCACTCGTCACCATTGAAAATATTTTATATTTAAAACTAGCCATATTCATATACATGTATAATGTATATGCAATATCATTCACGACATAATTTTCTCATTTTATCAATACTTTTAATTTTCAAACTTTTTAAGTCTCGACGTCCAACATTGGCCGTCATTAAACACCATCTTTTTNTTTGTAAATTTGTTTTTTTTTTTTTTTTTTTAATTTTTTCACATTTTTAATCATGATAAACTACCTGGATTACAAACCCCGTGGACTATGAACTTTTAACATTTCTCAATTAACTTTATCGTTCATAAAATATATATATATATATTTTTTTTTTTCATATATTATTATTTCTTCTAGTTTTAAAAGTTTTTTCATTAAAATTATATACTTTTATACGTACATTTATATAAATAGTCAAGAAAATAAAATTTCATTAGAATTTAATATTTTTAATAAACAAAATAATATCAATGTCACAAGACAAATAAAAAATAAAAAAAAATTCTTCTAGAAAAAAGAGAAAATTAAAAAAAATTATATTTCATATTTTTTATTTATTTAAACTATTTTTATAATAATAAAAAATACTAGATACAATCAGATGTGAAAATAGTTGATAAAAAAAGCTCGTGCACAAGCGAATAAAAGAAAAAATAAATAGCCCACGAAAGAAAGAGATTAAAAACAAAAAAAATATGAAATGAGACGAGGTGAGGTAATTCAGAACAACAGCCAGAATGTTGATAAACTCAACGATTATGCCGTATGCTGAATGAGCCAAATATTTGCCCAAAATCCATCTATATATATACAGCTTGACTTTGGTGGTATTTACAAAAGGTTGTGAGAGAAGTACAGGAAGCTAGATTGCACATTATTCAAGCCCTCTTTTCATCCAGCCATCTACTCAACGCAACGTTTTGGATTATCCAAGCGGACCAACAACACATATGCCTCTTCTAAACTTGCAATTGCTCATTATGTTTATTTATCTTTCTCTTTTTATCATCAGATTTATAAAATTCCTTCTCACAAATGTGTACACACATAAATAATATATATATAAAATTATCTAAACTCAATAAATGTGTGTGCTAAATTGAGTTAGCAAAGGTCAAATTCAAGAGTATATAACTCAACAAATATAACCCCTTAAAATTTATAATGTTTGTAACGATTTTTCACCAAAAACTATTTTGTTGCAGTGTCCTCAGAGATGATACGTATATTAATTTATGTATATATATAAATATAAGCACTTGGATAAAAATATGTTTCACTAGTTTCAAACTTTATTGCAACACTGTATATATGTAAACTGGTTCATTGCATTAATTTCCATATTAATAAGTATACATAATCTGTTTTAATGACATCTGGATTACGGGAAATGTCAGATTATATATGTTTGTTATACCACTTGAACTTGGTATAACACACTTATAATATTGTTATTTAAAAAAAAAATAAATAAACAGTCGAGTTACAGGCGATGTAACGGACGCATATTTTTCTTGTTTTTCATTTATTTATTTAACAACAAACGCAAAACTAGAAAATTATGAAAATTTGGGAATATATAAAACAAAACTCCCTGAATATTATCCGCCATATGGATTTCCAACCGAAACGTTGGTTGTTGAATAAATAAATGCAGTAGCAGTCTCTTATAGTACAGCCAATTGCATTTTTTCCTAGTTTTCAATTTATTTTTTTAAAAACAAACTATTGTTTTTTTTCAATATAATTTTAAATAAATCTCTTGGACAATTTAATATTTATAATCAAACCTTTACGTAAAATTTTTTTATAATTAATTAATAAATTTATTTTCTTTTTTATTTCAATTTAAATATCGATTTCATTGAGTTTATATAATATTTTAACAATTAAAATATAAAAAATTATAAATCTATTTTTTTTTTTTTAGTACAGTTTGTCATTAAGATAACAAAAAAAAAAATCCAGGATCCATGTCAGCAATTTATTTTGGTACTACAGTGTATCTGATAACGCCTGTGAATATTTATGAAAAATGTAAATAAAGTAGAGAATCATTTTGATTCACGTTGGTGCTTACAGTATCCTCATGGGATAAAACTCTCTCTCTTCTTTTTTTATTTGCCTCTTTACGTCTTATATATTTTTCAGTGAGTAACCATCTGCTTTTTTTTTCATCTCTTTTTCTCTGTACAACGACAGTTTATATAAGCCAAAAAAATATACTTATGCATGTAAATGTATATACCGTAAGAGTGTATTCTCTTGGGAATATATACGATGACTCTGATTTGGAGCAAGTCACATGGGACTATACCTCGTTGCTTTTGATTTAATTTTAAATATTCCATATACCCACCTCATCTGTCATACACATATAATATATAAAAAAAAAAAAATACCTAATTACCATTATAAAAAAATTATTACAACATATTTTTTTTTTCATATTTCAAAAATCTAATTTAATATTTTATTAATTTTCGATTTAAATAATTTTTTATTTTATTAATCAGCTAGTTATAATTGCAAATAAAAATTACCATAAATTTTAAAATCAATAAAAAACACAATTTTACTTGAATATATATTTTTTTTGTTTTATTAAATATTTTTTTAAAAATAAAACAACTCAAGTGTTCCATTACTGCTGTATTAATAATTCAAACGATATAAAAAAACATACTTTCGCACTCATCAATATATACTAAAGTTACTTTTAAAACCCCTTGGAATTTAAAAATATATTTTTATTTTTTTTAAATTGAATTTAGTAGGCATGTAGGGGTTGATTTTAATCGATAGATTTTTTTCAGCATTTTTATAGATGTAGATATATTTAAGTTTATATTTTTATTATTTATTTTTATTTTTTTTTCTTGAGTTGGCTTGGTACACGATATATTTCGTCGAGCTTTCAATGTGATTGCCGAGTTGCGTTTGCGGTATATATATGCTTGTATATCAGAGAGTACAGAAGTTAAAGAAGGATAGAAATGGGTGCCAAAGGGGTGATTCAAGCTTTTGGCCCCATTGGCTATGTACCTTTCTCACAAGCGTTTGTAGTGTATACCAGTTGTACGAAGAGGAGATGGATGGTTGTATGTGTTGCTGTGTGAATGAGAAAAAAAAAAAAAGAAAGAAAGAGAAGGAGAAGGGAAGAAGAACTCTGCGTCTGCGGGTGCATTACGTTGATTACTACTCATGGCCTCTGGAGAACAGAATGAAACAGAGTGAAATAAAAAGCAAGGATGCACACACAATACTTGAAGATTTCATACCATTCAAAAAAAAAATAAAAATAAAAATAAACAGGACCAAAGAGGGATGTTACATAGTTTTTCTTTATCTTCAACTTCCCTTTTAATTTCTGTTTTTATACTTTGTATTTCTAGACTTTTTATATTTATAAAGAATAAAAATTAAAAAAGAAAAAAAAAAAAGATTCATCATTCTTGTATTCAACTCACGCGTAAATTTATTTTGTCTATTGTATTTTTATTTTATTTTTATTTATTTATATTTTATTTTTGTTTCTAAAATATTGTTTATTATTAAAAATTAGTTAATTAAAAAATTATTATTTTAATTTGATAATTAGTTTTATGCAATATTGTGAATTTATAAATGAATTATTTGTATTATTTTTTTATTATAGATTTTACTTGTTGTATATTATTAATAAATAATATTTTTTAATTTCATTAAATATTTTATTTTAATTAAATTTACTAGAGTGGTAAATTTAATTTTTCAGCATCATTGAATATCGATAATATTTTTTTATTTTTTGTGTAATTAATAAGCAGAGTTTTTTTATTATTTAATTTTTTTTTTTTTTTTTGCTCGTTTGATATGTTTATATTAATTAGTTAATTAATCAATTAATAAGCATGTTTCAAATTATATACGGATTATGCACAGGATTATTATTATTACTTGAAAATATAGTGAGAAACTTTGGGTTAATGCGTGTGGCTCAAGTAAGACGTGTGGTTTTACTTCAAGTAGTGCAAGTAATGATATAGTCAGACGTGCAAATCATAAAGCAAACAAATTATAATTCCAAGAATTAAGATTAATTTTTAAAGTAATATTACATTTATTTTGGATTAATAATTAAATAAATATATACAATTATCGTTTTTTTCTTTTCCTTTTGTTTAATTATATTTTATTTATTTATATAAAAATATAGCTGAAATGTAAATTCAGTATTATTATTTTATTTGAAACTAAACTTGTAGTTATTTATTAATAATAAACATTTAATTCACTGCAAATAACTAAATTAATTTTTTCATTACATTCTCATTTATCTTGACAAAGAAAAAAAATAATTTAAATATATTAAAAAAATCATTAACAATGTATTTTATAATTTAAATTTAAAATACTAAAAATAATATCAGTTATGATAATAATAAATATCTCATTACTTCACATGTCAAAGTATAAAAAATAATAATAATTTTATCCATTTGTGAAAGTGCTGTTGAATTATTTTAGTTGAGATTTTTTCAGATTAAATTTAAAAAAAGTTTTTTAATATTTTTCGTTGAAACTTGATGATAGATATATACACTGTATTGAAGTCTATCAGTATATGAAATAAAAATAAAAAAAGTATACCACGTACACACATGTGTCAATGCCAATGTTGAAAAATATAAAAATATTATACACGAAAAGAATTTTAATGGTTGAAAATAAAAAAAAAAATTCTGTATGTGACCCATCAGCATTATTTCTCGATAAATGAATTGGAATATCAAAAAATATCGTAAATGTATATATTGACAATAGTAGACTATGTTTACCATAAAAATCGGTAAAGCCTTTTATTTTATTTTTCATCACTATTCACACAGCTTTATTTTGATCAAAAAAAATTACAGTCATTTTTACAAAACTGACATTAATCATGAAATGTCATATTTTCATTATTTATATATAAATATTATTATATCACGTATCGAAACATTGATGTCCATTGTTTAATAAAATAAATTTCTCATTTATTTACACACATGTTATTTATACACTCTCTCATAATCATCATCATCATCATCATATTTTTATTTAATTTACATTTTCATTACAGTTGTTATTATTATTTTGTATTTTTTAATTGAACAAACAAGGAAATAGATAAAATATATTTGACTAAAAAATATTCTGTTTGTTTTTAGCCAATTGGTATGCATTTACAAAAATACGAATGGGTTGGATCACCAGATATGGGTGATTGTTCATTGTGGGTAAGATCAGCAACACTTGAATTTGATGATGGTCTTTGGCAGTGTCAAGTAACAGCCAGTGATTTTACGACTCAAGATGCACTTGCATCTGAACCAGCAAGGCTAGTTGTTCGAGGTAAAATTACGTATTTATTTAAATAAATAAAACACAAAATTAATAAACTAAATGATTTAAAAAATTTCAATTTTGTATAATAAAAAATATAATTAAGCAATATAAATTCAAATTAATTAATTAATTGATTTAGAAAATTTTTTAGTTGTTTAATTTTAATAATAATATTGATATAACATTTTTTTTTTTATTATTACTTTAATGTGTGTTAAATAGAGTATAAATTGTCATTTAAAAAAATTTGACACATTTGTTATATGATCCCATCAGAGGTACTTTGGCTTTTGAAGGGTTGTGACATTGATAGATTATACTAGTCTAAAAATGACGGAATACATTACTTGTAAATAAATCATTAATTATTCATCATATTATAGTTAGTGTGTTGGTGTATGTATTTACTACAAGATGCTTCGTAAATTGTATAGTCATCTGTTGGATAAATACTCTTTGTTGATGGTTAAACTTTTTTTTTTTTTTTTTTATAAAAAAAAAATATCTATTAAACGTCTGAATGGATCATATGCATTGACGATAAATTGATTGCTTTAGTCAATAATTAAAATCATATTTATTTAAAAAAAAAATACCTAAAAAAAAATTATTACTTTTATATATTTTTTTAGAAATAACTATTGATGTAAATAAATCAGTTTTATTTGTGCAATTATTTTATTTTATTTATAGAAGAATAATATTTATTTGATGTAATTTAAATTTACAAATGAATAAATTACTTATTAACCTTGAAATTACAAATTACAAATTTGTTTACATAATTATAAAATATAATTGAAATAGATTTGCTTTTCTATTAGATAAATTAATTTAATACTTGATTAATTAATTAATGAATTTTAAATTAATTATTTATTTTTTTAGTTAGTCCAAAAAGACCACAAATTGAATATGCCGGTGCTGTGATACTTCCTGGTGGTAATGTAACAGCAAGATCAGGTGAAATTGCAACATTGACTTGCATTGCTAGATACGGAAATCCACCACCTTTAATTAAATGGTTTGTTATTAATAATTATATTTCAATTAATAATAATATTTAAAAAAAAAAAATTTATAATTATTTTAAAAGAATATAATAATTGGGTTTTTTAAGATTTTTATTTTTTTATTTTTATAAATTGGGGTAGACAGATGGAATTGAATAAGTTACGCTTGGAGAGTTTAATTTTATCGAGAGAATTGTGGCTTTCAAACTATCTTGGCTACCATGAAGTTGATATAAATTTTTTTTTTTTTATTAAAGTTTTAAAATACAGGGGTTTATCTTGTCATTATAAAAATTCATCTGTTTGTCTTTTTTATATTTATTTTATTTTTCTTATATTCTTTGAATAAATTTTCTGTAAGATTATCTTATGGCAATACTCGTGTCAAACATAGACTTCTATCTTCATGTCTATGAATAATCATGACTCTGTTATGCATTAAAGCTCGGAGCTTGAGTTAAAGCTTCATGCAGATTTTAAGATTTTTTGTTTTCTTATTCATATTCTAATAATTATTTTTGACTTGATAAAAATTATTATTATTATTATTAAAATATAATAAATGTCATCTGAATTTTCTCTGAATTTGATTTAAAATTTTAATATTTATTTTTTATATTTTTTTTACCATGTATTCAATAAATTTTTGGTTTTTTTTTTTTTCGAAAATTTCATTCATCTGCATTGATTTTGATTTTATTGTTGAATTAATGTGGTTTTTTTTTCTATTTTTTATTACAATTTTTTTTTTTTCTATACACTCTGTTTTCGTTTTATCCAGTGTTTGCAATTTTTCTTTTCAACTTCACGCAGTTGTTCCACTGTTCGTTGCATTTTTTCGTTTCAATGCTACATGTGGAATACGAAATTTTCTGGCAGACATTCGTTGTGTGGCCCGGTAACCATTCGTGCTTTTAAATTCCCCTTTCATAGAGAAAAATAAAGAGAGAGAAACAAAATTAAAAAAAAAAAAGCTGAATGAGAGAGAATAAAAAAATATCCGTCAGCATCGACCCATACAAAAACACCTCAACGGCCTTTACATATACACTTTTATCACAAAAATACTAATGGAATTCTTCTCAAAGGATAAAAGAGATTTTGCAATCGAACTCGTATATATTTCTCATGTAAAATCGACTTGGAATTTTTTTAAACAATTCCACAATATTCAGAGATGAAAAAAAAAATATAAAAACATGTCATACATTGCACTGAACATTTTTTTTTATTTTAATATATTACTCAACTAAAAAAAAAAATTAAAAAAAATTGTTTCATGTATATATTTTTTTGTCATTTTATTTTCTTGACATTTTTCTAGCATTTTATTTTGATTAAAAGAAAAAAAAACATTAAATTATACCGTTGGCTTTGACTGAATGTTGGGAAATGTAGAAAAATATTTTTATTTAATTTATTTTTCCCATTAAAAAATATTAAAAATAATAATTTTAATTTAACAATTATTGATGTAAATTTTGTATGAATATTTAGGTATTTGAGAGACGTTGAATTGAGAACAACAAGACCACAAGTTAATGCAACTGAGATTGATAATCCAAGAACTTGGTCAACCAAAAGTATTTGTGATATTGAAGCTGATCGTTCAAGATACGGTCATTCGATAAGATGTGAAGCAATACATCCTGCATATTCAACTCAATCCTCAATCATTGAGGTCAGGTTCGATGTGAGATGTAAGTATTTATTATAATCAATTATTTATTAAAAATATTATTTTCTTCACTATATTACTATTGATAATATATTTAAGAATGTATAACTTTTTAAAAACAAAAATAAAAACATAATTTAATTAATTTTAAAGCAAAAAAATTTCCAATATTTTTCAATTATCTAAATAACCTTTTTTCATACGGAGTAAGTTAATCAATAATTACCTTTTTTTCTCTTTTTATTTAAAATAATAATAATGATAATAATTTTTTAATTTATTATTTGCTTTTGTAGGGTTAAAAATAATTAATTTGATTCCATAAAAAATATTTTTAATATATAGAAAACTTTGTAAAACAAATTAATTATTATTTTTGAAAAAAAAGTTAAACAACTTTTATATATGAAAAATATTTAAAGTTGAGATATAGTATAGTAAAAAATTTTTATATCTGTCAGTTGATATTATTACAGTGCTATTTGATATGGTTGAAAATGTCTTGAACATTGAAGCACTTTCATAAAATGATATTTGCAAGCTTCATCTAACTTCGCATCCACACTATTCTTGATTTATTTTTTCTCCTTGAGATATATAAAAATACCAACTCACTTTTATATATATATACCAGGCACACTTTTACTCGACTCTAATCGCCATCGATCAAGTGGCTTTACTACGTGACCACTGACCAAAATTCACTTACTCTCAATTCAAAAAAAATAAATAAAAACACTCACTGAATAAACAATCAAATTGAATTAATATCTTAAAAAAAAATATATATTTTTTTTTTCTTTATTTATGTTATTTGTTTCATTACTTTATTACTTTGAGTGCCTGAATAAAAATAAATAAAAAACTTACCTGAATAATGATTCAAAGTTGCAAAAAAAAAAACAGAATAAAAAAATTAAAATTAATCAACTTTTTAATATAACAAGGGTGACCCCGCGCCTCCGGCGCGTCGTTGTATATAATATTATGTATATGATTATTAATACTATTTTCTTTATCATAATTGTAATTTTTATTAATCACGTGAAGTACTTTTTTTATTTTTCATTTTCATGAATTACTATATTTATTTCAAGTTTATAATCAATATTATAATTATCGTAATGAACAAAAATATCGTTTGATCTAATTATAAACAATCATTAAATCATTTTAGTGGCACCGTTGCCCAATCAAAGTATTGAAGTCATATTACAGCTTTTTATAAAGTCAATTGTATTATTATATTTGATAAAAAAATATAATTAGCAATCACACGTAGCAACCACACGCTAACTTTTTCTATTTATGTTTACTTATTTATATAAATATTTATATTTTATACAATATTTAAATCTATATATTATTTCAATTAAGTAATATTGATAAATATGATGACGTTCTTGATAAACGTAGTAACCGTAACGTATAATAACCACACTAACTTTTTTTTTATTTAAATATTAATTTAATATAATATATATTAGTTGTATTCATAAATATAAATAAATATATAAATATATAAATATAACAATACTATTTTTATTAAATATGAATATATAGAAATTAGTAAAAAGCTGTAATATGACTTTTGATCTAGGAACAACACAACTCAAATAAATTAATTGCCAAAAATAAACAAACGTAGCAACCATACAACAACACGTAGCAACGTGTTAATATGAGAGAGAAAATAATAAAATATTAGTTATAAACAAATGCTAAAAAATTTCGACCAATCACATCACGAATAAAAAGTGGTCAAGTGTCCTTTTTATAATAGGAAACAAAAATTTGTTTTTCATATTTTTTAATTACACATGAAATAACTAACAAGATCAATTGATTTATTAAAAAATAAAAAAAATATTACTTTTTTTTTTAAATTTTCCACTTAAATTCATCCAACATGGCAAACACAGAATGACCTAAATAAAAATTTAAAAAATACATTCATATATATTTTTTTTTCCATTTAAAAAAAAAACAAAAAAAAATGTCACTAAATAAATTGTAGAATAGTAAAATTTTGCTGACGAACCTTACTGAATTTTGGGTGCATTGAAAAAACAAAGAAAAAAAAAATATATATAACAATCAGCTAAAAAATTCTGACCTCTGATGCACTTCCGGTCTCACACCACATCACGTTTCTAGATGTGGGTAATCGAGAATGGAAGCTGGAAATTGTGAATAGCTCAGCGGGTGCTTATTCGCGCGTATTTTGAAATCATTGCTACGTGAAATAGACAGCTGGAAAATATATATATATAAATTTTACGTATCGTGACCAATTCTCCTCTTTCACAATTCGTACAAAAGCACTCTAATTTTATTTTTTATTTTACTCCCATCACTGAAAATACAAAATTTATAAAAAATAAATTTAATTGCCTTATCGTGACTTTTGATTTAGTATATTTTTATGTTAAAAGAATAAATTTAAATCACTTTTTTAATATGATATGTCATATACAATTGTAATTACAATATTTTTTTTTATCATAATCCCCTTATTATATGAAAAAATAATTTTAAAATGAATATTTAAAAAAAACAATTTAAATTATTCATCAGTAGATAAATTGTAATTATAAAAATACTATGATAAAAAAGCTCCACATCTATTCCATGTCCATAAAAGAATTATAGCTGATTAAAAATGTTGAATTTTTAAATGTTAAATAATTTTAAAGATGCACCAGAAACACGTCTTGTTGGTGTACCAATTGGACAACTTGAAGAAGGACGTGATAAATTAGAAATACGTTGTTTATCAAATGCAAATCCAACAGCATCAATATTATGGAAACGTACAAAAGGAATTGATATGGAAGTTGTTAGTATTGGTGAAACATTAATGTATTCACCAATTCATCGTAATCATGCAGCAACATATGTTTGTGAAGCATCAAATACTGAGGGTGAAAGTAGTCCAGTATCAATTCAAATATCAGTCAATTGTAATTAAATAAAATTCACATTAATATATTAATAATACCTATATCAAATATTAATTATTATTATTATTTATAGATCCACCAAAAATTGATTCTGTTGGACCAGATAGATTATCAACAGCTTTACTTTATTCTGGTGCATCATTTGAGTGTCATGCTGATGCAATGCCACCATCTGATTACAGGTAATTTAATTTGATAAAATTAAAAAAAATATATTAATAATAATATGGAAATTAAATAATGAATATTTAAGATGGGAACAAGTATTTACTGATGGCCGTATGCCAGCTCAATGCGGTCGAGGTCAACGTCTTATTCTTACAAATGTAACTTATGAGCAACAGGGACAATATATATGCATTGCATCAAATAGTATTAATGGAAAAGTTCGTGAGGTTAAAAGTACACCAGTATCACTTGAAGTTGTTGGTGCACCAAGGGTGTGTATATTTATTTTAATAATATTATTCCCCTATGTATTTTTATACAACTTCTTTTAACCCTAACATTTTTAACATTCAAAATAAGATTATCCATAATCCTATATGTTATTTGACCTTTTACATGAAATTTAATATTGTCGGTTTTCATTTGGATTATTTGTATTTATTTATTTACCTTTGGTTTTTTTTTTTCTTTAACAGGTAGTGAAGCCCCGAATTAATGAAAAATATATTGTAACAACAATTGAAGGTAATCCAGCAAGATTAGAAATACGATTGTGCTCAAATCCAAAACCAAGATTAGTTGCATGGGAATGGGGAAGTACACGTCTTCATGCTGGTTAGATATATTTATTTATTTTTATTGTTAACAATAATAATTAATAATGATAATTAATTTTATAATGAATAATTAGGTGAAGTTTTGGAATCAAGATATCGTGCACTTGATTTAGAACCACTTGTATCAGAAGATTGTTTTGCAGCAATATTAGAATTAACAACAACAGTTAAACAAGATCAAAGATTATACTATGTAATTGTAGAAAATGACAGAGGAAGTGATAGACGTGCATTAATGTTACGAGTTGATGAACCAGGACAAGTAAATAATTAAATTAATTAAATTTCAATTATTTATTTTATTGTTTTTTGTGGTTAATTATGATAAATTTAATTATAGATACCATTGGTGATTGGTGCTGTTGCTGGTTTTACTGTTCTTTCAGTATTAATTATGGCATTTATTTGTTTTTTACGATCAGACAAATGTTGTGTGCCAAGAAATACTGGACCAACACTACAACAAGTACACTGGTAATTTTAGATTTTAAATACAAATTAATATATTTGAATAAATAAATATTAATTTATTTAATTGTTATTTTTATGATTAATATAGTACAAAAGCATCAAATGCAATGATTGAAGATCCAAGACTGACAATGGACACAATGGAACGTGTTGAACAACAATATGTTTCTGAAAAACGTCAAAATCATATATTAAAACCCGTCCCAACACAACAATATCAACAAGACTGTTATCAATTAAATAGACATGAACCAACACATGAATCTCATTATCAGAGGCATCATCATCAAGGTTTACATGGACCTCAGTATACACTCCAGGTCAGATAAATTATTTGTCATCAGTTGGTAGAAAATTGTCCCAATGATGAAAAACTTATCCTAATAATTATTTGCTTTTATTTCTTTTGATAATTATTCAAAACAAAAATAGATATTTAATTTGTTGCATGATGATGCATCATTTTTATTATTTGAATAATATTTTTAATTATGAAAAAAAAAAATTATAAATTGTGTCACAGTTGCTTGTTATTTGTATGACCTAGAATATTATAAATTTTAATTTTTTATATCATTTAAAAAAATGGGCACACTTTGTGAAATAGAATTTCAAAATTTTGTAAATATTTGATGATTGCATATACACTGATTATAAAGTAACACGTTCATATTTAAATTTAATTAAAACCCTAGAGACATATGTGCATTTTGGTGTAGTATTATTATAATTATAAAATGAAATATTCATTGTTAATTTTGATGCATGTGATGTAAATTGTTCCTCTTCATCTCCTGGACCTTACTTGCACCAATTTTAATATCAAAATAACAATTAGGATTTATTTTTATATAATAAAATAATTTAATTTAATTATGATGGAGTATAATTAAGATTTTTTTTTTAAATAAGAATGGGAAACGAGTCCAGGAGTTTTGAGGGTTTTTTTTTTCCATATACCTGGAAGAAGGTAAATTTTTTGTTTTCAGCGTGGTACCGGCATCAAGACAGAACGACTTAATGAATCAAATTCAATCCGGAATATTTCGCGACCTCGTTACAGGACCTAGGACAATGATATTGAGTCTAAAATTGGACTCCAAATGACTCAATATAATAAATAATTAATTTTTGTAAAATTATTCAAATTTGCTTGTAAAGCATGTCATAATATTTTTCATTGAATTAACAATGAAATCATTCATCAAAGAAAAAATACAAAATTCAATAAAAAAAACTACATTGATTCCTTATACAAAACTCTGATATATTTTTGTTTAAAATTTACTTAAATATATTCAAGTTTTGTTGAGGTAAATAACCAATAATAAATCAGAAATTTTAATCTAAATTTTTTGTGTATAATAAAGTACCTGGCCACAGAAAAATAACAATTGTAAAACTTGGTGCTAAATTATTAATTTTATCATCAATGACTTGACATCATTGTCATTAATTTTTATTTTCTTTTGTGATATTTTTAACTATAAATTTTTTGAATATACATAAATAAAAAAAACGAAATTTAAAAGAGCAACAATCAATTGACTCGTGAGATTTACCTGAAATTAATTTAACAAAAAATAAAAAGAAACAAATCTCATTTTTGTGTTCAAATAACATTTGTTCATTAATCCAGTCTTATAACAAAAAAAAAATATACATAATTATATATAAGATGATAGCTTTATAAGTGTTTTAATTTTGAAACACAAAAGTAAAAACTAAAAGTGTAAAAAAAAAAAGGAAAAAAAATTATTAATAATATTCGTATAGATGATAATAATAATTTAACACCCTCCTGTCCTTTACCTTGTAAATTATTCAATTTAAATTCCTCATTATCATCATCGTGAATTTTTTTTGTTCATAAAACGACTATGCATAATTGTCATAGTCGATTTTGAACTAGTTGATAATAATTTTTGCATCATTTTAAATTACAACTGGAATTATCAAATTATAAATTTCAAAAGAAAATAAAAATATTATAAAGAGAGTTAAGATAAATATTTGTAAAAGTGAAACGTTAAATTATTATAAAATTGTGATGTAATAAAATATTTCAATATTATTTATTTAATTTTAAATAATCATTTTTATAATTGAATTTAAAATTAAAAACAAATTTGTTATTATCATTTATTTTTAAGGATTATTTAGCTGTTTTTTTTTTTAATTGAATTATTTTATTACATCACAAATAAATGAATGCTTTATAAATTAAAAAAAAGAATAAAAAAAATAAATAAATAACTTGACTGTATATGTTACAAATTTTTATGAAATTAAAATAATCACTATCCTGAATGTGCATTTAAATACCTGCTGGTAGATAAACCTATTTTGAAACCTTATAAAATTAAAGTGAATCCAAATAATTATCACAGTGACGAGCCTGATTGATATGATCCTGTAGATAAAAAAATTTTGAATAAAAAAATAGAGCTTGCAAAAATTTTAGAAATATATTTAATGTAAAATTAAGATATATAATTTAATAGACAATTTAAAAAAAACATGGTGAATAATACATGTGCAGACGGAGCAGCTGTTTTTGAAGCCAGAACGTCTTGCAACATTGAAGCCACATGCCAAAAAAGATAAATCACCGCAGTATACAACATTTAAACCAAGCATTAATCACTGAAGAATTTGTTATCTATTTTATATTTGTCAAATTAGAATAATTTAAAAAAAATAAAAAAAAAAAATAGCATTTAAATAAAAAAAAAATAAATTCTTTTTAATGCAAATTGGAGTTGTTATTTTCTATATTGTCAATGTGTGTGTTTTTTTTTTGTTGAAAACTGAAAAATTTTGCTGAAAATATTGTTGTACGTAAGTATTTTAATGTTTGATACTCCTCATTATTTGTGTCGTTTCTCATTTTTTCTCTATATATTGGTTAACTCTGTTGAATGACTCATAAAAAGATGAAAATAAAATTTTTTTATGTAATTTAAAAAATTGTTGTTCCAAGCTATGAAATTCATCCAAAAATTCTGATGTATCATAAAAATTATTCGCAGAATTTATATCTTTATCGGTGACATTATCTGAAATTTTTTGTATACATTTATTTATTTCAGTAATGTCATTTTCTGTTTTTTGGATCTCTGATAATTTGTAGAATGCTGATTCTATATCATGATTTAAATTTTTGATAGCGTAAAATTCTTCTTCTTTTTTGGAAAAATAATTTCTTATTTTTTTTCCTATATTATTGATATTATTTTGTATCTTATTTTTCAGTTGATATTCTACATCAATAATATTTTTATAAATAAGATTTTTTGATTCATTCAAATATTTTACGATACTTTGAAACGGATCTGACGATATAGAAAGATCTGAACTATTGAATTCATTAACACTAACCTTAGCCAAAAATTTCAAATATCGTCCTTGATCTGAGATGACTGAAACTTTATTTTGAATTATATCGAGATTTAAAAAATTCAAGCTGCTACCGATCATTGCTGATAATTCTTCTGCACTTTTTACATTTTTTATTTCTTTTATGAGATTCAATATTTTATCATATCCACTATTAATATTAGTTAAAAATGATTGGGCTTCCATAACATTGACATCAATTGTATCCATGCTACTTGAAAATAAATTAATTTTATTGAGCATTTTTTGTATTGAAATTCTGTAATGTTCTTGAACTAGATTTGCTATGTCGGCAACACTAGATGAGATATTATTTTTTATTTCTTTCACTAAATCGAGCACATAAATTTGTGAGTCTGCTGATATGGTATAACCAAAATCATCTGAATTATTAATTTCAATAAATTTTATGTTATTGTGTATCAAATTTTCTAGAGATTTTTTATCATCTTGAAAGGTTTTCATAGTACTTAAAAGTCCAGCTTTGTTTGGTCTTCTAAAAAAACCAATTCTTGTATATATTTGATCTTCTGATTCATCTGTCGTTAGTAAAGCATTTATAAATTGAATTTTATTGTTGTTTAAATCTGGCTTTTCCATAAGTTCCTTTCTAACTTCTTCTAATAAATCAGTAATAATTAAAATAACTTTATCATCTGATTTATCAACCTTTGTTGCAACAATAGCAATACTGTCTTGATATTTAGTTATATTTTTAATCATATTAGTGGCATGGTTAAGTAATCTCATGAAATCTGTACGATCATAACCACTTCGAACAGAAGAATAATTAACCATAAAAACAAATTTAATTTTTTTGGCAGCATCTGTTACTTTTTTAATAAAATAAGTCCCAGCTATATCATGTTCTGGATATCGAGTATCACTAAAGCCGGGACAATCGTAGATCAATGTGTTTGTTTTGACATCGATAACAAGATCAGGTACTTCAGTATGTGAAATAATGGGAGATTTACTAATTTTGGCGTGTTCGTCTATTATAATATATTCACCACTCCATTTGCCTTTCGAATTTAATAAATCTACAGATGACAGATTATTACCAGCCATAAATTGAACAAAAGTACTTTTTCCAGCTCCTGTGTTGCCCAGTACTAACACTATATTTGCATCTTCAGCATATTTAACTTGTCTTTCACCTTCGTTGAGGCGATTTAAAATAGATTTTACTACATTAATCTTGTTATGGTGATTACTTCTTTTATAACGAGTATTGTCCGCTTTTTTATACAGTACAATATTATTTTCAGCAATGTTGACACCAGTAGGAAAGATAGCTGGTAAGCTAGCGGTTAAATCATCCTTATTAATTGATGGTTGGGTATTCCATCTTTTGTCATCAGCCAGTGCAAATGCAATGGTGCATAATCTGAAAAAAAAAAATTTAATGTCGTTTAAAAACATAAAATATACTTATACTTATATACTTATGAATATACTGTTAATAATTATTAAAAACATTATTATTTATTTATTTTACAAAGATTAATTTTATATTTAGGTTCGCAGTATCATAAAAACTGTCAAGTAATAATGCGGTCATTAGTCTTATATTTAAAAAAAAAACAAAGCAATAAATAATGTATAATAATAATTATTAGCCCATTATGATCAGATAGGTTTTGTAAATGTATAAAGATATTTACTAGCTAAAAAATGCAAAAATTTCAGTGAGTAAAACAAAATTAACACGTCTTCGGTTGGCTTTTAAGATTCGAGCTAACTTTAGTATTCAAAGAATTTCCATCGAGGCAAATCTTTTCTATTATTTTAAAAAATTTCCCAAAATTTCAAGTCAATAAATTTTTAATAAAAAAAATTAAAAATGATAGAGTGGTTGACTGTTGTGCACGTAATAATTATGCACAAAAAAAATCAGTATAAGTACAGCCATCTTTATCGAAACATTCCATAATTAAATTAACAATTAAATATAAGTTAAAAATTTATATTAATAATTCAAGTTTATTGATATATACTTACATTAATGTGGTCCTCAGCCACATATTGATGAGCTTAATATATAATAGTAATAATTAAAACCAAAAATATAAATATGATAAAAAATAACAATCACTTATTTTCATAGTGTTTGTTATAAATTATTTAAAATTTAATTTTTGTTTAATAAACTTGTACGTTATTTATACTTTTGTTGGTGATGATTAAAAAAAAAAATTAAATATTTATATTTAGTAATTATACTTATTTACTATTGGAAGACTATTCTACCCAAATGTAAAGTGTGATGTGAATATTTATATGATTAACGACAAGTATATATATATGTGCTACCTGTTGTAAAGTAGTGGGAATACCCCCACATCTATTTAAAGAAGCAACATTTGCTCTGCCTCTTATCTCGTGGCTGGGTCACAAAGACTTTCTGGTTAAATAAAGCAAAAAAAAAATTGCTCCAATAATTATATCCCTTATTTTTTTCCCGATTTTATAATTTTAGAAAACAGAATGACATTCGACTTTTTTATAACAACAATGGATATTTTTTTTAAAACAAATTACAGCAAAATTTCGAGGTTTTTTTAGGACCCTATTTATTTGAAAACTTGATATTGCTGTGGTATTGTTGAAAATGTGCAAAAGTATTTAGTTGAAAAATTTTTTTAATTTTTATAAAAAAATCAACCGAATGGACTTTGAATTTATTCTTGATAATTTCAAAAATAATTATGTAAGCACATCATTTAGAGAAGAAAATACATCAAGGTCTAACTAATTATCACTTGATAATACGTTTATTTTTATACTTGGACAATTGATAAATAAAAATCCCAAAATAAAAAATCGAACCATCGTTTTTAATTAGAAATATACATATATATTTTTTTTTAGATATCAATTATAAAACAAGCTTGTGTTTAAGTGTTTAAAAAAAGCTGGTTATCAAATTTATAATTGATGTGTTTTCAATTCTTAATTATATTTATTTATATTTTTATACGCAGAAAAATAAGCTTGATCGTTAGTGATCATGTGATCAAACTAAAAAAAAATAGACGAAATGTTTTTTTAATTACAAAATTATATATAGCCAGGTTGTATAATTAAAAAAAAAAAAAAGTTTTATTTCTTTTATAATTTATAAATAAAAAACAATTTATTTATAAATTTTATTTTATACATTTTATTGTTGTTGAATAAACATTGTATTTATCATATTTAATAATATTATTTATTTCACCAGCACACATTGTCAAAATGTTTACAATGAATGAATAAAAATTAATTAAATTGATATACTAAATAAAAAACAGTAGCTATAATTTGGTGCAATTATTTTTATATTTCTCAAAAGAAATTTAATTTTTAGCCATTGATATGTACAATGACTTGTGAATTAATTTTTTATAATTAAACAAAGTAATAATGTTTTTTTTTATTTTTTAGAGATTTGGCGACAAACGCAGGTGCAATATTTGAAAAAAATATATATTTATTAATAATTTTTTCCAAACGGAGATTGAGAGTTTGTTGATAATTTAAATTGACCATGTTTTTTTGTTGCACCTTCACCCATATATGTATTTTCTCTTGGACAACACAAATCGACTTTTCCTCCTTTTATGCAATATCGATACTCTGCGAGGAATGCATGTGGATTTTTGATAGATTCAATCATATACAAATAGGCTCTTGAATGACTACAGAATACTAAAATTTAAAAGAAAAGTGTATTATATATTAACAATAGTGTAACAATAGTCAAAAAAATATACCATTAAATGCAGAACATCCAGGCTGTCCACATGTTCCTTCATTGACATAATAATCAGTATGACCAAGTGTCATTGTTGCACCCAAAACACCAGTGCAAGTATGAATAACATCAACAAATTTCGCATCTTCTTTGTGAAGCCTATTTCCTTCTTTGTTAAAACCTGGTCCTGCAGCATCTAATGCTGTTATTCTACCAATTTTATCTTCAAAACGACGTCCAATAAAACCAGCAAGATGAGCACCAAGACCAAAGCCAACAATATGAAGATTATTTAAATCAAATGATTCACGTTTCATGATTTCTAAATAACGTGAAATACCAGCAGCAACCTATTGTAAATTTAAAAAATATTAATCTTTATCAAGTTTATTTAAAATTATTATTATTATTACATTTTGAAGTCCATTAACAATTGCAGGATAATTGTAACTTTGTGAAATTGTATCCCAATCAACAATAATGACATTGTAATTATCAACTTCCAGATAATTGTCACGCATATCCATTAACCAACTTTGATTATGTTCATCTCGCCATCCATGAATTAATAATTTTATTGGAAAAGACAAATTTATATTTGAGTTTTTTAAATTTTCACCAGATTCATCAAGAGTAAGTGTATATCTATTTTTTGGATTTAATCGTGTATACAAATTTAATTCCAATGAATGCACAATACCAAAAATGTTGACTGGAATAAATAGAAAAAAATATTATTATTGATATAAAAAATTTAATTATTTCATATTCTTACTGATGATAGAAACAAAAATTTGTAAATGCATTTTGAAAAAAATTTATTTATCGAATTATTAATCTATATTATTTAATTTATTAAATTGTTTACGTGGGTAAAAAAATTTTTTTTTCTCCTTTGAAGTGTTCAAGTGTACTTGTCAAACTAAAATAAAACATAAAACATAAAAACATACATGTTGTTAAAATTTAATATGCGTCAACAAAATTCTTTTATTTGCAAAAAAAATAAATAAATAAAAGATTATTTTTTATATCATATTTTATTATGTCTTACTTTGATGTTTTATGGACAAGTGTTATTGAAAAAAATTATTTTTTTCTTTCTATTTAAAATAAAAATTTATTTATTAATTTTTTTTTTGCTATTTTAAAGCAGTTTATTATACTTGTCATATACAATATTGAAATTTTATTATTTTTAATATTTTTATTTTTCACTGTGGAATGTTTCATGGACACATTTTATTGAAAATAGTTTTATTTTTTTTTTATTTAAGCAATCAACATTTTTATCAACTTTGGAATTTATTTTTTTATAAATAAATAAAGTATATTAATATTATTATTACTATTATTTTGTTTTTCAAAACAAGACAAGGCTATTGCGGTAGGGTTTCTTTAAATTTTCTTATAAAATTTCTATTACTCTTTTGTATCATTTAATTGGCCAGTGTTACTATCAAGTGACATCTTTCATCTTTCTCATCATATATGTAATACTAAAATTAAGCCAGTTTTTACACATTACAATATAGATAGTTAATTAATTATTAATATATATTCAATGAATTTTATTCAGCGAAATAATCTCAATTTGATTTGAAAAAGAATTGCGCAAACATAAAAAAAAATGGCGTTGATTTTATTTATCGACAGAGTTAAATCTACCAATTTAAGAAACCATAGATGTCGTAAACATGAAATTTTTATTTTTCCCAAAAATGATTCATCCTGTCACTTGTCATGTCATCTTGCATAAACCTGCCTTTAGCTACTTTCATATAAAATGTCACTTAAAAAATTTTATTAATACTTACACTGATTTCATTTATATAAGTCCAATTATTTTGTAATAAAAATAAAAAAAAAATCTATTAAAACTACAATTTAAATCTACATTTAATCACTTCTTCCATTGAAAATAATTTTTTGTAACAAAACACAACAGGTAAATTCCGACTTTCATTTATTTTTCATATCAACAAACAAAAAAAAAAAAAATAAACTCCTATTATTATCAAATTATTTCAGGTCAAATTGATAAAACACGTTATACATTAAAATGCATCAAAATAAATAATAAAAATCCTTTGATATTAACAATAAAAAATAGAAAAATTATCAAGTACAAATAATAGAAAAAAATTTCATCAATATAATGAATAATCAACAATTGGAATGTTTAATAAAATGGCTAGACACATTTGATCTTGATGTGGGACATTCAACACCAAAAGAAATAAGTGATGGTGTTGCTTTGGCATGTGTACTTGGTGAAATAGCACCAGAATGGTTTACATCAGTCTGGAAATCAAAAATAAAAACAGATGTTGGTACAAATTGGCGTTTACGTGTTAGTAATTTAAAAAAAATAATTGAAGCTGTTATTGAATATTATTCAGAATGTTTAAATCAACCATTATCTGGTTATATAAAACCAGATGCAACAAAAATTGGTGAAAATTGTGATAACAATGAGCTTAGACGTCTTGTACAACTTGTACTTGGTTGTGCTGTTAATTGTACAAATAAACAACAATATATTACAAAAATAATGGGAATGGAAGAAACAGTACAACAAGCAATAATGCAAAGTATACAAGAACTAGAAGGTAGTATGCATGGACCAAAATTAAGTCTATGTGGTAGTTTAAATTTTGAATCAATTGATATACCAGATAGCTCACAACAAAGATTAATTGCTGAATTACAAGTAGCTGTTGATTTAAAGGATCAATTAGGACAAAGATGTCATGAGCTTGATCAACAATTATCATTATTACAAGAAGAACGTGCTGTTCTTATTATTGAAAATAAAAAATTACAAGATAAATTAGAAGAATTTGATAATCCAGATAATTCAGTATCAAGTTTAAAATATTCTGGTTTACGTAAACAAATTGATACATTAAAAGATGATATATATAAAATTGAAATGTCAAGAGATGATTATAGATTAAAAGTTGATTTATTAGAAAAAGAAGTATTTGAATTACAATCAAAACAAGATGAGCTACAAAAAATTGTTGATGAAACAAATAATTTAAAAGATGAAATTGATGCATTACGTGAAACAGCTGATAAAGCAACAAAATATGAGCTAACAATTGAATCATATAAAAAAAAAATGGAAGATTTAAGTGATTTAAAAAGACAAGTTAAATTACTTGAAGATAAAAATTTTGAATATATGCAATCAAAAATTGAATATGAAGAAGAAATTAAAAAATCAATTGTTGTTAAAAATCATCTTGAATTATGTAAACAACAACTTGCTGAAGCACAATATAAACTTGATGAACAAACAAATAAATGTGATAAACTTGAATTTGAAGCTAAAAAACTTGAAGCTAAAATGTCATCAGTACAAAGTGAAAAAGAAAGATTAATTATTGAAAGAGATGCATTAAGAGAAACAAATGAAGAATTAAAATGTACACAATTACAAATTGCTGAAAATTCATCAACACCAACAATGATACATGCTGTATCAAATGCTGAATTAATACCACCAGAAATTAAAGAAAAATTATTACGTCTTGAGCATGAAAATAAAATATTAAAACTAGAACAATCTGGTAATGCTGAAAAATTACCAACAGTACAAGCATTACTTGATGATTCAGAAGAACGTTTAAATACATTAAGAGCACAAAATCGTAAATCAAATCAACGTATTATTGAACTTGAAAATAAATTAGAAGATATTACAGAACAAAAAAATTATGATGATAATAAAATTGATAATATAACATTACAAAATCAAATATTACAATTAAAAAATGAAATTAAATTATTTGAAAGTGAAAGAGAACGTTTTACATTACAAATTGATGAAAAAGAATCATCATTATTAATGCTCAAACAAAAAACAACTGTATTACAAGATAACTTAACAAGAAAAGAATATGAATATGCAACACTTGAAGATCGTTATAAAAGATATATTGAAAAAGCTAAAAGTGTTATTAAAAGTTTAGATCCAAAACAAAATAATTCACCATGTGAAATTATTGTATTGAAAAATCAAATTTCAGAAAATCGAAAAATCAATGAAGATCTTGAAAAAACAATGAGAGAAACAAAAATATTACGTGAAATGGAAGAAAAATTAATGATATCAGCATTTTATAATTTAGGATTTTCATGTCATCGTGAAGTTGTTGATCAACGTCTTGCTGCTATTGGTTCTGGTCAGGGTAATTCATTTTTATCAAGACAAAGACAACCATCAGCAAGACGAACAATTCATCCAACATATAATTCAAAGTAAAAAATTATATATCTTTCAAATAACAAAATAATATATATTTATAAAAGTATAAAATAAATCTTGCCCTTGTTATGTATGTAAATAATTTAAAAAAAAATTTATTATACAATTCAATTGATGACAAGACGATATTTAAATATATATCAAGCACAAATGAACAAATTTTTTCGAGTCAAAATATGGCAATATTAAATAATAAAAAACTTTATATTATATATCTAAGATGACTATAAAAAAGAAAATAGAAAATTTTTTTTTTTCCTTTAATTAAAATAGTATTTTTAATAAATAAATAATTACTGTTAATAAAAAATCATTTAAAGAAATTGTTGTATAATTTTATCATTTATTAATGATTTTTTTTTCGTACAAATAAATAAAATTTAATATTTATTATTTTCAGGATTTAACAGCATTTTGTGATGCTAAATTTTCTAAAATAATATGACGTTTATCGTGTAAATTATTAACATATTTATTAGCACATGTTGAAAAGACAGTTTGATTATAACTGTATTTTTTAGATTCAGATTTATTTAAATCATCATAAGAACGTTGATAATGAAATACAGCTGTTAATAAATTCCAAATATTAAATTCTGGCCATAGTACATTTGCAAAATAAATATACGAATGTGATATCTATAAATAACATAACAATAATTAATTATTATCATGATATAATCTTAAAAATTAAATAACTAACCTGCCATAATAAAAAATCACTGAATCTAACTTCACCAGATGTACGAATTAAAAGATCTGGTGGTGGTGATTGATATGTATACATGCATTTTGTAAAAATATCTTCATCAATATCAGCTGGATTTATTTCTTTTTTACAAACACCATCAGTAAGTGTTTTAATTGTTTCAGTCATTTCATCACGTGCTGTATATTAAACAAAATCAAAATCAAATTAACAACAAGTACATTTGTTGATTATTTTAAATGAAACCATCACTCACATGTATAAGCAAATGCAACATTTAACATTGCTTTATTGTTATCTTTGGTAATTGTCATTGCTTCAGCCATAAGTTTACGTAATCTATCTGGTATTAATGACATATTACCAACAATATTAACACGTACACCATGTTCCATTAATTTATCTCTGTTGAATTATAAAATTTAACATTAAATACTCCAAAAATATATTGATAATAATAATAATAAATATTACTTTTCATCTAATAGCCTTTGAAATTTTTCAACAGCCAATTCAATAAGATCATCAACTTCTTTTTTAGTACGTTTAAAATTTTCAATACTAAATGCATAAACAGTTACAATTTTAATTCCCAAATCAAGACACCATTGTAAAGTTTCAGCAAGTTTATCAAAACTGTAAATAAATTATAATATTAATTTATTAATTCATCTTTTTGTTAAATAATTTTTTATTTACCCAGCAGTGTGTCCTTGTAAACCAGCAACATTTTTTTTATCAGCATATCTTCTATTACCATCCATAATAAATGCAACATGTTTTGGTACTTTTCCAGTTTTAACAATTTTAACAGCTAACATTTGAAAAAAATTCAATGTTGAATCTCTTATCCACGACATGTTGCTATCAATAAAATATATTCACAGCAATTCACACACCAAATAATAGAAAAAAAAAAAAAAAAACAGGTGGTTCTCACACACAAAATATCAACACCCAAAATTTAATTTAAAAAAAAAATCACCAAAATAACAACAAATACTTAATTTTAAAATTAAATTTTAATCTAAATTTAATAACAATTATTTTAATCACTCATTATTATAACAATATCAAATTAAATTTATTTATTTTTTTTTGATATTTTCAAGTGCATAAAACAGTGACAGCATGACATGACATCATCATCTGTCTGACAGCTCCACCTAACTGAATAAAAATAAATAAAAACAAATAATTTAGAAAAAAAAAAAAAAAAACTAAATAAATAATTAATTTATTAATATTTTTTTTCACAACAATTAATATATAATTACAATAAATAAATTAATTAATTAATATAAAAAATAAAATATTTAAAAAAAAATTTCTATATAATTTTTTAGGGTGTTATAAAATTTATCCGCTCCTGACATACCATATTCCGATGGGTTATAAGAGAGTGGGGTTTGAGCCAACGCACCAACGAGCAACGCCAACTTGCCAGTGCTCACTAATACAAATAAAAATATAAAAAAAATATATATGTGTATATTGTTAATGTGTTTGTGTGTGTGTATTCTCGAGCCAGCGTCGATTATTCTTTGGACATTTTTCATTCGACATTTATTTATAAAATTTCTAAATATTATTTATGTACATTAATTAGTACATAATAATATGAAGTATGTGTTGTCACTTTGTTAATAAATAAATAATGATTTTTAATAATAATACAGTTAATAATTTGTGGTTAAAAAATTATTTATAGTGGGGGATATATATTTATTTTTATGAGGTTAAATAGAACTATTTTTTTCTCAACCGTATATTTTTTTGTGTGTTAATAAAGAGCATGCGTATGCGTTGTGCGGTCTAACTCTAACGAGAGAAAAAGAAATTAAATAGAGAAAAAAAAAAAAAACGAGAGAGAGAAAATAATAAAAATGAAAACTTCAAGTGTGTAATATTAACACTATGACTCGTAAAAAATTATATTATTAGTGTGTGAAAAAAAAATAGTTTATATTTTTTTAAATATTATTAATTAATTATTAAAATGGCGCTTAGTTTAACGAGAAATGAAAATATTATTGAGCCAGGTAATATATAAAATTTCTTTTTTTTTTTTTATTATTATGTGTGAATGGTTGACGGAGTCAGTTGAAGCATTGAGCATGTGAATTTGTGTGAGTACTAACCCAGCGTTCTTTTTCATATATTTTTGTTGTTTTTTTTTTTTTAGAGCTGTACTTTTTGATCGCTAAATTTCTTGATGCTGGACCACTTCGTCAAACTGCTGAAGTGAGTAAATCAATATTCGAAAATTAAAATTAAATTATTATTTTCTTTTTTTTTTTTTACAAACAAAAAATAAAAATATTTATTGTGTAATCCTCAGGTTCTCAAGCGGGAATTGGAAAGAGCTAAGGTAAGAATTTCTGGTTGACGTTTTTACCGGGCTCCACATGTTTTACACGTGCTTGTCAAAACATTAAAAAAAAAAATTTCAATGTCAATGACATTGTTGTTTATTATCATCAACAATACGTAAAAAAAAAAATTTTTTTTTCCATAGAAAAAAATTTTTTTTTCATTTTATATTTTTATTTTTTATTCATCCCTTAAATTTTTAATTAATTAATATTTTTAATTATGTGTATAATTTTGTTTAGATACTTCCACAACGATTAGATTGGCAATCAAATTATCATAATCAAAGTTTTGAGGAATTGGTAAGCAACCATTTTGTACTATATTTTTATAATATTAAATGAGATTATTGATGATTTATGAGGAGAAAAAAGTTTTTATTAATAATTTGAGATATAGGTGGTTGTTTGCGACCCACCGAGATGAAATCGATTTATTCTTTTGTTTACATCTGACTTGACTGAAATTAAATATCTCTCTCTTTCTCTCTGGAATTGTTGCCAAGCCTTTTATATCGTTCTCTCTTTTGTCTCCCTCTCTTCTTGTTACACTGCAAGGCTTTTTTTTTACTTTTTTTTTATGCTAACGCCATCTTGTGAGCCAATCAATGTGTTGAACTGTGTATGTATATTTGTTGGATGACACATGTGTTGCACAAAACGTCATGGCATTGGTCGATAATTTTATTTTGAATTTTCATTGGCTCTTGTTGAGCACTACTTTATTTGGTATCTCTAAATACGCGGGAAAATTTATATTTAAAAAAAAACAAACACAATGTTTTTTTAATTTTGAAAAATATAATTATAATTTTTAGGAAAGAAAATATCCACATATAAGCGCAAATCATTTATTACAAATATGCACAAGAATTGGACCAATTTTGGAAAAAGAAATTCCACCATGTGTACCTGGAGCAATATCACTTCTTGGAGCTGGAAAACAATCACTTTTACGTACAAAAGAAGGTAGTTTAATTGAATTAAATTAATAGTATATATTTAATATTTAACTTGATAATATTTTGTATAATTTATTTAGATTTATCAAAATACCGAAGAAGCATAGTTTCATATTCAAATCGTTTGGGTGGTCAGCCAATTTTAGAACCAGCTGATATTATAAAACCTCATAATATTGTACAGGCAATACAAGGTCGTGAAAATTCTGGACCAATTAGTCGTCGTGAAGCAATACCAACAAGTTTTTATTCACGAATGCAATTATATCGTCATACACTTGGTCATTTATCAGCAGTATATTGTATTCTTTATGATAGAACTGGTAAATATGTTATAACTGGTGCTGATGATTTACTTGTTAAAGTATGGAGTACATTAGATGGTCGTTTATTAGCAACATTTCGTGGTGCATCAGCTGAAATAATGGATATTGCTGTTAATTTTGATAATTCATTATTAGCTGCTGGTAGTCTTGATAGAATAATACGTGTTTGGTGTTTTCAAACAATGTCACCAATAGCTGTATTATCTGGTCATTCTGGTAAAATAACATCTGTTAATTTTTGTCCAATATCATGTAGTGGTAATGTATATTATTTGGTGTCAACAAGTACTGATGGTTCAGTTGCATTTTGGTCACATATTAAAAAACAAAATGAACGTGCTGTATTTCAACCAAAACCAATACAATATCATGAAAAAATGCGTCCAGGACAAGCACAAATGATATGTGCATCATTTAGTCCTGGTGGTGCATTTATGGCAGCTGGTTCAGCTGATCATCATGTACGTGTTTATGCAATGCTTGGTGAAGAAGGACCAAGAAGAGTACTTGAAGTTGAAGCACATACTGATACTGTTGATAGTATACAATGGGCACATAATGGTTTAAAATTTATATCTGGATCAAAAGATGGTACAGCAAATGTATGGCAATTTAAAAATCAACAATGGATACATAAACGTTTATCAATGACAACAAAATTACCAAATGAACAAACAAATGATGATGATAATAAACAACAAAAACCAAAAGTAACAATGGTCAGTTGGGATTTAAGTGATGAATGGGTTATAACAGCTGTTAATGATAGTTTATTAAAAGTATGGAATGCTAAAAATGGTGAATTAGTTAAAGTATTACGTGGACATAAAGATGAAGTATTTGTATTAGAATCACATCCAATTGATCCACGTATAATATTAAGTGCTGGTCATGATGGACAATTAATGATATGGGATGTATTATTATCAGAACCAATAGCATGTTTTCAAAATTTCATTGAAGGACAAGGTTGTGGTGCAATATTTGATGCAAAATGGTCACCAGATGGTACACTATTATCAGCAACTGATTCACATGGCCATTTATTAATGTATGGCCTAGGTACAATTATAAATGATAAATTAAAATTAATACCTAAAGAATTATTTTTTCATACTGATTATCGTCCATTAATACGTGATTCAAATAATTATGTATTAGATGAACAAACACAAACAGCACCACATTTAATGCCACCACCATTTTTAGTTGATGTTGATGGTAATCCATATCCACCATTATTACAACGTATTGTACCTGGTAGAGAAAGATGTCGTGGTGAACAATTAGTACCAAATATTGCTGTTGGTGCAAGTGGTATGCAAGAAGTTATTGAAGGTCTACCAGATCGTGGACCACGTTCAGATATTGATAGATTAATTGAAGCACTAGCACAAAGACGTAATATACCAGGACATGAAAATGATGGTGATGATACTAGTAATCGTGATGATAATGAACAATTATTAAATATACGTCAAATATCATCACCAAGAGCAAGTCGTCCTGGTTTAAGACGTGATGGTGATGTTGAAGGTGTTAGACAAAGTGTTGGTAATTGGCAACGTGATAATACAACACCATGGAATAAACCAATACTTGTTAAAACAATAAATCCAGCAATACAATTAACACAATTAAAATTATTACATTCAATGGCAACAAATGAATTAGATATATGGAAAAAAGAAATGAAAAAATCAATTGAATTAAAATATACAAATAATAATGATAATAATATTAATAATAAACGTTCATCAAATAGTAAACGTAAAAATCATGGTATTAGACATGGTTATAGAACACGAGCAACACGTGAAAATGATAATGATGATACTGATAATGATAATGATAATCAATTAAGTGAAAGTTCAATGAGTAATAATAGTAATGATTCAACAGCAAATGAAGAAGATATGAGTTCTGATAGTACATCATCTGAATCAAGTAGTGAATATTCAGATTGGATTGCTGATCGTGGATTAAATTTAGAACCACCAAAAAGAAGTAAAAGAAAACCAGTTAAAAAACGTTCATCAACACCACCAGAATCAGATAATAGTAATGATAATAATAATCATCAATGTCGTCGTAGTCAAAGACCTAAAAAAAAAATAATAACAGTACCAAATGGTATTGGTGAAGTACCAGAACAATTTAGACCATCTGAATGGTTAACTGAAGTTATACCACGTAAAGCACCATATTATCCACAAATGGGTGATGAAATTGTTTATTTTCGTCAAGGACATAAATTTTATATTGATGCTGTTAAAAATAAAAAAGTATATGAACTTGGACAACGTTTTGAACCATGGAATAAAATTAAATTAAAACCACAAGAATATGTTAAAGTTGTTGGTATTAAATATGAAATACGTCCACCAAGATTATGTTGTTTAAAATTAGCATTAATGGATGATGATGGTTGTTTAACTGGTTCAAATTTTACAATTAAATATCATGATATGGCTGATGTGCTAGATTTTTTAGTATTACGTCAAACATTTGAAACTGCATTACAAAGAAGTTGGTCTGAGGGTGATAGATTTCGTTGTATGATTGATGATGGTTGGTGGATGGGTATTATTGAATCAGTTGAACCACTTGATGATGAATTTACAGAATCATATTTTATGTGTTTTCGTGTTAGATGGGATAATGGTGAATATGAAAAAATGAGCCCATGGGATTTAGAACCAATTGATCAAGATAGATTACCAAATGAAATTGGTGGTGCTGTACCTGTATTATCTGAAGAAATACAAGCAACATTATATCAACCACAATCTGAAGAATGGCCAATGGGTGATAGAGAAGCAACATGTCGTAGAATATCACGTGGTATTGATCAAGTTATGACACTTGCTATTGCTGAACCATTTATAACACCAGTTGATTTAAATATATATCCTGGTTATGCATTTGTTGTTGAATATCCAATTGATTTATCAACAATAAAAGCTAGATTAGAAAATCATTTTTATCGTAGAATAACATCAGCACAATTTGATGTTAGATATTTAGCAACAAATGCTGAACAATTTAATGAATCACATAGTCAAATTGTTAAAGCAGCTAGAATTGTTACTGATTTATGTTTAAGAATTATTAAAGAAACAACTGAAATTGATGTACCAGCTGTTTATCATCAATTAATGGATACATATCAATCATCTGATTCTGAACTTGATGTTGTTGATGATCATTCAAAACCATCAACAAGTAGACAACGTAGTTCATCTGGACGTTGTCTTAGATCACAAAAAGAACCATTTAATTGGAAAGTATCATGTAGAAAATTATTAGAAACACTATGGCAATGTGAAGATTCAATTCCATTTAGAGAACCAGTTGATAGATTAGAACATCCTGATTATTATCAAGTTATTGATACACCAATGGATTTACGTACTGTTAAAGAAGACATGTTGGGTGATAATTATGAAACACCATTGGAATTTGCCAAAGATATGAAATTAATATTTACCAATAGTAAATGTTACAATACAAATAAACGTTCAAAGGTAACTTTTCATTTATTTTTTTTTTTCATTATTTAATTATTTACACTATTATTTATTTATTTATTATTTTAGATATATTTAATGACAATAAGATTGTCTGGATTATTTGATGAACATATGAAAATGATTATAAGTGAATGGAAATCAGCACAGAGAAGTAGTGAAAATGCCAAATCAAAAAATAAAACGAAAGCAAATGGAAATACACGTCAATCTAAAAATCAACGATTAACAAATGGTGGTGCAGGTGAATATTAATTTTTTTTTTTTATTTCTTAAAATTATGTTTATTAAATTTTTATAAATTTTATTTATATTTCTTTTTTTTTTTCAATTAAAAATAGGTCCATCTACAGCAAATGATATTGACAGTAGTAGTGATGAAGAAGGAATTATTGTAGCTGCACTCGATGATGAAGATGATGATGATGATGACGATGATGGCCAATCAGCATTAACCGAACAAATACTACCAAATATTAATGATCCAGGTAAATTATATAAAAATTTATTTATAAAAATGATTTGAATAAAAAATAAAAAAAATATTGATATATAATTATTAATAATAATTTTAGGTCCATCGAGAATAACGAATGGTCATGTTAAAACACCTATTAAAACACCTATTAAAACACCAGGACGTTCAACACGTTCACAAACAAGTAAAAATCCAACACCTAAAAAATTACAAGAAATGAATAGTGATTTGAGTGAATCAGAAGCATCACTTGAAAGTGAAAGTAGTGATAGTGCACCAGCAAGACGTAAACCAGTACAACGTAAAAGAAAAACATCAATGACAAGTGATGATAATGCTAGTGATGATTCTGGTGATAGTTATAAACCAAGTTGTCGTGGTAAACAAACTCGTAAAAATCGTGCTAAAAATAGTAAAAAAGGTAAAATAAATAAAGTTAAAAAATCATTTGTCGTCAATGAGGAAGAAGAAGATGATGAAGAAGAAGAAGAAGATGAAGAACATTTAATTGATCCAGAGCATACTGATGATGAGGACGATGATGATAGTGAAGAAGAAATTATGAAAAAACGTAAACCACCAACAAGAAGTAAAAAAATTCCAGTAAAAAAAGATCGTTTACCACGTTCAATATCAGACAATGATAATAGTGATGATGAAACATCTGATAGTGATGATGATGATGATGAAGATGATAATGATAATGATAATGATAATAATATTAAAAATAATAATATAAAAAATTCATTACAAAATATACAAGATTCAAATAGTAATGATTCAATGCTTAATGATAGAATGAGAAGATCACAAAATCAAAATCGTGTTGTTTATGGTGATTCTGATGCTAGTGAAGAAATTCAACATTCAAGACGTAATTGTAAAAGACCAAGATACAATGAAGAAAGTGAAGACAGTGAAAATGCACCAGTTAGAAATCGTCGACAAGTTAAAAGACGTTATTATGCTGAAGAAAGTGATGAAAGTATACCTGAACCAGGCATAAGTATAAGTAGTCGTGGAAGAGTGCGTAAATTAACACCTCGTGCACGTGCTTTTTTACTTGAATCACCACCTTAACAGCCTTTAATTTTAATATTTAAAAAAAGTTACCTGTAAATATATTTATCATTATTATATCATTTTACAAAAAATATCGTAATTTTATTTTTAAAAAATAATTGGAATTTTCTTGTCATAAGTTTTTCTTTTTTTCTTCTTTTGGTAAACAAAATTAATTAGAATAGTTTTTTTTTTTTTTGTTTTAAAAACAATATTTGTTAAACAAAGAAGAAGAAGGAATTGTTATTTAATAATCTAATTGTAATTTTTATGGTTTCTTTAAAATAATTCAATTGTAAAAATTGTTTCGTTACAGCCACAAGTGCAAAACACATTCATTATTTATAGAATAAACACTAATTTATTATTATTATTATTTCTTTTTTTTTTTGTCATTAAAATAATCATTGGTTAATAGTTTCAATATAATTATTTTATTTATTCATTTTTTTTTCATATTAATTTAGTGATGATTATTTTTTTTCACTAAATAAATTACTTGTAGTTTTAATTTACTGGTTAAACACTGCCAATGATATTACATTACCCAATTTTATCAATTTTTTTTTTTTATTATAAAATTGATAATACAATGATATTTAAAAAAAATTAAATTAATAATTTCATTTTTTTTTTTCCTAATAGTTGGTTATTTTCTTTTTTTTTTTTTTCATTTATAAAATTTAAAAAAAAAAATTATAACAAATCATTTGGTCATAAATAAAGAATTTTAAATGAAAAAAAAATATGATAATAATACCTCATTTTAAGTTACAAGACAATTAAAATAGATATCATAATTATTTGTGCACGTATTTATTTATTATAAACAATGATAATTGACAGCTTGATAATCGTGAAAAACGAGGCAGTGCCTTTAACAACAATATTACTGAAAGACAAAGTGTTTTTTTTTTTTTTTTTCGTTTTTCATTAATATAATTAAATTAACGAAACAATTGTATAATTATTGTAGAAATAAAAAAGTTTGAAAAGGGAGGAAAAAAAAACATTTCTGACGATTGAAATGATTAGTTTTAATTATGATAATAATATTTTCAATTTTCTCGGTAGTCTCAATAAGAGTCAGTGCACATAATTAAGAAAAAAAAATAAAAAAATAGACTAATTAATCATAATGATTAAGTGAAAAAAAAATCTGTGTCTGTCCACTGCGTTGTTTAAGTCTTGACTGTCTTAAGCCATTGTGATATTAGCTTTTTAAGAACATGTGGTCAAGGTATATAAATTAAATGAAACAAAATATTCAAGCTCATATTTTTGTAAAGCTTCAATAACAATAAGTAACAATATATATTAATAAATAGATTAAATAACAAAAAAACAAACGAAATTGTTCAATAATTAAAATATTACCTGTAATTTACAATAATTTGTGTGTTTGTTAATTGAAAATTTAGTGAAATCATTAGTCGATCCTTAATTTAATTTTAAAAAAACAACTGTGTGCGTTAAGGGTATTTTAAAAACATTAAAAAAAATTTAAGTAAAAATATTAAATTTGTTATTAAATTAAATTGAGCAGGCAAACTAAATAAAAATTAAATTAAAAAAAAACGACAAATTTTTATTTTATTTATCTAACATCCGTGAATTAATTATGTGATTTTTGGTCTTCAAATTACTTGACAATTGTAATCCCAAACATGGTATTTTTTTAACTCTTTGCTTGTTATATGTTCCTAATACAAAGCAGTGAATTTTTTGAACTCTTAGCGCAGTCGTCGTCAACAACAACAACAACAAATATGACGTTGAAAATGGCTATCGATCGCTCATAGTTCAGAGCCCTGAATTTAAAAACCCTTTACAACCTTTTCTGTCTCTTTGAAAATTCCCATATTTTTTTCTAAACGCCTTGAATGCCTATGCAATAATTTTTTTTTAAACAGATATCACAGTTAAAAAAAAAAGCCTTGACAAATTTGAATAATAAAAACCACTTGTTGCACCAATTTTTACGTTTTTTAAATATTTCAATTATTTGTTTTTCTAGCTAACCCTAGATGAGTGACCAATTTGAAAAAAACATTAGACTAGAGCCTTAAAAACCATCAGTACAGAAGTCTGAGCTATTTTCAGCCATCATCATTCAATGCATGATAACTTTTGTCATAGTAGATTAGTAGTATTTTGATTATTATGATTATGACGTTGTGGTGCTGTGTGTTCAGTTTCCTCATAGGGTTTAAAAATCACGAAAAAATAATCGGGAAACAGAATTTACAAAGAGGTATTCGAAATGTTTCGATTGGCGGGTAATTCAAACTTTACAAAAGAAGATTAATTTATTTCTTTTAAATTATAAAAAATATTCACCACAATTATAAGCTGAATAATTATTAAATAATAATTAAAAAAAAAAAAAAAAATCTGCTGTTGCAAATAGCTTAATTGAAAAACATAGTTAAAATAATTTAGCTGATAAATGAGAATTGTTTACATTGGTCATTTTTATTTCTAAGTTATTTTTTAATAGTAAAATTAACACTTGTAATATCAGCTGTTTATTTAATTAATTATTTAATATTTTTTTATTATCGTGCATCATGTGTTTTAATTCAGACAATTGTTTATAAAATTTAGCATTGTTTTGTAAAATTCCAAATATATTTTACGTAACAGCACTTACTTCGGCACAGGAATCTGGCGTTACATCGGCAAATTCTTCTTTGACACAAACATTTAAATAATTAGACCAATCATTTATAAGAATATCGAATTCATCGTAAATATTCGACAATTTTGTCGAATAAAAATTAACACTATTAATAATGTCTATTAATATTTCATTATATTTTTTATAATTAAAAAAAGTATATTTGTTGCTATAAAGAATATATATATATTTATCAAGAAAAAAATCATACATAATGCCATGTTTATTCTTTCCATTTTTTATTTTTTTATTATAATAATTAAATTATTTTAAAAAAAAATATACACAGAAATATATATATGTATATATGCGAAAAAAAGACTTATCAAATAGATTTTTTAAAATTATAATTTTTTATTCTTTTTCATATCTAGTTGCAACATTATTTTCTTCATATATCACAACCTTGTTTTTATATATAGATAATTGATTTTTAATCGTTAATGGTTCCTCGCCACTTTTTATTTCTTGTTCCTCCCATCTTATACGTGTATACATAGAGTTTATATCGTTTCTATGTCGACCATATCCGATCGAAAAATTATACAAATTTATACCCGGTTTGTTTGGAGATTGATATTCTTCAGCTGAAGAGGTACTGCGATTCATATTCTTATCGTTGTCGCTTGTACTACTACTGCTATCGGGAACACTTTCTTGATTGGGAGAAGACATTGTTTGTACCGATTGTCGTCCTTACTGTAAGAAAAAAAAATCAATTTGTACAAATATGTTTTATATATAATATTATGCGTAGACATAATAAAATTAAGCTCACTTTTTAGTTGTTTTCAACGTCAACTTGCCTGTTCTCTCTGAGAGGAGTAACTGAAGAAATCAAGTCAACTCAACCAATGTTAGTTTTTAGCCAAGAGAATAAGTCTTTCCCTACTCTTTCTTAAAAACATTTGATGCCGTGTCCCCTTCTTCCAAACTAACTTTGGTGAATTATATTTTTTCATGGTAGACGAGAGTTTTTATATAGCGTCTTTGTTTTATTTAAAAAAAAAAATACACTTGCGGAATTACGGCTTGGCAACGTGACCCCACCAATACCAGTTTTTTAATGGGAGCTGGTATTCGTTATTTTTTTTATGGGTCGTTTAGTTTAATAAGATTTCTTTTGATTTTTATGCAAAGGCTTAAAAAAAAAAAAAAAATACTCATAGAGTGACGTAAACAGTTTTTAAAAAAATATACCTGCGTAAAATATTTTTTTTAACATATGTATGTATTGATTATATTTTCTGATATTTGTCAAACACCTATTTGTCATAATGTTGGTAAGAATAAAAAATTTTTTATATGTGTTCTGATAAATAATTTCATAGTCAAAAGGATTTACATATATGTCTGACTGTATGTGGTAGTATTTCTTTCAACTCAAGTTGAATAATAATTCTAAGCTATTTTTTCAAAAAGAAATATTTTACATCGTAAAACAAAGACTAAGTAATATATAAATTAAAAATCGAGTGTGAAAAACATACATTTAATAAACTTATTTAAATTATCAAAAATGTAATTAATTTGTTTCAGTAATTTCATATATAGTGCTTCAGAGTGATTTTTTTAATATTGTCCCCCTTTTAACCATTTCAAAAATTCCCATTTTTTTTTCTAAATTAGCTTAGATCCTCAACAATTGAATAAAAAAAAAATTACGAGGATAGCTCAACCCCATCATAGTTAAAAAAAATTAAAAAAATTAAAATCCATCCCCTACCCCCTTTTGACCATTTCAAAAATTCCCATTTTTTTTTCCTAAACTAGCTTTGATCCTAAACAATTGAATAAAAAAAAAATTACGAGGATGGCTCAACCCCATCATAGACAAAAAAAATAAAAACAGTTAAAATCCACCCCCTACCCCCTTTTAACCATTTCAAAAATTATAATTTTTTTTCCTAAACTGGCTTTGATCCTAGACAATTTAATGAAAAAAAAATTACGAGGATAGCTCAACCCCATCATAGACAAAAAAAATAAAAACAGTTAAAATCCATCCCTACCCCCTTTGAACCATTTCAAAAATTTCCATTTTTTTTTCTAAACTAGTTTAGGTCCTGGACAATTCAATGAAAAAAAAATTACGAGGATAGCTCTATTTTAATAATAATTGATTATATAGGAGTTAAAGGCCGGACCCAAGAAAACCCCTATGTTCCCTGTACTTTTAATTTCGAGACGGTAACTCAGACGCTAGCTTCAGGGTCATTAGTGTGTTCAGTTTCCTCATAGGGTTTTAAAAATCACGAAAAATAATCGGGAAACATAATTTACCAAGAGGTATCCGAAATATTTCAATTGGCGGGTATTTCAAATTTCCTAGAGAAGCAAGCATCTGATTTATTTTGTTGCTTTTAATTAAAAAAGAGCTTATGAAAGATTATAGAATACTGATGAAGGACTCCCTAGTTTGAACTACACTCCAAAACACCACACATAAAAAACAAAATAAATAAATAATGTAAAAATCATGAATTTATTTATCAAAAAAAACTTCTTGCTTTCGCGCCTGACCAAAACCCATGCATGTTTCGAGTTGCCAGAGTAGTAGTCACGTCATCTTTATATTAGCGTCATATCATTCAACAAGTTTAACTATCTTCTATTAGGAACATAAAATAACAAAGAGGTATCCCTACAGTGCTGATCCCTGACATAGCAGCAGCAGCAGCAAATATCTATTATTGTCTGGATTGGCAAATACCTCCTTGCCTATTATATATTCCTAACAATGACACCGTGAATTTTGGCTCAGCATATACAAATTTCCAAGATTTCTAAGTTCGAAATCTACTATCAGCGTATATTTTCTTGGATAAATTCATATCAGGGTAATCGAGGTCGGGGAAATTATAGGTAGCTATGATTTTTTTTTTGTGGGAAGCTTTTTTATGTATAGTGGAGGATTAACAAAAAATTGACAACTAGGATTTTGTTGGTATAAAGAAAAATAAAACAACGTAATTGTTTTTTTTTTTAATTTTGACATAATTTCTAGACAACTTTATTACATGATATGAGGATACAGTCTACATTATGTAAATAATATGAAGGTATCGATATATCTTTAAATATACATAACATTTGGTAGAATTAAAAGGTAAAAAAATTTTATAATCATCATCCTACACTTTCATTTTCATTTATAATCAAAATTAAATTGAATTTTTCTTTTTTTTTTTCGCTTTTTTTTTTTTGCTTTTATAATAATAAAAAAATTGAATAAAATAAAATATAAATCTATTCGCTTTTATAGAGCTAATGATAATAATAGTGATAATAAATAACTTTTATATTTTTGTTGATCAAATTTATATTGAAAAAAATGTCGTGATATGTAAACGACTGGCTTGTAGAATAAAAAAAAAAAAAAAGCCTTTATTTATCCTCGACGTGTTTTATGTATATTAAATTTTTTAATAATAATAATTTAATTAATTTTTTTTCGTTAAATTAAATATTAATTAAGACATTTATTTATGTCTATTTGGAGATGTAAAAAAATCACAATTTTTTACAGGAAGTTAGACAATCCCTGAAAGTTGAATATTAATAATTCAGATTATATATATACCTATATATTTTTTTTTTTTTTTTTATAATTTTGCTTCTTTACACTTAGTATATAGACCAATTTTATCACGTCGAGGAAGAAGCGCCAGTGGCAGTGAAAAGAATGGATTTAAATAAACGCGATTCATTCTTATCAACTATATTTTATAAGCAACATAATATACATTGCTCTTAGCATGCGTTGTTTAATATTATTATTTTATTTTTTCATTTCATTTTCACCATATCATTTTTTTAAATAGTTAAATATTTCTAGCAAGCATAACAATTGTTATTATTAATAATTAGCTTTATGATATGACGTATCGATACGTGTCAGTAAATTTTTTTTAAAATTGTTTTTTTCTCACATTATTATTAATTTTTAAAATTGTATTTTCATTCAAATATTCGCAGATTGTGATTAAAAGACTCAGTCATACACCGGCCAAATATCAAAACTTATAAAATAGTCAAAAAATCATTGTAAAAGATTCCTCGACCCTGCATCTATTGAGATCATTTTTTTTTTTTTTCTTTTTTTACTTATTTATTTATTTTTTGTTTTTGTCTACTGAAAATTGATCATGTGGTCTTTTTGATATGCATTTGAGAGATATAATTTTTCTTTTTCTCTTGGTCAATAAAAATTATAATTTTATTTTTTTATTTTTCACATAACTATCGACTGTTAAAATTAATTTTATTTGGTTGTAATAACAAGTGCCAATTTGATCATATTTTTTTTTTTTTTCATTATTTAAAAGCTGGTGGAGATCGTTGACCATTTGTTTTTGTTGTTTCTTCAGTCATAACTGTAACTAATTCACCAACAACTTTTCCCAAATCACCTGTAAATAATAAATAAATATTATTATTAATAAATAAATTAAAATTATAAAAATATAATTATAGAAATTTTATATTTATCACCTTTTACATCCATCCTAATTTAAGTGTAAAAGCAACAATAAAAGAATCATGAGAAAGTTAGTTAAATTTATGTTTTAAAATTAATTTAAAAAATATTTCAAGCAGAGATAAAAATAATTAGTAAATTGGATAAATGATAAGCTGAGTTTTTTTTTGTTCAGATAAGAAAACAATAGCACCACAGTTTAAAAATAAAATAAAAATATGAATATGATAAGAATTATATGACGAACCTGCCATATGCATTAGATTGCCAACATTGTGTGCAACGTTGTGTGAATGTGGTGGTGGTGGTGGTCTTTCAAGACTGCTAATTCTGCCCTCCACCGAGTTACCGCCACCTGTACCCATTATCCAATTTTAAATCATGCATTATTTATAAATTGCATTTTAACAAATAAATTTTTATATTCTTAAATATATTCCCATAAGCATGCATTAATTTAATATTTATATTTATAATAATTTGATAAAATAATTAAATTTATAAAATTTTTACCTGATGTTTCGTGGTAGTGTCCATTGACTTTAGCTGGTGAATCTGTTGCAAGTTGTGATGCAGTAACACTTCTCGTTTGAAGTGTACCAGTTTTAGATGGTGATGATGCATTTGGCTGTTGAAAAATAAATAAAATAACAAATTAAAAAATTAATAAATGAGATAAATTCTTTGATAATAATAATTTACCTCATCAAGCAATTGTCTGAGTCTTTGTAATTGTGCTTCTAATTGACGATTATGATCTTCTAATATTTGCATACGTGCTTCAAGACGTCCTTTATGTTGTCGTAAAAGTTTAGCTTCAGCAATCATATCACAATCTGGCTGTCTTATATGTCCATCTTCAGGTGTTGATCCAGGTGTTTGTTTTAATTTTAATCTATCATATTCAGCTTGTAATGTTGCATTTTCTTCTTCTAATTCACGTATCATTGCTTCAAGTTCTTCTCTTTGTTCAGCATCAATTGCAGCCATAACTTGTACTGGACTTCTTGGTGCATTATTATTATCATTACCATTTAAACTATGACAATATTGTGCAATAAGTTGATGTTCATCATCACTATCTGGTGTTGAATTACTTCTTGTTCTTGATAATTCAACTTCAGCAAGTCTTGATGCATACATTTCTAATCTTGAATGCATATCTTGACTCAATGAACTATGTTGTGGTGATGGTGCTGGACTTTCAAGTGCATCACCTTCTAATACAGTTTGTACTGGTAAATAACCAACTCTTGGATGTTTTTTAAAATATCTTTTTGATTTAAATTTATTTCTTAATGCACGTGTAAAATCTCTAACATCTTCACCAGATGTTGTTGCTGTACAATATTCTTGCATTGGATGTGTTAATTTATGATTTTTAGCTTTTTTACCAGAAAAAAAACACGTTTGACACATATCAAAATTAAAACATTTTAAACAACGATATCTAAAACCAATTATTGGATATTCTTTACAAATATTACATTTAGCTTGATGTTTTGCATTTTCAGCAGCAGATAAACGATGTAATACTGGTAACCATACCATACTTTGTGGTTCTTGTTGTAACCAACTTAAAAAATTAATAGCTTCAATTTCATTTTTATCTTTACCAGCTTTTTCAAAACAACTACGTACACTTGGTTCAATATTTGAACCACCAAATGCAGCAACTTCACCTAATTGTCGTGGTACTTGTATACAATCATGTAATAATAAACCAAGTTTACGTTGATCAACTAAACGATTTGGATCAGCAATTAAACGAAATAAATATCTATATTTTTCTTCAAGATGTCCTTTACATAATAATACAAGACCAACTTTAAATGATAATACACGTATTTGTCCAGTTCTTTGACTATCATAAACATTTAATAACCAATTTATTGCAAGATCAATACACAATGGTACAATAACTTGTGTTGGATTATCTGTTGCAATAACTTCATATAAAGATGTTAATACTGTTATCATATCTGGTATATCAATTAATTTATCATTTTGTGCACGTAAACCATGTGAATCAAAATGTTCAAGTGCTGATGATAAACTTAATACATCAAGACATAATCTTTTTTGTACTGTTCGTAATTTCATTGCTGTTCTATATGCTGAAAAACGTACTTCATTTAAATCAGCAAGTGATGACATTAAATCAATCATTTTTGGATGATCCCAATGTGTTGTTTCCAATTGATGATTAATATAGTAAGGCACTTTTGCTGGTGTTAAAGCTCTTTCCCATGGTGGCTCAACACTACCAGCAAGAAATACCTGACTACCTGGTGTACTACCATCTTTACCATATCCATTAAGTAATTTATAACGTTCATCAACAGCAACTTGTAATACTTTCCATCTAAAATAATAATAATTATTATTTAGTTTTTAAATTAAAACAATGTTTTTTTATTTTTATATTTATATATGTATACCTTGTATTGAGATCCTCGAGTTTAGCCAACAATCCATGAGATACTATAACACTGCTTGATGCAAATAAACTTGCTTGGTCATTAGCTTCCTCTATATTTCTTTGAATAGGTCCCAATCTGTCGCCAAACTTTTGTAACTGTTCCAACATTTCTCCAGCTTCTGATGCATCAGTTGGACTTTGCCAACCACTTTGTATAGCTTCAGCAGCCGACATTCTAGATGACAAATCCTCCAGTGCTTTTTGAAATACACACATTTTCTGTAAAAATTAAAAATAAAAAAACAAATTAGTTGTTAGTATTTTTTTTATTAAAAAAAAAATAAAGCTATATCCAGATGAAATAATACATGGATTAAATTATTAAAAGGGTGAGGCTATTTACTTTATTTGCTTTTGACCTCACCTAAACTATAAAAATTTATTTAAAAATTATGATTTTACATTGTTAAAAAAAAATGATAACTCTTTGTAATTTTCTTATTTTTTTTTTTTCTATATTTTACTTTTATTTTTAGTCTTATATCATTTTTGTAAAATATAAATTCTTAATTTTTTAAAATAAAAATAAATATTACAAAACGTAAATTTAACTGTACACACAAAATGCTTTAATTTGCATTACAAATAAATGAGGGCTCAGTCGTGGCTGTTAATTCGATTTAATTAGCCTCGACGAGTGAATAAAAGTTGTTTGAGTGAGTGTTGTGTCCGTTACCATTTGAATAATAATAAAAAAGCCAAAAAAAAAAAATTATTCACAACGTATTTAAGTTGATTAAAATAATATTCAAAAAGAAATTATACAAATAAAAAATCTTTAATTAACATTCAATGCTGGATGTCAAGTTGTTAAATAATTATTTGTCCAATTAATTTTTTTTTAAATTAAAAAAATTAATTTATATATACATATAAATATATTTTTAAATAGTATAATTTTAATCTGAAAAGAAGAAATTTTAATAGAAATAAAAAAGCCTCGACTAAGGCACTCAGTGAATTTATTTTTTGTTTTTTATTTTGCTGAGGTTTTTGCGAGTTCCAAGTATATTTAAGATCTTGTTGAGGATGTCTAGGTTAAAAACCGACATTTAGAAAATTTATTTACTTTGGGTAATTGAAAAATATAGCTAAAAATTCTTTTTTTTGTTTTATTGATCATTCGTCAATGTGACAGCAACCGGAAATCATATTAAGCTGATGATTAAATTGGCTCATCAGCAGTAAAACTATTTAACTTTTTTTAAAATTTATTTATTCTTTTTTATTTTTAGTTAATTATATACTTTTTCTATGGTTGTATTGTGAGACGGAAATGTAATTTATAATCAAGTTGAAGAAGAAACAATTAAAGTTTGTGTGTATTCAAGTTTGGCATTGGTCCGAAAGTTTGGCACGATTTTCTTCGTTAAATTAACCAAGTTAATTGTCTGGCGCCACTCGATATCATTTATCGTATGGCATTGTGCATCAAACGACATAGTTTCTCCGGCAATTAGATACTTCCAAGTGCAATTTATCGATACTTATTATCGGCTCGACTATCGGTACTGTTATCTTTACAACTTTTTTTTTAAATTTTTTTTTCATTCGAAGAATAGAGAATTAATATTTCCAATTTCCGTCAATTTGATCAATTAATTGAGAACAATTTTATTTTATATATAAAAATTATTCGACTTAATTATTCGATTGTTTGCTATTTTTTTTTTGTTCTTAAATTAGTTTTATTTTGAGAAAAAAATACTAGCATCAGAAAAATATTATTTGCACATGGAAATTAAGTGAAAAGTGAGATATGTTTCTGCTGAATTTGTTTTACGAAATTGGCTTTGTTCTCTTAACAATAAACAAGTCTTATCTAAATGAAAAAAAATTAATTTTAAATTAAATAATAATTGGTAATTTTTATATTTAAATTTAATGATTATTTTGTTTTTTATTTTTCATAAATAATTTTAGATTTTATCATTATAGAAAGTTTGTTTTAAATATTAAACATAAAACTTGTTTTAATCACAATACTGTTTGTTTCTTGAATATCAAGTTTCAATGATAAAAACAAGTTTTAATAATTAATAATAAAAATTAAATTTTATTGACATTAATTTTTTTTGTTAGTTTTGTTATCAATTTAATAATATGTAAACACAATTGAATAATATTTTTATTTTTCAAGTGTTTATTAAATAAAAAAAAAAAAATATATATAAATGAAATAAAAATAAATGTACAGTCACTGCCTACGTGAAGAGAATATTTGTAAATTAATGACATCATCCGAAGTAGCCACCCCCTATTAAAAAAAAAAATATATATAAAAAAACATTCGTTTACAATTTAACGATTGTATTAAACCCACTTTATTCAAAATTATTGCCACTATATAATTTTCAAAATAAAAAAACAATTTAAAGCAACTGTCATTTGAAATTTAAAAAAAAATTTCTCTATTCAAATAATTTTTTACTAGTTCTATTCAGACTTTAGATGGAACAATTATTTGGTCAGTGATTCAACTACGACCTGGTCTCATTCAGAAAATAATAAAAATGAATATATAAACGTAAAAAAAATTGCATTATATAATAAAAAAAAATAGGACAAAAACTTTATTTTTTTTTTCCAATTAAGGCGATTCAATTTTAGTGAATAAAAAAAATTTTGATTGTGTGTGTGTATGTCGATCAACAAAACGTTGACTCAAGCGTGTTTTGAATGTCGTTCTATTCATGTTTTGGCACACCCAATGATGTAAAGGAACAAGTGACACACGATGAATGATTTTACCATCAAAATTTTTTTCAACTTTCATTCAAAAAATATTAAAATAAAAAAATAAAACACAAGTTCATAGATTTGTTATTCAAGAATCAAAAAAATATATAAAATTACAAGGGAAATATTAAATAATAATTAATATTTTTTTAATTTAAAATATCAACAATTTAATTTTAATTAAGTAAAGTATAAAAATGTAATTTAATATTTAACAAGTATTGATAAAATAAATGAAAAAATATTTTTTATTTATATTGTATATCTATATGTATATAAAAATCGAATTGTTCAATTAGAAAAAAGCTCAACAACAAATCCTCTACAACAGTGTACGTTGGGTTTAAAATAAAAATAATAAAATAATTGCTAACGGTAAATCCTGTACAATAGTATAGACAGAAATATATAAATTGGTATAGTAGAATAAAGTGATGAAATTGTAGAATTGTAGTTGGCATTTTATACGGTAATAAAGTACCTGTGATACGACAATTCTGCCTATCTTCTTTAGTTGTCGTCAAGAAATTAGATTAGACGACAGTTGAAACAGCGAGTACAATTTTCACGATTGTATCAGAGTCGAAATACAGAGGCAGAAAGTATATCCTCTGAGCTTTTTTAAAAAAGACAGAAAAAAAAGAAAAAAAAAAAAAACCCAAGAGAATACAGAAAAGACAGTTGGCAAAGTACAAAAAAAAAGGAGAAATTTCTTTTTTTTTTTTTTGAAATAATAATAATAAAAAATAAATAAAGAAGAATAAGGTAGAAAAAAAAAAAAAAAATAAAAGAGATATGTAGTCGTCATGTTGCCGTGGGCGAGATGCAATGGTTGCCAATTGTTTCTGATGAAATGAAAACTTTGGTAAAATTGAGAATGAAAATACGAGGATAAGCGCAATGCAGTTACCAATAATTATCGATTCAACTCTAACACACAACTTATGTATTTGTAAATTGACTGTCAAAATATTATTGGCAAATTGTGATAACGAAAGTACTGTACCACTGACCCAAATGTATAAAAAAAATTTAAAATATTATAACTTATAAGTATTATAATAGTATTCAATAAAAAAAACAAGCAGTTATTTTAAAAATTATAATAATGAAAATTATATTTTATTATTTAATAATATATATTTTTATGTTGATTTTTTTTTTTTTTTTTTTTCTGATAAAATTATATATTGGGTGTTAAATGTAAATGTCAATATTTGGGTCATTTTTAAAGGAAATAAATCTCGCGAGTTTTTTAATCAAGATTAACATGCAATTGCATTTATTGCATGTACATAAATTTTTATTGTCCTACATACTTAATAAATAAATGTGACATTTGTACTTTTTTATTACTCTATATAGGATTATTGACTTTTTTTTTTTTACACTTTTATATTGTCTTCCGGAATATATGTCAAATGATTTTAGACTCTTAAACTTGTTGAGGAAAATTTAGTAAAGATAAATCTCACAAATAAAATAATATATGAATTTTAATTATTAAAAATTTTTCTAAACATTATAATAATCATTTAAAAAAAGGAGTTTTTTTTTTGAATATTCTAAAATTAATAATAAAATTTTTAAATATTACAATGACATATTTGAATTTCTTAGTTGAGCAATTTGACGACTTGTAGAAACTTGAAACATTTATAAAGGTCATTTGTAAATATAAGACAATATTTCACACGTTTAATAAATTTTGTAATAAGAGAATATATCATTTCAAAAGTAATTATAATTTTTAAAAAATATAGGTTAATAAATTAAATAAAATATAGGTTAATGAATTTTTAGAAAATCAAAAAAAGTAAATTTCAGATTGATGATTTAATTCAATGTTGAAAAATTCATTGTTTCATAGTGTGCAGTATTAATCAGTAAAAATTTTAAATGAATAAAATTTTAGGTTGATAAAAACCAAGAGATAATATAATTTTTTTTTTTTTTTGTCAAATCAATTTCAAAGCTTTGTGATGATGAATAATCTTTGTACTTTTACTGCCGACTGTTACTGTAATTAGTACGCTTTTTTCTATCTCTCTATAATTATTTTTTTTTTTATTTTATAATTATATTTAAACGTCACTTTTAATTTTTTTATATTTCGTTTATTCGCACAATATCATCAGTAAACGACTTTTTTAATTTTCAAAAATGTATATGCAATTCAAATAATTTAATAATATATATTTTTTGATAAAACAAAAAATATCTTTTTGACGTTAAATTTCGTTAGATGTTTTAATTTATAAATAATGAGTATCTTGAAAGGATATTAAACTTGATGACTAGTAGTTTATATAAAAAGAAAAAAATTGTAATTTAAAGGTCAAGTAATTACAAACTGTCTTAATTTACTCAGCCATTTGGAAATTTTAAATATAAAAATCCAACGCTTTTTTAATAATGAAATTAATGTCAATTCAATATTATTTTATTTCTTTTAAATTATTATCTAAAGTACTTTGTATTTTAATTAATTAACTTCATATATAAATATTAATTTAAAATTAAAAATAACATTTTTTTTTTTCCATTAAAAAGTATCTTTAAATTCATAAAATTTAAACTATATTCAATAATTATTATTAATTTATTTACACCATTAAAATACAAAAAATAAAGATGCATAAATTGAAGTTATGATACTCATTTATAAATATATATAATATTTAAAAATATTTAACAAATTTAATTATCAAATCGATAAACAATTTGAGACAATTAAAAATAATTATAATCACACCGTTGAATTGTTTTTATTATTCAATGATATACAACATTCAAAAATGTAAATTAATAATATCAAATAAATTGTAATTTTATTACATGAATAATTAATAAATAAAAATATTCAATTGAAATTAATTTTAATATATGAATATTATTATTTATAAAATTTATGATTTTATTAATAACAAGTAATGATAAAATACTCATAAAAATCAATCTTAACATTATATGGAAAAATTTATTCTTGACAGTGTCCGAAGACTGCACATATAATTAATCATCCTCATAAAAATTTCCGGGAATTTTGTCATGACTTATGCTTTATTCTTGAGCAAGACGAATTGGTACGCGTCGCCGGGTGTCTATTCGAGCAAATACTCATTTTTTTATTTTCAATTCTTGTTTTTTTTTTTTCGGTAAAACTTTCCTTATATATTTTTTTTTTTATTTGGCAGTCTACCAGATAAATTACAGGGCTTAAGTAAAAAAGTAAACAGAAAAAAAAAAAAAAAAATTCATTTTCTTTCCATTCATACGTTGAAATGCTTATTTTTTTTTCTCCACAAATTGCCAGTATGTGAAAGTTGGCGCTAAATTATTTTCGAATATACATCTAGTCACGAAATGCTAATTTTTTAAATTATCTTTTTTTGTGGATTTAAGCAGGACCAAGTTGATAATGATAAAAAAAAAAAAAAAAGAATTTAATATAAATTTTGAATATTTTATATCTTGTGAGAAGATAAAATGAATATGGAATTAAAAAAAAAAAAGGTTTAAAAAAAAAATCAGCTAAGACTATTAGCTTAAAAAAAAACTATATAAAATTATTATTATCCTTTTTTTTCTTTTTAATATGCGAACATACAAAGAAACTATTTGCCATTTGTTAAATAACATGAAATTATTATATTAAAATTAATTTATATGAAAATTTTGATGACATCTTGAGGACTCTTTTGATATAAATAAATAAATAAATGGTCTACAGGCATGTTAAACCATTTACTTTTGTGGTTGAAATATTTTGATAATAACAATTATTGTCTGTACAAGTACAGACGTTAAATTACATTCCGGGGCGGCGCCGTTATAGAATGCCAGTAGGGAATCTCTGTTCTTGGGCGTTGTTGTTAACGGGTGTGCCATGTAGTCGAAATACTATATATATAGGTTTTAGTGCTACCGTCTCTCATGCATACAAAAACATACCCAAAATCATCTTAACCATTACAACCATAGTGTTACAACCAAACACTACAGTTTAACGTTTATTTTTTTTTCCATTTTATTTCATATACATTTTAACTAACTGGTTCAACAAAATGTTTCCGGATCCTTTCACCTACCAAATCTTCAGTTAACATCTTTCAATTGCCAACAACTACCTTTCAATTTGTCCCTTTACAATATTTTTTTTTTTCTTTTTTCCCCATTGATTTTAAATTCAATTTTTATTATTTATTTTTTAACCTTTATATTATTTTCTATTGATTTTTTAAATTAAGCATATGTATTTATCACCAAGATATTTTTATAAAATTTTTTAAAAATAATAATAAATTTTTAAAATTAATATTTATTGTCAGATAAATATGTATTTTTTTTTTATTTGAAATATGTCAAAATTTAATAACAGTTGTTGAATTGACACACTAAAAAAGTTATATTATTTTTTGAGATAAGTTAGTCGTCATGTTGAGATCAAAGTACATGCCGGTTTGACAAACATTTCCTGGTTTGATTTCTCGGTGGGGGGTATACATCACCACGTGAGTCAAAGATATTTATTCAAATGTATACACGCCAGTGATGGGTCTTTGGCCGATTTTTGACTTTATTACATTACATGTAAATTACTGTAATTTACATGTAATTTATGTAATTTATGTAATTTAGTCCGCCGCCATGTTTAGAGCCTCTTCTTTACCGGCCGTCAACAAAAAGCAAGCTGTCAAATGTCAATTGATGTTTACAGGTTATATTAATAAACAATAAACAATTAAATTATTAAACAATAATCATTTAACAATTATAACGTTTGAAAAAAATATTTTTGCATAACAACATAACAAAATGACATCCAAGAACATTAAAAATACATCTGTGAGTATAGCAAATAAGTAATT